>OZ022238.1:16563391-16805891 GCA_963978895.1 Erpobdella octoculata | reverse complement strand
CTCTGATTCGCACACCCCCAATTTTAAGGATCCTCTGTAAAAACTATAAATTCAATATACTAAAATCTTTTGATTTGACTAAATTAGTTAACAAATGTGGATTTTATATTATAGCTTGACCTCAAAATTTGATACATCGCATTGTTTCAAAAACTGAGATGTCTGTATGTATGTATGTATGTATGTATGTATGTATGTATGTGTGTATGTATGTATGTATGTATGTATGTAGATATGTATGTATGTATGTATGTATGTATGTATGTATGTATGTATGTATGTATGTATGTATGTATGTATGTATGTATGTATGTATGTATGTATGTATGTATGTATGTATGTATGTATGTATGTATGTATGTATGTATGTATGTATGTATGTTAGCAATTTCGCATAACGCCACAGCGCTGTAGTCAACAGGATCAGCTGTTGATAAAGGCACGTAATAAAAATTATTATTCAATTGTACACTGTCAGTCCTAAAGATCAAAAAAGGTGGTACTGCAATCGCAAAATGATATTTTGAAAAATCCATCACTTGTGACTAGGGTTGTTACAGTTACTGAATCTAAAACTGAAACATTCAGTTCAGGGCTGTAACTAGCTCAAAAAATTACCTGGGCACTTTTGCAGAAAAACCCGACATAGGGAAATGTAAAAGATTATAAGCCTCCCATACCCTTCTTGAAAATGAAATGAAAACATTAAAGGGTTTATTCAAAGGCTAGTACAATGCGTCGATGACCAGTACTATCAAATTTTCTAAGCACTTCATCAATGTTAAATGGTTTTTTTTCTATGAATATGCATCAATACTAGATCAGATGAGCGTTGAACTGTCATGCTTGCGTGAAGCCAGGATTTCACACGACGGAAGTAACTGAAACATCTTTCACATGAGCATGTTTTTATGGCAAGGCATATCAGGATTAAAATTCTTGAAACATTTGGAAAAAAGTCTGCCACTATATCATTGATTGTGCATGATGGCGCATTTTTAGTAGACCAGTGCATTTTCCAACTAAAATCAAAAGAATACATAAATAGTAAATAGTTTTGATATGCTGTTATTTCAGAACTTAAAAAAATATCTCATGATTTCTTTAGAAAATGTAGAAGGCGATGGCAAGTCATCAACAAAATAACTGCTAAGTTCTGAAATAGATTGATTATTTAGAAGATGTAAGTTGTGAGTAGGGTTGTTACAGTTACTGAATCTAAAACTGAAACATTCAGTTAACTGAATCTTTTTAGATTCAGTAACTTCAACTGAAACTGAAACTGAATCTTTTTTAAAAACTGTAACTGAAACTGAATCTATTGAGAAAACTGAATATAACTGAATCTTTTAGAATGAATATTTTTTATCATTTTATTATATTATTTTTATGTTTGCAGTTAAATGTTTTGATTCTATGGCACGGACGATAACTCGGTCGAAGTTAGGAATAGTTCTTTCTTTTTGTTTCGTGTTAGTGTTCTGTTGCTTGCGTTGTTTTTCGAAGATTTTCAAGTTTTTAGAATTACCAGAATGGAAGATACTTGTGTTAGTAGTAACATTGTTATGGACGAATTTACCGAGGAAGAAGTATCGTTTATTCAACAAAATGAGTCGGAATCTGCTTTAGGACCTCCAACGAAAAAAGCTAGATTCAACAAAACAAGGCCTATACTAACCCGGTACATAAAATGTTTACAGGAGTTGGAGCCGATATTAAGTGCAATATTTGTTCTGTAATTTTGAAAGGTAAAAATGTCAAAAATTTAGAGTCTCACTTGAGGAAGCATGAAACAGAATACGCAGAGTATTTAGAGGAAAAAAATAGCTATGATATCAAAAACACAAAGTAAGTCTATTAAACGACCCTTTTCATATTTGAAAAACCAGGCAACAATTGAAAACTGTTTTGTTGTTAAAGAACGCAAAAATGACATTAAAAAAGGCTCCAATGCCTATAATAAGGCTGCCCATGCTATCGCCTCAGCATTTGCTGCAAACAGTTCGCCATTTCTTTTGATCGAAGAACCTTCTATTAAAAATATGTTTGCAGTTGTGTCGGAAGGTCGTTTACTAACCTTGCCGAACAAACACGATATATCCACAAAAGTGTCCGAATTAGTAAAAGAATTAAAAAGATCTGTTGAATTATCATTGAATTCAGCGAAGTATGTGTCAATCACAACAGATGGTCTCGGCCATGTTATTCATCGGTAAGGATGGGAATAACTTGCCATTATTTTGATCGAAACATCAATAAAATAAGAAGAGCTCTTCTGACTTGTAGAACAATTACGCAACCCCATACAGGCTTTGCTCTTAGCAGATGTTGGCATAATTTGGGTGACGACAAGCTGGAAGCTGAAGTCTTTTATAAATTCAAGAAGGAATTTTTAGGCTAAATACATTTTTTAAACATGTCTGTGTTGCAAAATGTTTTTTATAGTAAATTTCTTCTTGGTAGTTTACCTAAAAAAATTGAAAAAAAAAACTGAATCTAACTGTAACTGAAACTGAAACTGAATCTTTAAAGATTCAGTTTACTGAAACTGAAACTGAATCTTTGTAAAGTTTCAGTTACTTTAACTGAAACTGAAACTGAATCTTTTTTCAAAACTGTAACAACCCTAGTTGTGAGGTAATAGCTTTGAGCCATTGAAAGTACTTTCGTGTTCAACAGATCCAAAGCAGGTACTAAGCTCTGAAAGAACGTGATCAGTGAAAGGTTGAAACACAAACTGTCCATGTGCGTTACGTTAGAGCTTTGAGTAATGCTGTTAGGTGGTGTAGCAATTGCAAAACAATGATTATTAAATATGTTGACTCTAGAGATAGCCCGTAAAAAATGACGGGTTTTTTAAATATCATTGCTTATCATTTTGTGATTACAATGCCATAGGGATGTCACGGGTACTCGAACCCGAACCCGAGTTCGGTACTACCCGGTCTTTTTCTGATACCCGAACCCGAACTCGAACCCGAAAGTATGAATATTTGATACCCGAACCCGAACCCGAAAATGTGAAAACTTGATACCCGAACCCGAACCCGAAAATGAGAAAACTTGATACCCGAACCCGAACTCGAACCCGAAAATGTGAAAACTTGATACCCAAACGCGAACCCGAAAATTCATAAGCCTAATACCCGAACTCGGAGTTGTGAACAAATAAATTTTTTTAGTAAATAAATATTTATTCCAGTTTTAAAAATAGCAACACAAACAGAGTTTTCATAACTTTTCTAGTTTATTAAAAATGAAATAGTATTAGGAACCGATTTATTAGTGATTGTGTAAGCTAGACCACTAATCCGTTTGGTTATCAGGCCGTACCGAGCCGCGAACGAACTAAAATAATTAAGCCTCCTTCGGTCGAAGAAATCGCGGATAGCCATGACTCTAAACTTTTTACTTCAGTTATATAACCTTATATTTATTCATTAAAATACTCAAAGTTTTTCTGATATAACAAAGACCCTTTGTTATAAAGATAATCTTGCATAATCCTAAACTTTAACTGGCAAAGTCTATAAATGATCTATGCGTCAGTCATTTTATTGGCAAATGTGTAAGCTAGAACACTAATCCGCCTGATTACCCGACCGGACCGAGCAGCGAAAAAATTAATAAATTACAATAATTTAAGAGGTAACGTATTATACTAATCGCAAGCCATACAAGTTTTGTATTATCACCTTTGCGTAACAAATAACACTAATAGGTCATTTTATTGGTGAGTGTGTAAGCTAGACCACTAATCCACCTGATTAACTGGCCGGACCGAGCCGCGAACGAACTAAAATAATTAAGCCTTCTTCGGCCAAAGAAATCACATTATTTGGAAAGCTAAAAAATTAACTTGTTAGAGTTTATTCAATACGTGTAATGTCCAATGGATGAATTGATCTCTCTCGTTTGTATATGTATATACACTAGGTAAATTTAAAATCAATCCAGGAATTTGAAATCATAAGCCAGTACCCGAACCCGGTTTTTTGAAAACTACAAACCCGAACCCGAAAACCTGAGTTTCACAAACCCGAACCCGAACCCGAAAACTCGAGTTTTACAAACCCGAACCCGAAAACTCTAGTTTCACAAACCCGAACCCGAACCCGAAAACTTCAAAAAGTACTACCCGTGACATCCCTACAATGCCACCTAACAGCGTTAAGCCAAGGTATAACACACATACATATGCAAATACAGACATCGGAAATTATGGATGTTGATACAACCAACCTTCAGCTTATCAAGATTGTGACCATAATTTTCAAGAATGGTCACACCATTCTTCATAATTCCATTCCCGGTCATCATCCACGTTCCTGACCTCACATTGGTCATTGTCGATGGAAACTCGAAATCCACAGGAGAATGAGTAGTGACCCCGATCTCTATCGAACCTGCCCACTTTTCCACCATTCTGTCTATGCCAATTTCAAACATCTCGTCTCCCTGGAGACATCTCTGCGTCAAGACCACTGCATTGTTGAAATCTTCCATGGCACTGATTGAAAAAATCAAGTGTTCATTAAAAGCACTTTTTTATGTTCAGTTTATTAGAAGATTCTTTAAAACAGGATCTTTATTAACAACAGTTCTTAGGGAACACAATCCCAGGATTCAAAAAAGGTCTGGATTTGAAATCCCTAATATGTTCAATTATTTTGAAGATTCTTTTTTATTAATTATCTCTGAAACTTAAAGTGAAATAAAAACTATTATTCTTAATTTATGCAACCCTCAAATTTCTTGCTTCTGAAATCTTTAATGAAGATATATTTGAGAGCTTTCATGTTACAAAATGAATTTAAAAGCATTTGAAAGTGAAAATAACATATAATTTTTTTTTACTGTTCCCATTAACAACATTTTTAATTCTGACAACAAATTAATTAAAAGATTAAACAAACTGTTAATTCATATTATTTACACAAAAACATTGCAAGAGCAGCGAATCATATGATAGAGTTACGACAGTAAATAATAATTCATGATCACTTTGGCCTGAGAGCCGTCTTCTGATTGGATACGACCCGACAGTGGCTTCCGCACCTCACGTGGAAGAGAAGCGGCTCTTTCGTAAGCGGTTCTGCCAACGAATTGGAAAGGTTTCTCAGCACTGTTCAGCAGAAATAAAACAATGCAACTTTAACGCTGAAGCAGCAAACATGCATTTCCCGAGAAGTTTTAAAACGATTTAAAAAAATAATTAATATTTATTTGATGAGAATGCATCAATCAAACTGACTCATAGCTTACAAGCAAAAAATACAATTCATTTTAAATTACAGAATTACAAATATAAATATTAAACTATAAATTTGAATAATAATTAATCTATTAATTATAAAAGTCATAGCAATTTAAACGAGCAGTAAAAAATCCAACCAGAGTTTGTAACCCCAAGTTGCTGAACCTCAAATTCAGCATCATCGTGCAAGCATTCTTCAACCTGCCGCTGACCCACAATCGTGACTGTAACGGCCATTCCGTAGAGATCGACGACTCCCCATACCACATCAGGAACTTTGCTAGCTGCCACCCCTTGATCAACTGAATTGATGAAGTAGTGTAAAGTTCCAGATGATTTCCTTATCATACCAATGGTGTTACCTTCCTGTTGAAAGAAAGTGCAACCATTTGACCACAAAAATTATAATTATTGATACAATTGGTTGATAATAATCTGTCCATTCTGAACATCCCACTAGCTAGAGATGAGTTATATAGAAGTAGATAAGTTTAGGCATGCTGGTTATATCATTAATTATGAGTTAGAAAATGTTTATCAAATAAAAAAATTTTAATTATTCAAAATAATAAATGGAGAAGTGAAAGTATTCATTAACCTGTATATAAAACGTTTTGAATACAAAGAAACGCAACATATAAAATTGAACTATAGAAAAAAACTCAGATAAACACACCCTAAGTTCATCCAAATTGAAGCTTCCATATTGTCTTCTTGTTCCTTTACCATTTGTAAGAATCCCATTCCCACTCATCATAATTGTTCCTTGAATAAGTAATCAAATTTAACTTAAAAAAGCAAGAGTATATATAATCAAACCATCTCAAAACAAGGCTTTTGTTAATTCATTGTTCTGTTGCTTATTCATTGGAGCCTCCCTAGTGAGTATTTCATAAAAAAGCACAATAAAAGTTAAAATAAAAAAACTACCAATAGCTCGCCATTTCTTTTAAAACTTTAACAATATATTTAGTAAATTTGTAATTAAATAACATATGTAAAAACTTATTGAGGAATTTTTATTAAATACGGAGATATTAAGGATCGTTATTTGTAATTCTCCATTTTTAAAAACTTTTATTTAGGTTACAATCTCTGTTTGTGTGTGTGTGTGGCTTTCTCTGTACGCAAATCTTGCAAGTAAAATTTAACCAGCTTTTTGACTAGCTAGGAGGCTGAAACTTTCAGCATAGCTTTATATTGGATGACAATACATGATTCAATTAAAAAAAAAAACTTAATTTGAACATCTTTCGTAGTTCTAAATTGAGTGTATTTGAAATTAAAGTTTGTGTTAAAAAACTCGTTTTTTCCTTTACTTGTTTAGAATTTGGTTGCAAGAATTAAATTTGCATTTTTAATTACAGTTCTCAACAAACAAAAAAACCCTGAAAAGAAATTACGAACCCGATCTCATGTTTGTCATGGTGGCAGGGAAATCCAAGTTGTCGGGATTGTGAGTTGTTATTCCGACTTCTATGGACCCGGACCACTTCCTAACAAGCTTGTCTAATCGTATCTGCAAACACATATAAAAATGAACAATGAAGTCAATTGTAAACTTTTCATTAGGGGAACATAATAAGAGATGAATTATCACATCATTTCATTTCAGGACTGCTGGGTGCACTAGTGGTTAAGCATTCACATATATTGTTATAGCAGTTAGCAGTTTGAAACTTTAAACTTATTGTGTGTCCGGTTCCAAAAATAAGAAAAATAACTCATATCAACAAGAAAAAAGTATCAGTCAAAGTATCAGAATAAAAAAATATTTTTAAGATACAGACTTAAAATAAGCATTTAATTCTACTTTTAACACAATAGACTTCTTTTAAACAGACATTAAACACTATTTTAACAATAAAAATAATTGTCGCCACTCTTAAAGCCGAAATAGATTTAATTCAACACAATTTCACTATCTTTAATATGACATTAATTCACAAAGTTCAAGGTCGTATCACTTGTGAGAATGAAATTAAGAAAAGAAAATAAATTGGAATTTCAAGAATTCATTGTAGCCATATGAACAAAAATGTCAATCTTAATATTTAAAAATCTCATTTTTATCTAACTTCAAACAATTCTTCATCTCTGATTGGACGATTGGTCATTACAACGCCGTTGTTGAACTCATCCATCGGTTTGAGCCTCTCGGCTGTCAGTCTGTCCGTTGAAAGTTGAATGAGTGTTCCGTGCCTTTCGTGAAAAGTAAGCCTGTTTGTGTCCGTGCTGACATTATGACATGAGGTCGTCGTGTCTCGACTGCTGCTGAATGTGTCTACAGTTGTCCTTGATGGAGAAAGAGTTTTTAGAAAATTAATCAATGGGTTAGAGAAAATAATTAAACAAAAGCAAAACAAGGAAGATGCACTTGTATTGTGAATGGAAAATGTACAGAGATCTAGCAAAATCATTTAAACTCAGAGTTTATAATTTTTTAAAGAAGCTGAAACCCAATAAAAAACAATTTCTTTAAATAACATACTATATTTAAAAACTGATTCCATTCATTTTACAACCTCGAAGAAGAAGCTGTCACGTGTTCGTTGATGTCAAAGTCGATGTCACATTCACCTGGGTCAGACCGCGCACATGGGGTGGCTGCAAGTGTTGTGACATCATTGTCACGTCGTAGAAGCGAGGTCGTTGAGTTGATGACATCACGGACTGAGGAAGCCAAAGAGATAACTGTAGATTCAAATATGTCAGATGTAAGCATAACACAAATATATCGTGCGAATACTAAAATTCATTTCAGCCAATCAACTGTCAGAAGGTCAAGTGGATGGCTTTGAGGACATGCGGGCTAACCGCATTTTCTAAAGTTCTGAGATAATCAGTATTTTGTATTTTAACCAATATATCACTGTTCTACGCAAATTTCGAAATGGACATTTAATTAATATTAACTTGCCACACCCAGATAGCAATCTATTTTTTTCTAAATCATCACATTAAGTGAATTATTGAGCAAATTAATGGTTAGCCCACATGTGCTTAGTGACAGATGCTGCTAGACCAGAAGCGCTAATGGTTAGACCACTTGTGCTCACAGCATTATACTGTGTTAAGTAGTTAGACCAAAAATAGTATTCACTTTAAATCAAGCGTTTAGTTGATTGACATTACAATGCAATACATGTACATTACAGTTTGACATATTTTAAAACACATAAAGTACTATTGTATTGTTTTCAAACAAAAAAACAATGTTTAAACTTAGTCCACACAATATAACAAGCGTTTCATAATGCAGCTTACAAAATACTGTGGTAAACAAAATAACTATTGCATCTTTTGACGTGAAATACTAACTTAAAATACGATGCAAATCAAACACAAAATTTCATCAGTCACAGAGCATTAAAGCATCCGATATTATCAAGTCAAGCATCAAAATGGCAAATGATTTCACAATTACAATAAAAAAAGATAAAACAATGAATTTTATATTAAAAATAATGATGTAACAATACTGATAATAAGTCAGTAAAAAATTCTACTACAATAATGTGCGATCTGAACGACATTCATACTGGTTATGCACTACTGAGTTTAGACTAAAGTTTAAGATCCAAATTTTAGATTATGCTTTTAATGTTAGCAATTACACATTTTAACAGAATGTATATTTTAAAATAGTAGATTAAATTAATAATGTTAACAGAAAAAAAGTAATCCCTGATACTGTTTTGGCAGCAATTATTGTTTTTAACTTGTTCAAAGATGCTTAATGTGCTATAAACCAAGAACAAAATGTCTACTCTACGTCAAAATCAATGACACCATTATGCCCGTTGATGTCGTCTTCAGTCCCTTTACTGGCAACTTGTAGGTTCATGTAAAAGCTGTGATGAATTGGTGGAATAAGATTAAGAATACTAATTAAATCTTTCTTTTTCAGTGGGTTTATTCGACGAGGAGCTGTATAGAGCAGTGGTTGAAATACAGCTGTCAAGTCACTGTGGTTGCCACGTTTAGTGAGGTCAATTTCCCTCCAGGTTTCATCAGGGTTGTGCGAGTATTTCATGAAGAGTGATTTCGGACTGCTTCTGCGAACTTGTATCTGTTTTGCCTCAAGCCAATTTACTTTATCATTTGAAATAAACTTTTTGCGATTGGTGATGTGATGCTCTAATGGCACAGTTGAGAAGAAGTCGGTATTTTCCATTTTGACTACTCGGAATGGTTTTGACCCACTTCGAGCTTCTGCTACTATATCGTACCACTCTTGTGGAATGAAAACTTGTGGGTGATATTTCAGTCGCTTTTCGATGTCGCTGAAGTCTGCATCGTTCGGCAAAAAACTATGCCCACTTTCCAGAAATTTCTGCGTAATGACTGTGTATGGTAAATCAAGACTGCAAACGAGTTTGAGGAGAGACAACGCCATTTTAATATTTCGGTTTTGACCTCCACAGCTATCGGACCATGCCACTAGTTCAGTCTTGCCATTATCGGGACAGCTTTTGAGGTATTTTTGTATGCATGAGGCAATCTCCTGTGCACCTCTGGACGCATCACCTTCATGCCACACGTGCATAATTCCAGTTTCATCTTCGCAGTTGTGGATGCCGAGATTGTATACCATTAGCTGACGCTTGTAAAAAATAACGTTAGTGCTAAGCCGTGGGGTTGGCAGTGTGCTTTGTAGATCGAAAGTAATCACTTTGCAATTTTGATCCGGATCTTTTGCCATCGCACGGTCAGCCTTCAGTGCACTTCGAGCCAACTCGACACACATGTGATGACGATCTCGCTCAGTTTCGAGGATTTTTATCCTATCAAAAGTTGCCGATGTGTGCTGCTGGCGCAATGCAACCAGCTGAATGCGGTAAGAATCACACTTTGTGCAGGTATCTTTCTTCGGTTGCTGAAACTTTAAGTTAAATTCAGATTTAAAAATGTCTCGATAAACTGCTTCACTGACGGGCCTGGTTGCAGAATTATGGCAATCGGAACTAAACATTCTGTACATCAAAGCGAGGTTCAGATTTTGGGGCAGGAATCTGACTTCAGGATTATCTTTTCGACAGTAATGACTTATATATCGAGGAAAACTGTTGATGTGGTTTTTAACTTTTTGGAAGTCTTCATTACTAGTTTTGTTCGCTGGTTCTTTTTTCCCTCGCCTCTCTTCAAACGTGCCATCTGATTCGCGTGATAGAGCTCTCCCCAAGCTGCCGTTACTAACTTGAAGGATGCTGCAAAACATCTGTTTGCAAACTCGCACTGATGTTTGATCAGCCTTTGTGAGATAAAATATCCTGGTCTTCTGTCGCCGAGATTCATCATTGTTTGTGTACCGATTCTTCACTGGAATTTGTTTGACATGACCACACAGAAAAGCCAGTTTTGTCTCGCGAGAAGACTGCCAGTAAATGTTAAACATGTTCAGTTTTTCACTGCATAACAGCTGATTTCCACACTTTAGTGGGCAGCTGCACTCATAATCTTTGAAAACAACTGCAGGTACGGATTTTCCCGACCTAGAAGTATATTCTTCTCCACTATTCCTTTTATATTTAGCTTGATTTTTTTTCCAAAGATCCGGATCTGCATTTTTTCGATTTCTTGGCAACGAGTTAATGGATTTTATTGGCGCAGCTGCTGAGTCAACAGATTGCATTGCTGACTGTTGGACCAAGTCGACGAATTTTATTGGTGATACTGCTACAATGACAGATTCTGTTGCTGCTACTGTTGAGTCGACGGATTCCATTGGTGCTGCTGCTGAGTCAACTGATTCCATTGGCGCAGCTGTTGAGTCGACAAATTGCATTGCTGACCACTGGACCCAGTCGACGGATTCCATTGGTTTTGCTGAATCAACTGATTCCATTGGCGCAGCTGTGGAGTCGATAAATTGCATTGCTGACCACTGGAACCAGTCGACGGATTCCATTGGTGCTGCTGACTCAACTGATTCCATTGGCGCAGCTGTGGAGTCGACAAATTGCATTGCTGGCCACTGGACCCAATCGACGGATTCTATTGGTGCTGCTGCAACAACGACAGATTCCATTGCTACCACTGTTGAGTCAACGGATTCCACTGGGATAGCTGCAGAGTCAACAGAATGCATTGCTGACTGCTGGACCCAGTCGACGGATTCCATTGGTTTTGCTGAATCAACTGATTCCATTGGCGCAGCTGTGGAGTCGACAAATTCCATTGCTGACCACTGGACCCAATCGACGGATTCTATTGGTGCTGCTGCAACAACGACAGATTCCATTGCTACCACTGTTGAGTCAACGGATTCCACTGGGACAGCTGCAGAGTCAACAGAATGCATTGCTGACTGCTGGACCCAGTCGACGGATTCCATTGGTTTTGCTGAATCAACTGATTCCATTGGCGCAGCTGTGGAGTCGACAAATTGCATTGCTGACCACTGGACCCAATCGACGGATTCTATTGGTGCTGCTGCAACAACGACAGATTCCATTGCTACCACTGTTGAGTCAACGGATTCCATTGGGACAGCTGCGGAGTCAACAAAATGCATTGCTGACTGCTGGACCAAGTCGACGGATTCCATTGGTGCTAGATAAAAAATACATTGGATGCATTAGTCGAAAAAATGAGTACCCCCATATTAAGCTGTAGTTAAGGATTTTTTTATTCATCTCCAAAGAGAAAATGAGGTTGACAGACTATATAACGTCAAAATAAATAACACAAATAAATGCATTGACATGCTAGATTGTAGAAAAAGTAGGCCGTACAGTACATCGCGGCCAAGTGGGCTATACCGTTACAAGCAAAAACACATTGGTAACGCAAATAACTATGGTAATATAATTACGCAAACCTTTCTTTTTGGTCGGTGAATATTCTTCTTCATTTATCATACAAACTGCTTCTTGTAGAGTGAATAGTCGCTTTCTCGACGTCATTTTATTAAAATAATTATCGATTTACTTGCCGTCTGTTTACGTCAAAAACTGACAACGCCCACTTTTAATAGTCTGCGAGGACAAGTGGGCTATGAGGATAGACCACTTGTCCAGACAGCATATTCATCAAATTAGGTTAGCCCAATAGATCACGTGATAATAACTTTTAAATTCATTGGATATAAGCTTAGCCCATTTGTCCATAGACGAGTCAGGCATAGATGCATCGATTTCATCAAAAAAATTTTTTTATGCAAATTATGAGGTTAGCCCACATGTCCTCAAGGCCATCCAAGTAACCTATATAAACTACCCTAAAATATAATTAAAATAATTATTCAACATTTAAATATTTTTATAAATAATTCATATAAATCAACGAATAATAGTTTTTATTTTTTTTATAATGCAAATACTCTCACTTGAACTAGTGATCAGCTCTTCAACATCTCTCCTATCATCAACAATGGAAATCTGAGCACACTTGCCATACATATCAAACACTGCCCAGACCTTTGAAGGTAGATTCACAGCAGCTGGTCCCTGGTCTACCCCGTTGAAATAAACATGCATGACCCCCTCAGACGTCTTCAGAATTCCAACCCTGTCCTCCTCCATGGCTCTATCTAAATCCCAGCCGTAACAGTCCAACAAGGTTCGGCCATCCTTCATAACAGCATTGCCCGAGACGATCCATGTACCAGTTGTAAATCCAGTAGCGCTTGTAGGAAAACAAATAACAGCGGGGTCACAGCTTGTGAGGCCTATTTCTATCGAGCCACTCCATGCTGTTATCTGTATGTAATGTAACATAGAATGAATTCATGTAGCGAAAGCTGTTACAATTTGCTTTACTGAATATGAACATAAAATTACGTACAATTTTACTTATTAAAATAAAAATACACGAAAATCACAGCTGTGTGAGTCAAGACATCACAACTAGTAAATATTGAAAGAAATCCTGCAGATGTGCACCTTCTTATCGATTTTGACTTGAAACAGTTGGTTGTCTGCAAGCGGTTCTGCGCTGAAAACTAAGCCATTATTGAACTCTTGAGAAGCGTGCGTCCTTTGAGCAGTTCTATCTCCATTACTGAGGACCACTAAAGTTCCAGTTCTATAATGAAATTTGGTACAAGGGCTTGTCAGAAACATCGATTCCAAGATACCTCAGGGCTCAGGGTGATTAAGTTTCAGCAACTAACTTCCTCGTCTTGAGCTCTACATGCATATTAAAAAAGACAAATAAGAAGCACTAAAAAATCACTAAAACGATCGCCGAAAGCCATTTAGCAGGCAGTCGATCGTGAATTTCCCAATAAACACTAATTTAAAATTTAATAACTTGATTAGACTAATCACAAAGCATGTACTACTTTTTAAATAGTAATAATAAGTCCGTACAAAATTTAATAAATAATAAAACAAAAATAAATCTGTTATGTGATACTATAGAAATGTTGACGCTCGTGACATAAACGTCAACAGAATTTGACACATTAATTGATTTTTCGATGGAAAATATAAGATGCTTTACTTTTGATTCTTGTTAAACCAAATCAAATCACAAATTGTAACAAGATGCAATCTGTTAGCCGTTCGTAAACCAAGGCGCCGAATTTTTTCAGAAAGTCGGCTGGCTGGAGCAAGATTACGGCTCAAATTTCGGCTGGCCCATAGGGCTGGCCGAACCAGGCCCGTAGCTAGCCCCCCTACTAATTTTCATAGCCCCCCCACTCACTAAATCCTGCCTACGGGCCTGGGCCGAACTTCTTATGGATCGATTACCGCTGACGTATTTATGTCTCAAATACGACTCAAGCCGAATTTCAGCCGTAAATTTGATACCATTTTTCTTCCCAAAATAATGACCGGGATGGGGTTAGTCGTAAGTACTTTTTCTAAAAAATTTCCGCAATCTTATGCCCTTTCCTCTCTAAAAATAGCTGATGATTGTATGGTATATGCCCTATACTATATACCATGCACGTAATATTGTTTGTGCCCAAATATAATCAGCAATCTCGTGGAACTTTACCCTTCTATTGGTATTGATTCAATGTTAATTCCCTACACTTACAGCAAAGTTTTTTTTACAATTGTTAGAGATTGGTCCAACTTTGATAATTATTCACAATATACAAAGAAATTTGAGCCGTCTTCTAAGCGGGTTTAGTAACCCCCTCTCAGAGGCGTGGATTGGGGATGGCTGAGGGGGACCATGGCCCCCTCAAGATTTTTCCACCAAATAGAAAAAATATCTTTTCTAGCTAATCCATGATCGAGTATTTAGATTAGTTGATAAAAACAGTATTTATCATACTTTTTGAATTATATTACTTATAATCTACTGCTAATATTTTTCAATCTTTTAGTGCTTAGTTTCTCGCACCTCTTACTTTTCTCATATCTTTCCATCTCTTTTTTGTCTTCTCTGGATTCCACTTAGATATAGGATGATTTTTAAAATTTGCTTACTAATGTTTAAAATAAAAAATTGCTCTTCTCCACTCTTCTTTTCTGTTAAGCATTCTTTTGCTAAACGCTCTTTTTCCTACTCTGGTCCTTTTCTCTGAAACTCTCTTCATACTTCAATTACTAAACCTACTTCTCTCACTGTTTTCCGTCGGGGCTTAAAATTTATCTGTTTAATAAGTTCGTGTCCGAGCGCTATTGAACGCCAAGGAAACCGCGCTATAGAAATTTAATTGATTGATTGCTTGCTTTCGGTTCATCCGATCAAACTCGCATGAAATTTAGACTCGTGTATCTGTCCTAGCTTGAGAAACAATTAGCATATTCTTATCCTACCCGGTTGCTTGAGATCTCTCACCAAGATTTTTCTAATTCATTTTAAATTATTTTTATTAGCTCGCACACGATTGAGTATTTAGATTAGTTGATGAAAGCAATATTTATCATACTTGTTGATTAATATCCAGTTACTCTGCTATTATTTTTCAATATTTTAGTACCTTTAGTCTATTTTATCTTGATGATTCAGTGGACAATTTTCTAAAAATGAAAGAACGTCGATACCCTTTGTTACATTCACAATTTAAACGCTTTTTGTCTGCATTCAATATTAAATAAAAGTTAACTTTTTTAAACTGTTTCTAACTAATATGATGATTTACATGAACATGCAACATACAAATGTATATCGGGATGGTCATTTTTGTTTGAAGATTCTCTGGGTTTGAGTTGAAAAATCTTCGCCCCCCTCAACATTTTGCTGAATCCACGCCTCTGCCCCCTCTTAGGGCTCAAAGTTATTAACCTTCTCCTGACATTGTCGGTGAAAACCATCAATTTTTTTTTAAATGCTTTTATTTAACTTCACTTCTTCTATGTTTGTTTGTTTGTTTGTCTGTGGTGATCAAATCTTAGAAACAAAGCTGGCTCACTATCAAACGATCGTCGTTCAAATAAATTCGGCTCTTTTTTAGCTCATGTTCAGTGGCGGATCTAGTAATTTGGTATGAGGGCTAATTAATTTGGATTACTGTAGTTATGCAACCCGTTGTAAGATATTTTGAGTTTTTCTTGTTCAGTAAAACCAGGACAAGAAATTGAAGATATACACGAGGAGGTATATCTGGAATGACGGGAACCTCAAATATCGAACGAGAATGTGGATTGAAGAAAACTATTTCACAAGATTTGCAGCGGTTCAGTTGAAGATTATTTAATTTTGGCCATTCTTGGATATTTTCCAGTTCAATATCTTGAATTTTTACATTACTTGCTGGGATAATAAAATTAAAATCATCCGCAATTTTCAATATCTTGTTTCCCTCAACCACATAATGTAGATCTGAGGCAGCCACGGCATAGCTTGATGGTTCAATGCTCGAGCCCTGGATGACACTAGCAGATACTTTTGAAATTGATGAAACTCTGCTTTCAAACACTGTACAATGTTCATGCCTAGTCAAATAACGCACTATCCAGTTGTATACGCTGTCAGGAATTAAAAGTTTACAAGCTAAGTAAAAAATAAAACTTCAAATGTTTTGTTAAAACTTTTAAAAAGGCTTTCCCATTGTATCCGCTACTGCTCCTGCTACCCGATATCAAGTAAAATACAGAGACGTTATTTCGGGGCAGGGCTGGTTCTCCCTTTTCCGACTTTGAAGTGGACGTCCCTGAAGCTTAAGTAGGCCCACAATAAAAATTTAAGCGGGTTTCCTTTACGTTGAAGTAGGTCCCATTGATGTTGTAGAGTATGTCCCCGGTCAGCAATATTTTAAAAAAGTATAGCCATCTACCATCCGGTCATCAGCTTTGTTAAAAAAGAATTAGCATTATTATGAAAAAATTTGGAACGTGTGTGCCCCATAAACACGTTGCAGCTAAAGCTTTGCTTAAATGACGTCCCTGGTAAATATCAGTGCAAGTGGTGCATCTAGTCGTATTGGATCAGTGTCACAGACCGAAGAAAATTATAGAAGACCATTTTTTCTAAATAAATATGTTTACTACAATGTCCATGTAGAAGAAACTTTGCGTAGTGTATGAGCTTATTTTATCGTATGTATTTATCTCTGACTCTGCTTTGCACACAGAAATTTTTCCACAAGCTCCATTACGAGATGATTCTGGTAACTATTGATCCCCCGATTTCATTCATTTATTTGTGGTTCACTGGCAACATCGCCGTACCAGCAGCTGCTACTCTGTTTTTAGGGCAGACCTGACGCCAACAAATAATTCTTCTCTTGCTTTCTTTTGTGCTGCTTTGTGTTCTTTCCTTTGTTGTGCTTTTCCATTAACAATTTCATTTTCAGCTTTCTCTGGTTTCCAGAGCTTTTTCGTCATTATCAAACTCATACTCGTCATATTCAGGCCCATAGCTTTCATTCACTAACGCTGCTAGGAGTCGTTCCCTAAGTTTATCCTTCTTACCCTTATCACTTAGGTTTAGTTTCTCCAGTTCATCTCTCCGCTCAAACATCAAGGGCTCATCTAATGCTTTCAAAACCATTCTTTTAAATCCCACCTCTGACACCAAATGTAACGATATCGCCAATCGTATGCGTATGCTGGTTTTTGTAATGGTTTTGTATTTTATTGAAAGATAATTAAATAAAATATGAATATGTGTCTTTTTCCACTTAAAAAAAAACATTTTTATTTCGTCAGGTCGACCAGCGGGAAACGACAAATTTACAACTGTTCAGTCTTCTCAATCTTTACTTAGTATAATTTATTAAAGGTTTATAAATTGGCTTAACTGGCAGCACTTCGTTGCCTTTGCTATACCTACTGCTCTTTGCGGAATTCACCTGGCTTCGATTCCCCTTACACAGCTAAACCACATTTCAATTCAACTTTCTGAACTTAGCTTTCAGATGACAGTTGAGTTGCAACTCAATAAGTTCCATTTGCAACACAGGAGGAGCATCATGGATTTCAAAAGAAAATGCGTCAGCACAAATTTGAAAAGTGGCTCTGTCAATTTTACAGTTTTCAAATCTGCGAAGAAATTCTTCCCGTAGCTTTAAAGTGACATCAGTGGAGTTTTCACCACTAAATCGCGTGTCCACATTTACGAGTGTCTTATATGCTGAGAAATAGCAGAGGTTTTTCAACTCAAAAACCCTCTTCAAGGCGGTTCCACTGCTGAGCCAACGCACTTCAATAAAGTAAAGCACTTCAGAATATTTATTATAAGCCATCATCAGATAAGAGATTAGATCTTCATTTGTAAACGGTATAAATCTTGTGTTCAAATTGTTTACCGATAAACTTGAGTTTAAATCCATGATGCTCCTCCTGTGTTGCAAATGGAACTCATTGAGTTGCAACTCAACTGTCATCTGAAAGCTAAGTTCAGAAAGTTGAATGGAAAAACAGACAAGCATGGACAATTTGTGAAAAATTGCTCTCCAGCATCCCTGAGCTTTCCAGAATGTTCAGTTTGTGTTTTTTGAGAGCACATACATGTGATGTGTGTAATTACACAAAAATAAAAAAATCTACCCACCTCATTTTGGGCTCCCTTTTTTACTAATCCTGTATTTGCCCCTGCAATAGGTTTCATTAATTCTTTCATCCCCTTTGTACCCAGTGGAGGGTCCAAAAATTTCTGGTGGGGTGATGCACTTCATAAATTTTTCAAATTTTTTTTCAACAAAGCTGATGACAATGACATCCATTGTTCACTTATTTTATTTGTCAATTTTTAATCTATAGACATTTTAAAATAAAATTTTTGTATTTAAACATTTTATTATTAAACACGAAACCATTCTATTAGCTAAAATGTTTTATGATATCTATAAGGTTCTATCGTACAAACAAAACTTTTGTGTTTGCCATAGTCATATCTATGGCGATAGTAAACTTATAAGTCTATGGTGTTTGCTGTTGAGTGTTATTTATTTATTGAGTGTTAATTGAGGTTGTTGTTTTGTGAACTGGTTAGCTCTATTTACAAGTAAGTAATATGCAAAATGTTTTAAAATTCAGGGTAAACTCATGCAAGGTAATCCCATCAGAGATGGGAGGTAATCCTCCAGTATAGCGTCCCGAACCGATTTCGATGAAAAACGACCGGTTTTTTAACGTAAATGATATTTAAAACATAAATAAAGACTAATTACAATATAAATAACTAAAAGAAACAAAAATTGTAGAACATTTAAAAATTACTCCCGAAGTTAACGTAGTTCCCGATGAAGATCTATTTATCACATGCGGCTGCAGGACGTTTCGCTCCTTTGAATTATAGATAAAAAACTGATTTAAAAACTCTAATTGATTGAAATTCTAAAATAATTAAATTGAAAATAATTTTCTGCTTCTTTTAAGTTAATTTAATTATTAAATTTTGTTAAAAATTAGAAGTTGTTTGTTGTTTGCCTGCCACCGATTTATTGGCGAGTCTCTTCAAAAGAAATACCTGGAAAAAGAAAGAAATCACATCTCTGATCAAACAATCTGACCACAGACAGGTTGAATCTTTTGGCAGGACCACCAAACTTAAGCGAGATCATCATCAACATTTTGAATTCTTGAAACGTTGACGCTACAAATTCTCAGCTTGGTCATACTAAAGAATTGGTTCGAATTTATCAAAAATTTCAACGACAATTTTATGTATAACATTTCATGCAGTAAATTGCTAAAGTTTTACATTTAAAAAATAAGCTAATTAAAGAAGAAACTTCAAAATTATACAATCTGAGAAGTCTCAAGAACTATTTCATCTCAACGTTGACATTCTCTACTTAATATCTCTAATAAAATTAGTAATTAAACTCGAAAAACTCATGAGAATTAAAATAAAGAAAAAATGAAAAGAAGAAATTCAATGCTAATGATTTTTAAAAAATAAATACAAATTAAACAATCGAAAATCGAAATTCTTCTACTGTATCTTCAACGACAATTCTGCTCCAAAGCAGACGTCATAAACGCATTCAGCAAATCAGAAAGCTCAGAAGATACCAACTCAACCAATCAGCAAAGCCCGTACAATTCAAGCGTGTAGTAACACCATCTTTTGATTTCAATCGCCATTATTTTTTTTCAAAATTCAGTCGTGATTTAAAAAAAATTTAATTATTTAATTTACCTCTTCAATTATAATTTCATTCTACTGGTAATTTTACTTTAATTTATGTTATAGTTTTTATTATATTTTAAGTGTGCATACATTACATTATAATTGTCCATAATTCTACAGTAGTGATTCTCAAAATCTATTTTCCAATTCACAATTGTTTAAAAACCGTAATTATTTATTCTGTACTAAATTTAAAAATTATTTACTTCAGTGTTTCATTTATTTCGCTTTGATTTATTTTCGGTGATTTATTTTTCAAAAATGTCCAAAAATGTAAGATATGTGAGATGTACGGACGAGTTGACAGTTTTGCCGGACATATATGCAAAGGCTGTGAAAGAACTGCTGTGTTGGAAAAGAATATTGAAAAGCAACAGGAAAGGATTGATATGTTGGAAGAAAAATTGGAGGAACTGCTTAGAAATAAGGAAATAGTGGAAAAAGAAGAGGTCAAGCATTATGAGGAACACAAATCACAGATTGAAGAAATGGAGGAGAGGTTGAACAGAATTAAGCTGACAGAAGAAAAGATGATACAGATTACTTTAGGGGAAAAAACTGAAGAGTGGAGCACTGTTGTTAAAAGAAATGTTGACAAAGATCTGAAGGCAATAAATGAAAAAGTGAAAAAAGTAGAGGAATCAATTGAACGCAATATAGAAGAGAAAAAACTGAGAGAAAGAAAAAAAAATACCATTATCTTGCATCGATTGGCTGAAAAAAAAGACATGGAGCACGGTGAGAGAATATGTGAAGACAAAAGAATGGTGTTAAGCCTCTTGAATGATGTTTTGGAGGTGCCCTGCGATGAAAAGTTGGACATAAAAAACATCTACAGATTAGGAAAATACAAAGAAGGAGAAAAGGAAAGACCGTTATTTATAGAGTTCCGTAATGTTGCAATCAAAAACAGAGTTCTAGAGTCATTGTCCAGACTTCAAAAAGCAGAAGAAAAATTCAAGAGAATCTCAGTCACTCATGACTTGACAAGAACTGAAAGAGAACAGTGCAGAAAGCTGGTTGAACAATGCAGAGAGAAGCAGAATGGAGAAACAACGGGAAACTGGCTATACAGGGTAAAGGGCTTGCCGGGAGACATGAGGATAGTAAAGCTGAAAAGAAACTGAATATAATGGAGCATGGTGAAAAGAAGAAGGTGGCACTCAAGAAAATGGAAAGAAGAAACAATGAAAAGAAAGATAGAAGAGATTTGACTACGGTGGACGAAGGCAAAAAAATATGTAAATGTTTTTATGCTAATGTAAGAAGTCTGGCTAATAGGATAAAAATGGCTGAATTGGAAATATATGTGAAAAATGAAAACCCAGATATTATTGGCTTAACAGAAACCTGGACAAACAATAAAATCAGTGATGATGAACTAAAGTTAGTAGGCTATGATATGTTTAGAAAAGACAGAGAAAATCAAAAGAATACTGGCCATGGTGCTGGGGGTGTACTGTTGTATGTGAAAAATGATTTGAATGCAGTGCAAAGAGAGGACCTAAACAACAGAAAGTTTAAAGAAAGCGTGTGGTGTGAATTGAAGCTGAAAACATATAAATTAATAATTGGGGTTTGCTACAGAACTCCGAGTTCTAATGAAGATGCAGACAAGGGATTGTGTGAATTGATTTCCAAGGCAAATGAAAAGCCAGTGATCATTATAGGAGATTTTAATTACCACGTTAATTGGGATACTCTTGAGGGTCAGACATACAAAGACGAGCAATTTCTACACTTCATTAATGATGAATTTTTGACATAGCTGATCAGAGCACCAAGAAGAGGAAGAAATACTCTTGACTTATTATTAACTTCTGAAGAAAATATAGTTGAAAATATAATAGTGGGTGAATGTTTTGGGATTTGACAATAAGTGATATTAAGCAAAGAACATCAAAAGATGTTAGATACAACTACTTCAAGGCTGATTATGATAACATAAGAAAATGTATCATAAATACAAATTTAATGAGCAAAATAACTGGATTGAATGTAGAAAATAGCTGGAAAGTGTTTATTCAAAGCATGCAAGAAGTCATTGAGGGACAGGTTCCAATTCAGAAAAACTGGAAAAATAAAAATCCATGGATGACGAGACTGATAATTAAAAAGCAAAGAGCAAAATGTAAAGTATGGAAAAAATATCGAGATCTAAATTGTACCATTGGAAGGAATAATTCAAACACAGAAAAATTAAAGGAATTAAAAGAAAAATACAAAAAGAAAAGAAATGAAGTGAAAAAAACAATTAAAATGGCCATATTGGAGTATGAACAGAAACTTGCAAACAATATTAAAATGGATTGCAAAAGTTTTTACAAATATGTGAGAAGTAGACAGAAGAAAAAAAACAAAGTAGGTCCATTAAAAGATGACAAAGGGCAGGTAATAACGAACGATGAAGAAACAGCAGACATTCTAAATAACTACTTTGGATCTGCTTTTACTAAAGAAGATATCCAAAATATCCCTAAGGCTAAAGATTTGTTTCAAAGTGATACAGACGAATTAATAACTGAAGTTGTTTTTACAAAAATGCAAGTTGTTGAAATCAGGCGCGGCGCTGGGCGGGGGGGTCCAGGGGTCCGGACCCCCCCAGCTCCGACAGGTGCCACCCATGAGATTTTTGCAAATCCAAAGACTTTTTTTTACTAGGGGGGGGGGTATTTGAACCTCATTGGGTTAATCAGACTGCAGACTAAAAACAGTCGAAAATTTTTTTCGTCTGCGGCGGGCTTTCTTCCTTTTTTCAAACTATGTTTTTGCTGCATGGAGTTTAACTATATTATATTAGTTTTTCTTAAACATTCTGTATAGTTTTATGATTATTCAATGTTTATTGATGATAGTTCACTGTTTTTCGTTTACAGTTAAGTACTTTATGGTATTATTGAATAATAATTTTATTAGCTTCGTTTGTTTTTTGAACTCTTCTTTCGTGTTAGTTGAAAAAATTTTAATTTTTGAAAAAAAAACCTAGTAATAACAACAACTTACATTTTTCCATTTATATTTGAACTTTGCTTTGCCAGTAACAAACCTAGATAAACTAGAAAAAACATGACTAAATTGTGATCTGCTAGTGTAAATACTTCAGTATTTATTTCTTACATAGTTCTATTTCAGTTTTTAAAAAAATGGGTAAAGGTATATATATATATATATACTTCAACTTGTCCTTGGACATTTTGGACCCCCCCAGAACAAAATTCCTGGCGCCGCCCCTGGTTGAAATGCTAAGAAAATTGAAAACTGATAAAAGCCCTGGGATGGATGAGCTGCACCCAAAGTTCTTGCTTGAGGTCAGAAATGAGATCGGAGATGTGCTGGCAGAATTGATGAATAGGTCAATGCAAACTGGGGAGGTCCCGCAGGACTGGAGGGATGCTGTTGTGGTGCCACTGTTCAAAAAAGGCAACAGAAGCGAAGCATGCAATTACAGACCAGTTAGTCTTACCAGTATTGCTTGCAAAATTATGGAAAAAATGATTAAAAATGAAATTGTGATTCATCTGGAGAAATATAAATTAATTAAAGATAGTCAGCATGGATTTGTGAAGAAAAGATCGTGTTTGTCAAATTTGTTGGATTTTTTTTGAAGAGGTTTATGGAGGTATGGATGCATGTCAGTCGGTGGATGTGATTTATTTAGATTTTGCCAAGGCTTTCGACACGGTCCCTCATCAAAGGTTGTCTTCAAAGTTGAAAGCAGTTGGTTAGGTGGTAATCTGTTAAGGTGGATAGATTGTTGGTTGCTGGATAGAAGACAAAAAGTGGGAGTGAGAGGAAGTTTCTCGAAATGGATGAAAATAACCAGTGGAATGCCTCAAGGTTCTGTGCTTGGACCACTTCTTTTTGTTGTCTATATAAATGACCTTGATGAAGGAATAGCAGCTAAAATATCAAAATTTGCCGCCGACACTAAATTATGCAAAACCGTGTGCAATAGTGACGATCTTGTGCAGTTATTCAAACGGTCGCAGGAATGGCAGATGCGGTTCAATGTTGACAAGTGTCATGTTATGCACTTGGGTAGAAGAAATCCAAGATATAAATACGAGTTAGAAGGGATACAGCTAAAAGAAACGAAAGAAGAAAAAGATCTTGGCGTATTAGTAAATGAAGATGCTAAACAGTCTAGACAATGTGCAGAGGTTGCAAAGAAGGGAAACAGAATTTTGGGCATGATCAAAAGAACCATAGTCAGCAGAGATAAAGATACAGTTTTAAGGTTGTATAAATCTCTAGTTAGGCCACACTTGGAATACTGTGTGCAAGCATGGAGCCCTTGTCTTAAAAAAGATATCTACATAATTGAAAAAGTGCAAAGAGGAGCTACAAAGATGATTGCTGAGTTAAAAGGACTGAATTATGAACAACGTTTGAGTAGATGTAATCTGACAACACTTGAAAAGAGGAGGACTAGAGGAGACTTAATTGAGACTTACAAATTATTGAACGGATTGGTTGACCTAAATCCGGAAAGATTTTTTGAGAGATCGAGATACAAAAGTACCAGAGGGCACAACTTTAAGCTATATAAGAAAAGGGAGAGTTCAATGAAATATAAATTCTTTAGTGCAAGAGTGACAAATGAATGAAATAAATTGGAGAATGAAGTTGTGAATGCTGAAACTGTTGAAGAATTTAAAATTAAATTATGTAAATATGGTTTTTAAATGTTTGATAGTGGATCTCACACACGATTATTATTAATTGTTCTGATTCACTTTAAAATAAACGTTATGTTATGTTATGTTATGTTATGTTAATAGCGATAGAAGTGAACAATCGGAATAAAGAAAATAAAAATAAAAAATAGAAAATTTAGGAAAAGAAATAAAAAAATTATGGAAGTAAAATATTGAAAAATAATAGTTTGCTTTAGAAGTACGAGTTGCGTAAGCTGCTCCATGTCTAAAACCGTTTCTTTAGATGCGGTGGTTTTTGTCAATATGCCTTAAGAAAAATTAAAAAAACATTGAAAACAATAAATTAGCAACAGAACACCAAGAAAAATTAAAATAATATCAAAGTAAAAGTACTTGGCTGCCTTTGGTACGGTTTCGATCATATTTCTTGGAGTAGAAATTTTGAGTTTTAGAGGTCATGTGGCTAGCAGAATCGTTTGGAGAGCGAAAGAGCGAGCGAGAAAGCGACCAGGAAGAGAAGAGCAAGCGGGAATGCGGCCGGGAACGGGAAGGCGATCGGGAGCGAGAAAGCAAGCGGGGAAGGAAACGGGAGCGAGAGAAAAATGATGGGAAAACCCCGGGCAATGCTGGATCCCCCGCTAGTCATAGATAAATTTCCACTCAGCGCTCTGATTTTTTAAAATTTAAATAATTAAAAATTTATTTGTAACTTTTTAAAATGTATTTATTATTTTATTATGTTATTTTATTTGAATATTAACTCTTCCTTGCTTTTCATTCCTTGAATTGTATTATTCCGCGTGTCAACATTGCCTTTGGATATTTTTGCTTAAAGTCGGTTTTTAGTAAGTTTTTCTGTAAAATACTTGTTCATAATATGTTTTGATAATGTTCTATGGTTATTCTATTAAACAGTTTTTTAAACCGTTTTGTTATAGAAATCGGTTCGGAACGCTATACTGGAGGATTACCGAGATGGGATTATCTTGATGATGACAAAATTAAAAAATCCGATAATTCACGCTCCACCCACTAGCACGGAAAATCTTTAAAAAAGATAAATATTTAAAATTTATAATATTTTTAAAGAATTTAACAACAGAAAACAAAATTTTTGTTCTACGAGTTATATTAATGAAGTTATATCGATTTGAAGTTCACGCCGATGCAATACAAAATAAACTTAGTACCTCTACTAAGCCCTAAGCCTGAATGAGCTAAAAAGTGGTCCATACGCTTGTCGCTTCTCATGCGCGATAGCACATCACTCGCTGCCTGAACTCGCGCATACCTTATATTACATTGTTCTATTTAACTTTAAATTATATAAAGGCAATATAAATTTATATAATGCAGTATTTATTTATTCAGTTAATAGAAGAACAAAAAACACCAAACATTTGTAAAACATTTATTAAGAAAAAAAATGTTGCGATAGTTCGTCGTCTGCTTGTTGTTTTAAGGCTGATATTTGTTTATGCAAGAGAATTAATTTCTGTTGCGGATCATAACTTACTTGATCTTTAAAAATGCCCCCTCCTCATTTTCCAGACTTGGGACTGGCTTGCAAAATAACTTAATATAACAAAAAATAAAACCAAACTATTATTTAGCAAAAAGTTTATGAAGACACTAGTGAACGCTCTAGAAGTTTTGAGCAACGACTGCATCAAAATCTAAAAAGCGCATAGGTGCAAAAGCGTTTTATCTAAATTATTCATCGGCCTAGAGATTTGAAATTTTCAGACATAATAGAAAAATAAAAACAATCACTTTTATAATAATAAAGATACATGATCTCAAAGAACCACTAACTTTGAATGAATATTCAAGAAATATGACTTAAAATTTAGGTTATTTATATGCTTCATCAAATGAAAGGGTTTATTACAAGTTCAATGATGTAACTATTTTTAAAATTGACCCAGTAAATCCGGAGATATGCATTTTCTTGTAAACGCACTTTTGACTGCTCGTTTTGTTACGTGGGCAAATTTTTGGACCGAGATAGCTTGGCGTGATTCGCCTGCGCGTCTCAGCCTTCGTGGCTTTGCTCGGTTGAAATTAGAGAATTTGAACCATGCATCCATAGTAGTAGAGCCCGGCCCGTCTAATTTTGGCCCAGCCTGTTTTTACATGCTTAAAACTTCTATACACTTCAGCTTTGGCTGACCCGTCTAAAAATGCTAACATCACAGCCTCGTCCGGCCCGTGCAGTATTCTAATTCATAGAGCCCTACACGGATTTTTTAGACCTGGTACGGCTTATTTCATAGATTTTATATCAAAGATTGCAAACTAATTTTTCGGCAAATAATGATGCACATATCTTATTTTTTTAGAACCTAAATTTTGAATTTTACTGTTTTTACATTTTCAGTTATTGAGTTTTCAAGCAAATAATCCTTTTCTCCACCCCACATTTGTAGTCGTAAAAAACAAAACATAAAAAAATTGGTAAAACATGTGTAACTTTATTTTCTAAGTAGTATCTGAATACTAATTTTTATATCTGTACTATTTTCAGTTTCAAAGTGGCAGTTATTCTAAGAAAAATATAACCCTTTTTCCACCCCACATTAGAAGTCCTGGAAACCAAATTTTTTAAAATTATTGAAACGTGTATTTTGTTTTGTTTTTTGTAAAAATAATCTTGGTAAAAAAATGCAAAACCTTCAAATTTTTAGTTTTTGGAGTTTTTAAAAAAATATTCCATTTTTCCACTTCACAATTTCTCGAATAGATACTAAATACTAATTTTTACAGCTGTAGCACTTACAGTTTTTGAGTAGCAGTTATTAAAAAAAACAAAAACCTATTTTCCACCCCAAATTTGAGGTCCTGGAAACAAAATTTTCAAAAATTGCTGAAATGCGTAAATTTTTATTTTTTTAAGAAGAATTTAGATACCAAATTTCAAAACCTTCTCATTTTTGGTTTTTAAGATATGCGTTGTTTTAGAAAAAAGTTTGTTTTCCTGTTTCATTCCCTTAGGAGCAAAATTTAAAAAACCCTTTCTTAGTGGGTGCTTTCGTAAGCATTATATTATATGAGGCGTTTTAGCTATGTATAATATTTTAATCATCGAAATAAATTTACTATTTCTTTCTAAAACAACCTCATGCTAGGTTGGACCGGCAAGAATTAATGATGAGAGAGCTGGAAATTAACAGCTCCTGCACTGTCGTCGACTGGAAGCTGTTCTGACGAGACATCTGCTACGAATATTTTGTCCACCAACCAGTTTTATTCGGTGGACCCGGTTGAACAGTTAAAATCGACGAGTCATGTTTTGTCCGCGATTTTTAACATGGAGGGTGAAACTGAGATTTTGACTGCGGTAATCTGGTCAGGTCGGGCTCAATGGCACTGGTCTTGATGAGTGTGGCATTGGTTTCTCCTTGAGTCACCTGTCACAGTTGATATTGATAGAAAAAATCGATTTTGTTGAAGTGTAAACAAATAATGAGAGTGGTTATCTTATGGCGTTGTACTTCTGTCTTAACTCTGGTATAACCTCCACTTGTCACATTTTCATTTGACCGATTCTTGCAAATAAGTTTCTTTGTGAGGTAAATCCAGCCTACAGTTGCGTAATTTCTCTGCACATTCATTTTCAGTCAACTTGTCATAGTTTGAATTTTTTGTCTGATAGTGCCTCTTGATATTGAATTCCTTGTAAAAGGTCACAGTTTCCAAACAAATTTATTACACACAATTGTTCAGTGAAAAAATACTAAATTTTCCACTTTTGCTGGAAGCCCTTCATGATCAACATTCTTTTTTTTTAACTTCCCATGTCCATCCTAGATAAGACACAAAAATAAATAAATAAACAACATCAACTTCACAATCTGACTCGAAATAAAATCTGCGGTGTTCGTTAATACTTGCGTTATCACTCATATCGAATATAGAATAAAGAATTATTAAAAAGAGATACTGCACAATTATTTGATTATTTTTTTCGAAGTTTTACGGTAGGCCCGTCATAGGTACAAATCCCACTATAAAATCACACATTTTCATAGAAAATATATTTACTAGTGCGGGCTACTTAAACTGTTAACGCAGGCTGGACTTTGGGACTCTGGACATGGGTACTATAAACTATTATTAAAAAAAAAACTATTATTAAAAAAAACTTTAAGCAACACTGCCCACTTTTGCTCACTTGAACACTCACTTCAAATGATTTTAATAAGATATGTGTGGAGTTAATTGTAGAATGTCGTTGTCCTGTAGATAGATGGGTAATAACTTGATCAAAACCTTCAATAAGGGTTTTATGGAACAATTCAAATAGTTTTAACACCTAGAATACATTTTTTCAACAATTTATGATATACACTTACATTCAAATTGTACAATATCACTGGTTCACTTCCACATATATAAATCAAACATTTGTGGTTTGTTGATCATCCATCTTATAGGAGTTTAGTGATATTCAGTTGTTGCTAACCATACTATTTCTCAAAATATTTCTACTATTTATTTTATTTATTAATCATGTTTCAGAAATGTAATTTATTATATTTTTAAATAGAAGATGGCTGGTGAATTTTTCATTGATGCTCTTCCCTACTTCGACCAAGGATACGAAGAACCGGGTGTTCGAGAGGCTGCTTTGGCTTTAGTAGAGGAAGAAACAAGGAGGTACAGACCTGCCAAAGTTTATCTCGACATTTTACCGAGTAGTCGAAGTGAATTATTCGAGACTGCTCTCACTAAAGCAGAGCTGAGCCGCGTTCAATCGAGAACTTCCATGGAGATGTTGAGCATGAAACGATATGAACTTCCACAACCGACCGTCGGAAGGTTAAATGATGTAAATGCATGGCAAGAGTGCGTTGACAATTCTGAAGCACAACTCATTTGCCAATCGCTGCGACTCACAAATCTTGATATAATGCTCAAGTATGACCCAGAAGCATGGAAGCAAATGCTTGGAAGCTTCATGAAAATGATTGAAAAGGCAGAAAAACAGCTTGTTGAAGAAAAAAAAGCTCTGCAGGAGACAAACTGGCATCGTAAAAACGAACAGCTGGATGCTGGTTCAAAGTTGAGGCAGTACGAGGAGACGTGGGTAGGTCTTGTAAGTAAAAATTATGAACTGGAGCAGGCATGTCAAGAACTAGAAAAAGAAATTGTTGAATTGGAAGCTACTGCCTAGAACATGAAACTCTCTCCAAATTTTGTTGCATGTAAATAGTTTCTAACTGGACTGCTAATTATAAAGTTTTATTGTTATTTTTAATTAAACATTCAAATTGTTTTATTTTAATAAAACATTCTGGATTCATTAATAACTTGGTCTTGAATAAAATAGTTTTTTTCTCTCTTAAATGTCATATTGCAGTGCTCTTATTTTTTCTGTGTTTTAAGAGTCATACACCCGACAATAAATGAACATTAATAAGTGTTTTGAAATTTTATAGGCTTATAGAATCTGTAACTGTAGATGTAGCTCGCAAAACATTTTGTAACGTGATTTGTGATTTCTTAGTTTTTAGAGCAAATGCCTAATGCTCAAACATGCCTTGCTTTGTAAATGATCAGGTGATAAGTTTTCTATTACGTTCTGGCCATTTGATATTTTATGTAATCTGTCTTTAAAGTTGGTGGTTTTATGCAATTTTATACTGCGACGGGGGGTTAAAGCCACCGTGCGTGTGTACGCATAGATCCTATGCCGTAGGAAGAGGGGGTCTGAAAATGTACGAGGGGTGTCAAAATCTGTAGTTTATTGCGTACGTAATAAATGGATGACCCTAATCAAATTTTTTCAAAAATTAGATACAAACTTTCTCCTCAATAAAGACTATTTTGTGTACAAATTTCAAAGCAATTGGTTTAGAACAATAATTTGGTTGAGAGTATGGTATAGGCATTGCCCCCCCCCCAATTAGAGTTCCAAAAAACGTACAAATTCACGGCTACAAAAAATAATTAATCTTTATGAAACGAAATTTTTCAGACAACGGACCTTAGGTTGATGCTCATGTGTCCAGTACCATCATGCGAGGCAGAACGTTCTTCCAGTATATCTTGCGTAGGTTGAAAACGTGGTTGCGCAATAACATGACTCAGTCAAGACTGAACGCAACTGCAATTTGTCATGTCCATCAGAACATCTTGGATGACGTTGACCTAGACCGAGTGGCGGCGGTATTCGTCAGTCGGTCTAATAATATGAAGGCGGTATTTGAACATGGTTCTTTTAAATGAACGTCACATTTTTTTGGTTTTTCCTGTTTTTATCTTTTGTTCCTTTTTTGAGAAACTGTGGTAGCTTGTGTTGTGTGCGTGCAGGACTTTACGCTCCGTTGAATTATAGATAAAAAACTAATTTAAAAACTCTAATTAATTGAAATTCTAAAATAATTAAATTGAAAATAATCTTCTGCTTCTTTTAAGTTAATTTAATTATCAAATTTTGTTAAAAATTAGAAGTTGTTTGTTGTTTGCCTGCCACCGATTTATTGGTGAGTCTCTTCAAAAGAAATACCTGGAAAAAGAAAGAAATCACATCTCTGATCAAACAATCTAATCACAGACAGGTTGAATCCTTTGGCAGGACCACCAAACTTAAGCGAGATCATCATCAACATTTTGAATTCTTCAAACGTTGACGCTACAAATTCTCAGCTTGGTCATACTAAAGAATTGGTTCGAATTTATCAAAAATTTCAACGACAATTCTATGTATAACATTTTATGCAGTAAATTGCTAAAGTTTTACATTTAAAAAAAAGCTAATTAAGTCAGAAACTTCAAAATTATACGATCTGAAAAGTCTCAAGAACTATTTCATCTCAACGTTGATATTATATTCTCTACTTAATATCTCTAATAAAATTAGTAATTAAACTCGAAAAACTCATGAAAATTAAAATAAAGAAAAATGAACAGTAGAAATTCAATGCTAATGATTTTTAACAAATAAATACAAATTAAACAATCGAAATTCTTCTACTGTATCTTCAACGAAAATTCTGCTCCAAAGCAGACGTCATAACCGCATTCAGCAAATCAGAAAGCTCAGAAGAAACCAACTAAACTAATCAGCAAAGACCGTACAATTCAAGCGCGTAGTAACACCTTTTGATTTCAATCGCCATTATTCCTTTCAAAATTCAGTCGTGATTTTTAAAAGTTTAATTATTTTATTTACCTCGTCAATTATAATTTCATTCTATTGGTCATTTTACTTTAATTTATTTTGTTATATTTTTATTATATTTTAAGTGTGCATACACTACATTATAATTGTCCATAACGTATATATAACCTATATATAAGTTATTCGTTCAAGTTTCGATCTTTGTAAACTGGAAAAGTTGTGTTTTGTGTTTGTCGAATAGGTTTCTTAAATATTTTTAACAGTTGATATGCCTGGAGGAAGAACGAAGGCAGAAGTAAAAGATCTGTTGAACGATATTGCAGGGTTGCGGCTATGTGAAAGCTGTGTGAAGTGTAATGAGGAGAGGTTGAAAGATTTAATGAAACTGGAGGAGAAACGAACGTTCGCTGAAGAGATCAAAGAGGTGAAACAAGTCATGGGCGAGGTGAAGACACATCTAGAGAGAAGTACAAAAAATGAAAAAATACTGCTTGAGCAGAAGGAACACATCCAAGAGTTAAGAATAAAACTAGACAGTTTTAGCAAAGATTCAATAGATAAACTAGAAGAGTCCAGAGCAACAAATAAAAAGTGGTCAGAATTGTTTAAGGACAGGGTTGAAGTATTGACATCAAATGTCAAAAGTATCCAGCAATCTGTAGAAGATACAGGTACAAAAATAAATATAGCTGCAGACAGACAGAGAAGAGTAAATAACATTGTAATATATAACATGCCAGAGAATGATAACAATTCCAGAACCAAGGATAAAGAAAATGTGCTGAAACTGTTAGGAGACATCACTGAAATACAGCTAGAAAAAGATATTAGCGATGTGTACAGACTTGGAAGTAAAAGTGAGCTGCAAAAACCCAGGCCTGTTTTGATAAAGTTTGCAAATCAGACAATTAAGAATTTGGTAATGGAGAATGCACCAAAATTGAGAGGATCAGATTCAACAAGGAATATTATGCTTGGAAATGATTTGTCTAAGGGAGATAGGCAAGAATGTAGGAGATTGTTACAGGAAAAGAAGGAGGAAATCGGAAGGAAAGAGGATGTTAGTAAGTGGATCTTTAGGATTAAAGGAAAGGTTGGAGATTTTCATGTAGTAGCTTTTAAAAAACAAAATTTACAGTAAAGACCAGCCAAAGTAGAGTTGAGAAAACTAGATTAAATGTTTGGTGTAGAAACAATGATTTGAGAAAAATGAAGGTAGTAAAACAGATGCAGAACTATGTTTCAGTGTTGTTGTCAAATGTGGACTCTTTATCAAATAAATTCATGGAATTGCAGTTGCTTTTGGGGTCTGCAAAAACTCTGCCAGATTTAATATTGCTGAATGAGGTCAATCCTAAAAATTTAAGATTTCCACAATCAATTTCAGAATACCAGCTGAAGGGATGGCAAATATTATCTTCTGGGTTTCAGAAAGATGGTTGCAGAGGATTATTATTGTATTATAAAGAGAGTCTTTCAGTAATTGAAATAAATATGAAAATAACATTTCAGGAAAAATTATGCATTAGATTGCTAACTTCTAGAGATTTTTTGAATATTTTATTTATTTATAGAAGCCCAAATAGTTTATCAGAAAACAATGAACTTCTTATTGACCTGCTAGAAGAATTCATGTTGTTGAAAGGTAATCATCTTCTGCTGGGAGATTTTAATTTTCCAGAGATAAATTGGATGACTTCGAGCTGTCAGGGTTTACATACAAGAATCGAAAATAGATTTTTGAAGTTTTTGGATGACAGGTTTATGATTCAACACATCACAGAGCCAACCAGGTTTAGACCTGGCCAAACTCCACACTTATTAGATCTTGTGGTAACTTCAAGAGAGTCTATAGATAGTATCAGATATCTTTCACCATTGGGAGGCAGCGATCACTCGATTATTTCGTTCAATGTTTGTTTGGAGATTGAAAGCAGCTCTGGTTGTAACAGTAACAAACGACCTTGTTATGATCTGGGAGATTATACTGGTTTCAATGATTTAATTGGTGGAGCTCTGACTATGGTGCTTGAGGATGATATTTCTGTGGAAAATAAGTGGTCGATTTTCCGAGATACGTTGATGGAACTTACAAAGCGATTTGTTCCTCACAGAGCTAAAAATAATAAATTCCGCTTTAGAATGACACAGGAACTGCGTACACTTATTAAGCTGAAACATCAATGCTGGAGACAAGTTTATAGATATGGGGCGACCGAGAAACTAACTGAGTTTAGGAAATACCGTCAAAAGGTGAGGGTTTTGTCGGCACAACTTGAAAAAGAAAACCAGAACCTTATTGCTGCAAATTTTAAGACTAATCCCAAGAGATTTTGGAATTTTGTGCACAAAAAAGCTAAATGCAGAAATTCACCCGGCATGTTGACTGTTGATGGTTCTGTTCTCACAGAGGGATACGAGAAAGCGAAGGCGTTTGCAGAATTTTTTGCCTCTGTGTATGTGAGTGATACAGGTTCGGGTTTGACAAATATTCTGCCTTTTAGTCCTGGAGTACCTGAGGATGGTATGGATGAAGTAAAGATAGATTCTGGAATGCTTGGCAAAAAGCTAAGAGAACTTGATGGTAATAAATCGGCTGGACCAGATGGAATTCACCCTAGGGTTCTGAAAGAAACATGTGCATCAATTAACGTTTATTTAAAGCATATATTTGAATGTTCATTGCAATCGGGAGAAGTGGTGAGGGATTGGAGATCCAGTTGTGTTGTTCCACTGTTTAAGAAAGGTCGTAAAGATATAATATCCAATTATAGACCAGTGGCATTGACATCGGTTTGTTGCAGGATACTGGAGTCAATCATTAAAGATCATCTGCTTGGATATTTTTTGAAAAATAACTTGTTTGCCAGGAACCAGTTTGGATTTCTTCCTTCACGCTCCACAACTCTACAGATGCTTGGTTTCCTTGATGTGCTTTCTAAGGCTGTGGATGTGGGAAATGAAGTTGATGTGTTATATACTGACCTGGAAAAGGCCTTTGACAAAATTCCGCATGAAAAATTGTTATATAAGTTGGAGAGATACAAAGTGCATAAACAGATTCTAAAGTGGATTAAAAACTATTTGAAAGACAGAACGTTTAGAGTGAGACTAAATGAAGAGCATTCCGAGGCTTTACGGGTGGAGAGTGGTGTTCCTCAGGGTAGTGTGTTGGGTCCTGTATTGTTCCTGATTTATATCAATGACATTTGTACTGTTTGCGAGAATATGTTTCTTTTTGCGGATGATGCTAAAATATTTAAAGTTTTGAGCAGTAAAGATGATTGTAGCAGGCTGCAGAATGATATCAATAGAGTGGTGGAGTGGTTCAATAGATGGCAGATGCAGGTGAATATTGGAAAATGCTGTCTTCTCCATGTTGGGGGGAAGCATTTCATAAATAAATATCATTTGATAGATTTAGATGGCACCACGTGTGAGATACCAACAATTGAATCAGTCTCGGATCTCGGTATTATTATGGATTCAAAACTGCAATTCAAAGAACATATTTTATCTCGGGTAAAGAAAGCCAACATAATGCTGGGCATAATAGCAAGAAATTTTAGAAAATTGTCAGATGAAGCCTTTATTACTCTATATAAAGCCTTGGTGAGGTCCCAGCTAGAATATGGAGTACAAGTGTGGAACCCATATAGGCAAGGATTGATCGATGCAGTAGAAAGGGTGCAGAGAAGGGCGACTAAACTGCGGCCATCCTGTGTGGGAATGCCATACGAAATGAGATTGAGAAAATTAAAGCTTCCGACATTGAAATATAGAAGAATCAGGGCGGATTTGATTTTATTATTCGATTTGTTGGCTGGAGATCTAAGGAGCTTGGTTTGTCCGTCCCTGACCTTCTGTACGTATGAAAGAACCAGAGGCCACGATAGAAAGCTGGTGACATCAGGTGCACACAAAGACTGCAGGAAGTATTTCTTTGGTAATAGAGTTATTCAGGAGTGGAATAGATTGCCACAGTCGGTCGTGTCAGCTGGAGATAAATATACTTTTAGGATATTATTAGATGCTTTTTGGGGTGAAAAGGTTTATGAGTTGTGAAGACGGGGGTTTTAGATGTGTTTTATGTTTAGTTTTTGATCTGCCTCTAATTGCGTGACATTTTGCAATGTTTTTGGTTTGCTTTGAGGTCGTGTTGGGTTTTAGATAGGTTTTCTGTTTAATTGACACTATGTTTTCGGTTTGCATGTGATGTCGTGCTGGTTTTCTGATTACTTTTGAATTGATTCATTCATTGGTGGTGTTGACAGTTTTCTTTTTTTTCGGTTCATTTGTGGGGCCCTGTTGTACTTTTTTTTCTGTTCGTGCGGTTTTTTTTTTATATTATTATGTTTTATGTTTAGTTTTTGATCTGACTCCATATGTGCGACATTTTACTGTTTTTGGTTCGCTTGAGAGTTCGCGTTGAGTTTTAGATATGTTTTCTGTTTAATTGTCATTATGTTTTCGGTTTGCTTGTGATGTCGTGCTGATTTTGGACATGTTTTCTGATTACTTTTGAATTGATTCATTGGTGGTGTTGACATTTTTCTTTGTTTCCGGTTCGTTTGTGGGGTCGTGTTGTGCTTTTTTTCTGTTCGTGTGGTTTTTTTGTTTGTAATTCGGCAAGGAGTTATTTAACTCGTGTTGACAACATAATAAATAAATAAATAAATAAATAAATTTCTCTCTCTCTCTCTTCTCTTTATCTTTCTCGCATTTAATTTTGTATAAAAAATAAAACTAGCATACAAAGTCTGTTTTAAATTGTCTATATAAACGGGAAGAAAAAAGGATAGCAGTGGGAAAGAAAATTTCCCTTTATACAAAAACACCTGCATTGCAGGTGGGGCCCATGGTGGGAAACGTAATTTTATTATTCAAAAAATGATCTGAAACTCACCTACGGCAAAACAAACTTCAGAAAATTATCCTGGGGTAATACCCCCGCATAAAAGGAGATGGAGGAAAAGCAGAAAAATGGTCTCCCCATTAATTAACATGAATCGCCACCCTGCACAGTTGTGGAGCATGACTACGCGTTAACCACCCAACTAAAAACTACAGCCTGTAGTCAGTTGATTGATTATGGTTGTTAATGATGTCTTAAATAAACTACTGGGAGATATAAGATTTGTATGCTGCTTGATAGTGAACATAGTTTAGTATTGCCAGGTTTCTCCCACGTTTCTACAGTTTAAATAACCTTGTTTTTTCCTAGCTTTTATTTCATGTTCCAGGTGTTCCAAGGGATAATAATAGTAGAAATTATTCACTTCGTTATCTGTCATAATCACAAATGCATTTGTTCGTCTTCGCGCGGCTGGCCTGGTCGGATGGGATATGTATGCTTTTTGTTCCATTGTTCTATCGTGCATCTGTCCACACATGTTCAAGTTCATTAACGCATATACATATGAGTTCTGATAATAAGAAGGCGGTCTGTTGCAAACGACAGAACCGGTGGTTCAGGTAGATGATAAATTTAAGACGACATATCTGTCGCAGGTCTGTACTGTTATCATATGATAAATAAAACTTTTTTCAACTCTCACTGTCTCAAATTGCATCTTTTTGATAAAAATTTTTTTTACTTTGTTGCGTGAGTTGCGTCTTTTGTCGTGAAACAGGCTTGTAAGTTTCACAATCGAGAGCAACTATTGAACAAGACTAAATCCTTGTAAATGAAGCAGACAGTCAATCTGATTTAACTCTTGGCAATTCTTAATGCCTTTTCTTCTATTGTCCTTTAGTCGGCAGATGGCATCGTTCTCAGGCTACTCAAAAAGGTGCTTCTTATAAATCTTTTATTGTTAACATACAGTCCAGCACGCTTTTATTAAATTTAATTATATGCCTGAAAAACTTAGAAAATGCTTACCTGAGATTTGCTGAGAAAACTGAAAAAAGAGCGAGTGGAAACGGGAGAACAAGAAAGAGTGGGAGAGCATGCAAGGGAGAGAGAAAAACTATAGGAAAACCCCGGGTAACACCGCTAGTTATAGAATAAAATTAATTGAAACTTTAAAAATTTAAATTTTTCTGTAGAGGAACGAACAATCAATTTTTAGTTTATTTAAAAAATACAATATTTAATTTTTAATATATATATATATTAAGTTATTACATGTTTTTTTATCTTTTGCCTCCTTTTACGCGATTGTATTTACAGACTCTGAAGATGGCGAAAGCCGAAACGGCCCGTAAGTCTGAAATAAAGAAGGTCTTAAATGTTAATATTTTTCTTAATACGTGTTGCAGTAGACAAAAAACGTTGTTCCGAAATATTGAGAAAATATCTATAAAACACATAGCGGTTAAATGGAGACTCATTTTTAATCGAGATTGTCTTAAAGAAAATCTTATGCCATCTTACACTATATATATATATATATATATATATATATATATATATATATATATATATATATATATATATATATATATATATATATATATATATATATATATATATATATATATATATATATATATATATATATATATATATATATATATATATATATACTATTGATCCCCCGATTTCATTCATTTATTTGTGGTTCACTGGCAACATCGCCGTACCAGCAGCTGCTACTCTGTTTTTAGGGCAGACCTGACGCCAACAAATAATTTTTCTCTTGCCTTCTTTTGTGCTGCTTTGTTTTCTTTCCTTTGTTGTGCTTTTCCATTAACAATTTCATCTTCAGCTTTCTCTGGTTTCCAGAGCTTTTTCGTCATTATCAAACTCATACTCGTCATGTTCAGGCCCATAGCTTTCATTCACTAACTCTGCTAGGAGTCGTTCCCTAAGTTTATCCTTCTTACCCTTAGCACTTAGGTTTAGTTTCTCCAGTTCATCTCTCAGCTCAAACATCAAGGGCCCATCTAATGCTTTCAAAACCATTTTTTTAAATCCCACCTCTGACACAAATGTAACGATATCGCCAATCTTGTGCTGGTTTTTGGAATGGTTTTGTATTTTATTGAAAGATAATTAAATAAAATCTGAAAATGTGTCTTTTTCCACTTAAAAAAACATCTTTATTTCTTCAGGTCGACCAGCGGGAAACGACAAATAAATCATTGATAGAAATATATCAGTATATGTATATATGTATTTATACATCGGCATCAAATTTAAACAACTGAATCGATTCTATTTAAATTAGGTACACTCGATGAGCATGGTCAGGTGGTGGTTTGTGTCAATTGTGTCAACTTTGTCCATCGGTTGGAGTTTTTTTGGCCAAATAACTTAAAAACCGGACAACGCCGGATATCAGAGCTATTTTTCTGTCTGTCTGTCCTTCATACAAATCCGAACCGCAGGACCAATATGAACAAAATATAGAGAAGATTATAGGGAAAGTTAAAAAAATTGATTTTTATTTTACGTTTTATGGCCAATATACATTATGTGTTGAAATGCCTAACAAAATTGAATTATTAAATAATCAAATTATTTTTAAATTGTTTTGTTATTCTATTTTGCTTTAATTCACTTGATTCATTTTTAAGCTTAACAAAATTAGCGCAAAGTTAAAGTTTATTGTTGTACTAAAACAAGGGAATCAACTATGTTGACACTGACAGAAAGAAAGATAGCGAGAAAAAATAACAAGAGAAGCACAAAATAAATTTGGGGCAACACCGGGTATCCCGGTTGGCAGTTGGTCATTAATAAAGTTATTTAGTAACAAAGTAACTTTGTTTGAACATTTTCAAAACGGTTTCTTAACAAAAGTATATTATATTACAATCCCATATGTATAAAACTTCGACCAAGTTACATAACGTCTGGATAACAACTGAAAGAAACATGTCTAATTTCAATGACCATAAAATCATGAACAAGCAACATGTACCCGTCTTCTTTGTTTGGCAAAGTGTTATCAACGACAACAACAACAACAACAACAATTCAACATCTCAAACACCTGGCACACACGCGGCTGATATTGTGTCATCGTCGCCGATAAAAGGAAAGCGCGCGAATTTCAGCGCACCTGCTTTGCGTCATCTGTTCCTCACGAGACCATAGCGAAACTTACTTTTTAGTGTTGTTTATGCTTTAAATACTGCGAAGTATGTTGTAGCTCGTAAATTTATTTAAAAATTAAACCTAAATTAAGTGATGATATCTTCAAAATTAACTCAGCTAGATGGACGTTAAATTAATTGTTCATCCTCTTCTGAAGGAATTTGTTTCGTTATTGGATTTTTGAGACTGTGTCAGAGAGTGACAGAAGACGGGTCGATGTCTAAATTGGTCAGCTCCAGTTGAAACACTCATAGTGTCAGAAGTCACACACATTGTCACATACACACGCCTACATATTATCACTCATTTACTCAGAATCACATGCAAACGAGATTACGACTGAGATCCTCGTTACGCCAACAACTTAAGACCCCGCCCCCTACCTGACTCTTACAACTATTTACTCACTCTCTTCTTCTTAACTAAAAATGAATTATTTTAGCGCGTGTGAAATATAGTTCGAATCTTAAGTCTCTCTCGACAAACGACTTCGGGTGGCCTTCGAAGAGTCGTGTGATTTCGTTATTCTCCTCCTAAATTTCGTTTCGATTGTTTTCAACTAATTAAGAACGAGTTCAGATGAGTGAGTAACCGCGACCTGTCACGCCAACTCGCTCGACAGCAAGAAATACATTTCCTCAGTTTTGTACGATCTTGGGCTGAATAAATTATAAAATTGAATTTCAGACTAACCGCCTCGTAGTTTTAAAAGTGACGATCTGGCTGCTGCATTGAAGCGTACGGTTATGCAATTCAGCTCGTATGCACATCTCATGAATATTTATAACTCGGATTCTATATTTAGACCTTTCTGATGAACTCAGTGACGAGAAGACTCTTTTATGTGTCAAGGCGAATTTAAATTCTTAATGCAAGCGGCGTCATATTTCCTTCCTTAACTCTTAGTGACAAATGTTTCTTTTTTCTTCTTTTTCTTCGGAGGATGTGCGCGTCACGCTGAATGTTCTACGCCCCCTCGTCCTCGGCGGATTTAGAATTCGGGTCACCGGGAGAAACGTACCCCTGTACATATTTGTCCATCCTTGTGATTGCAGAAGTCGTCATTTGTGTTGTTTCATGATCATTTTCAATGTTTTGCGGATTTCAAATGTGAGGTTTATCAAAAGAAAAAATTGTTTAAAAAAAAAGAATTCAGATAATTTTAAAATCCTGAAAACACTCTTTAATATTTTTCAAAAATTAGAGCCTGTTCTACCCCATCTGTTCGAGTTCTTAACCCTCTTTCAATCTCAACCCTCACCACAGCTGTAGCTTTTTTCTCTGTTTTTTATCAACTCGCAGTTCTTTACATCTTCATTATCTTCAACCACCACCGACGTCGGTGGGTGAGTCACTTCCTCTTGAGGTTACGTGGTTTCCGGTTTTAGATCGAAGCGGTTTGAATCGGAAATCCTTGCCAGTCCGTTGGAACCAAAGTCCAGAAAATGTAAAAAGTTGAAAGAAATTAGAAAACACGTCGGATAAAATGGCCTGAAAAGAAGTTTTGGATTAAAATTTGTAAATTATTGTTACCATAAATATCCTTTATCTCATATATAGCGGCTAGTAGCTTTGATCAGATTTGATGTATATATGTGTACGTGTGAAATTAAAAATTAATACCATTTGACAAATACGGATTTGAGCTCTAATCTCTTTGAAGAGGAGTACACTTTCTGTTGCTTTATTAATAACAACAACGACATATAATCCATGCACAACAACCACCACTACAACAACAAACAACAACTAATCTTTTCACGACCTGCTTTGCATGCTGCATAGCTAATTCAAGTATTCAAGCAGCCCGCAATGGTCACGAAGAACTTATTCGAAGTTCGATATAACATCACGACAATCACTGCTCTTCCAGTCACGTTTGGGGATTAGCACTTGTTGGAGTTGGGCTCGTTGGGAATCCTCTTGCGGGAATACTGACGAGAACACTGACAGCCAAAGCACATGAGCGGTATCGTAGTTTGTTTTACTTAGGCAGTAGTAGCCTGCAATCGTTGGCATTTGTTTATTTGAAGAAAACTCTCGGAAGTCCTCGGAGAGAGAGAAAGAATCAAGAGAAACTGTCAGACATTTTTAAGGCGGTTCCACACGAGGTTATAATTCCCTCTGTAAACAAAACATCCGTCGGAAATGAGACATCATCCTATTACCGCAACCGACATCTTTTTGTAATAATAAAGAGTTTTTTATATGAGAATCTCAGTTCAGTTTCCTGCGCCGAGATAAAATTATATAGATAGAAGACGATAGAGAGCCCTCACAAAGCAGTTGTGAGGAATGGCAAAGAGACAAAGTAAGGAAAAGAAAGAAGAAAGAGCTTTGTTTGGCTGAACGCGTTTTCTTACGTGTCGGGATTGCCGTGAAGCATAGGCTTTGTCTGACCGATCTAGTCGCGATTTCAGGGAGAGACGTGGCATGTCCCTTTACCACACCATACCCCCGTTTTTGCATAATGAAATTTTTAATTGTTTAAAATTGACAAATAATTATAACTGAAAAAATATGTTTCTAGTTTGTTTTAAGTTTTTTCTTTCAAGTGATTTTTAGAGACAATTAATAGAAATTCTTGCGAGATATGAATAATTATCTTTTAGCTACGATGAAAAAAATTATGCTATTATGTCTCTGACGCGTATAAAAACAAACAAAAAGCCCATGCGTGTCAAGTAGCAAGCAGCCTCATAGTCACCTTACTCTCTAAATTGTATTCATTTTCCGGCTCAACAACGTGAAACCTCATCAACTTCGTACTAAGATGGTCATTAGTCATTAAAGAAAAACGCTTATCATAATCACTACCACCATCATCATGATTACCACTATCATCATCATCGTCGTCGTCGTCATCATCATCATCACCGTCATCATCACCACTTCTCATTTCATCGCAACAGTTGTTTGGGTTTTCTCTTGCCTGTATGTAAACAATTAAACAACGAATTATCACGTTTGTGTTTATGGTCGTTCAAAAGAGTATTTCGTTTAATTGTGAAATCCCCAGGTTGTCATTTTCAAAAGGTTTTAACACCAAGACTCGTTCTAAAGGGAAGAACATCATAATTTATAGTTTACGTAATCTCCTAAATGAAGTAGTTTGTAAGAACATACATTCACTTCCAAATTTACTTTTTCGACCTATTGTGCTGTTAAGCTTTGATATCAGATCTCAGTTATTTCAAAAGTAACAATCGAGTTATTGCAGTGGTTCCCATCCCAACCTGGGGGTCGCGATCCTGAAGGGGGTTGAGACGTGTTTTCTGGGGGGGTCGCCAACTTATTCAGTAACAAAAAATTATAAGGCATTTTTTAATTGGTTTCTGAAGTTATTGACCAAATTATGGACAAAGCATTACAGAATCTGTCTATAAGTTATTATTATTACATTTATTATTTGTTCAATTATTATTCGATGCAACAATTTTTATATCTCTGTGGAGTTTTTGATTTTTTAGACTAGGTACTTCCTTCTTTTGTCATATTCTTGATTCTTAACTCTGCTTCACTTGTTGCTTGCGCGCTCTCGTGTCCACGGTTTGTGTTTTTGATATGTTAATAAAATTTACATTATTAATCTGTTTATAGTCCTGACAAAAATCTCGGCGCGACCCGTATTTACTTCATGTCTAACCCGGCCTGTCTGAAGACTCGAAATTTTAGAAAAGAATCAATGAAATGTTGAGGATGACATGAGATTTGCGTTAACAAAAACTCAACCGCGCATTTTGAGACTTGTTTAATAGCATGCAATTTCAACCATCCATGGACCATCACATTAAATTTATTATTAGACATAAATAAAAGAAAATAATACCAAAAAAACTATTTTGGTGTTTTAATTACTTCTTAAAAATACCTTTTTCAATTGCATCGCAGTCGCGGGTACTTTGGCTTTTATAAAAAGGGGTCGCCACCCAAAAAAGGTTGGGAACCACTCTTCTAAGGGGAAGAACGACATAATTTGGAGTTGCGTAATCTCCTAAATGAAGTAGTTTGTAAAATTTACTTTCTCGACCTTTTGTGCTGTAAAGCTTTGATATCAGATCTCAGTTATTTCAAAAGTAACAATCGAGTTGTATTGTATTGTATAATATCTGAACAGATATCTCAATTAATTTGTGCACATACGTACACGTCGCAATGACTTCAGCCTGACTGAAGCGGCTAGAAACGAAATATTACCGAACTGCCACTCTAGACCCGAAATTAGAACTGCGAAGAAAAACTGGGTGACAAAAACAATAAAGAAATATAGCGATGCTTGAAACCGCAGACTTCGGAACGGAACTAAGAAGCAGAGAGAGACACTGATATTTCATAAGTCACCACAGATTAGATCATGTGACAAGTTCCGGGTTTGTAGTATCTGACTCACGACCGTTAAATTTTGTAATGATTTTTTTAGATTACTTTTTCTCATTTCATTGAAGTGAACTCGTAATATTTGGATTTCCCCGGTTTTACTAGTCAACTCTGTTTATGTGAGCGAGCGTTAATATTGCCATTCTGAGAAATTAAATGGACTTCGGTTATGACGCGTGAATACACTCATCGAAACACGCAATCTCATTTTTTAGTAAACCTCAGTTTTAAGAGAAACTTCAGTCAAAACATTCCTATTAATAAATTAATTAGATAATTCCAGAAATGCCATCATAATGACCCACGAAAATAGATTAGGATTTCCTAAACAGAAATATTTTCAACCTGTGGTGATGACTAGTGAGTGGATTTTTGTGACTGTCATCTGACACTTTTCAGAGATTTTTTTTTCTTTCCACCTCGCATTCCTGTCGTTACGACATACGGAAAGTGAACGACCAATTAATCACGTTGAGTCTGATGTCTATTCGAGTCCATCGGAAAGAGAGAGAGAGAAAAAGAGAGATAGAATGTCCAATTTTGAAGTAGTAAGTAAATCCTTCTGTAGTATTCCCGTATTCCCTTTATTCAATTCTTATTTTTACTATTTGAATGTAAACCGCTGTGCGTCATTGTCAGGCTGGTTGATAAAGATTTACTTACTTACTTCTGGTTCCCTGAGCTTGCAAGTGTCTCGGGTTCCTCGCTTTGTGTCAAATGGACATTCCATTCGGCCATTCATTCCATTGAGCAAACGTGCTGCATTCTACTGACCTAGTGAGAGTTAAATAGCTCGGGTCTTTCGTTACCAATGCTCTGAATTATCTTGAGCTTGAATAGGAAGGCAAGCATTCCTTCGATATTCGTAACATTTATGGTTTCGATGTAATTAAAATGATGTTTCCCAGTATTTGTCATTTCTCTGAGAACAGATGTTATGGAAATGCTTGCCTTCAGATGTCAAATAACAGCTAAACAACTGAATATATTTCTAGATGGTGATGGTATGTTCTTCTTCTTCTGAGCATAACCCTGCTCTACTGTTATAGATGGTCGATATTTGTTACAGCTAGCAGCAGTTGCAGTCCGCAATTAGCTGAGGCGCCGCTTTATGTCCGTTTCAAAACATGTTTACGAGATGACCGCCTTTCGTTTACGTAGACTAATCATGCATTAACATAGATTTTGATAGTTGATAATCCAGTCTTTATTTTCTACTGGTCCGCTCTGGGTTTTAAATCTGCCAGATAAGTCTTTAATAATAGTTTAAATAAGCGGGAGCATTCGATTCTACTCGTGCGTTTTAATTATTGTTGTCCGATGTTAATTCGCCTGGAAATGTGTATGTTTTGAAGGGGCAAAACTAACGCAAGAAACATATGATCGAGATTAGTGTCAGCCAGGGGGCATGGCATGACAAGCGAGCAGCAGAACGGAACAGAAGAACTAGGTACTGATAAAGTTGACTGGCACTGGAAACGAGATTAAGACAAAGAAAACGATTCCATTATCACCTCCAATATCGATCTGCTACTTCAGATGTAAGCTTACAGGTGATAGACTGATAAAGGATACCAATAGGTGAGTCTGAAGTCTGACTCATCGTTTAGGTAGAGATGATGTGGCAAATATATGTTTGTTCACGAGTCTGCTTCAATCTTAAGTAATAATGTGCAAATTTAACCGAAAATCTATTCAAAAGACGAACTCTTCAAGATTTTAACATTAGCTTGTTAATTCATGACAGGAAATGTTTTTTCATTAGAACATAAGTAGTTAGTAGTTACGTCGCCGTCCTTGTAACCGTGAGTGTCTTTCTCGTGTGGGTCGGTTAGCATAGTTACCTAATAATATAATCAATTTAGTTATCACCAGACCACGAACACATGTTATCAATTCTCACGAACGCACGCGAGGGTAGGGCCGCGCACTCGCACACATTCACACACGTGCACACACTCACCCGACAACACACAACACACACACGCAACAACCTCACAATGTAGAACGAAGCGCAAAGAAAAAGCCTACCAGCTATTGCCTCATAATAGTCTTTGTTCGGAATATATATAAATATAATAAAGCAGTCTGGAGCTACAACAAAGCTCTTGTCGGTTTTAGTGAAAGTTGTCGGCTGCTTAATAAGCGTTTGCGATTCTTCAAGAAGTTTTTATAACTGATTTTAACTTTCGCGAACATTTTCGAATACTGAAATTCAGTTGTTAACGAAGCAAAAAATATAAAATAAATAAGCAGTTTAAAGTATTAAAGTTCGCCATCATACAGTGCAGGGAGCATATTTTATTCTTGTTGCTGGAAGCTTTTATATTTTGACTGTTGTCATAATAACGTTTTTGGGTATTAAGTCAGGTGAGATTTTTTTCAGTGATGTGTTTTTTATAGAAATTTTAAAAAATATGCTCAAAATAAAAAAGACATGTGATTAATAACTAATCTGGAGTAATTTTTAAATGCAAAATTATTTTGTTTTAGGAGTTCTAATGTCTTGTTTAATTATGGGAACTGGAATTTCCAGTATCAGTCAGATACCTAGTCGTGTCGTATCTTTTTTCGAAAAATCAAAGCCAAACTGTCCCCAGAGACGACGAGGTGAATCAGTTTCTCAAATCCACAGTGCGACACACATGCCCTCAGCTGACCCAATAAACATGAAACAGAGAGAACTCTACACTTTTGAGCCTCTCAGAGAGCATCCTTTGAGGCTAGATGAGCTGCTGAATCAAGAAAAAGCCAGTCACGACATTCAGGTAAAAAATGCCTGGAATCCAGAAGACAGATCGTTGAATATATTCATCAAAGAAGACAACTGCCTTGCCATACACAGACACCCTGTCGCCCAGAGCACAGACAGCGTCCGAGGCAAGGTTGGCTACACGACTGGAATCCACATGTGGGAAATCGTCTGGGAATTACGGCAACGTGGTACGCATGCGGTGGTCGGAGTTGCAACAAAGGATGCCCCTCTTCACTGCCAGGGTTACAAATCTCTCGTTGGCAGTGACTCAGATTCGTGGGGATGGGACATCGGACGAAACGTTCTCTTGCACGGAGGAAAGGAAGAACAGATGCGGGTAGATGAGTTCGGGCCAACCACCGACTCGAATTCTAACTTTGTGGTTCCCGATGTTTTTGGCGTAGTACTCGACATGGACGAAGGTACCCTCGGTTTTGTGGTGAATGGAAGGTACCTCGGTGTTGCATTTTCCGGACTGAAGGGGAAGATGCTCTATCCTATAGTCAGTGCCGTATGGGGACACTGTGAGATTGCCATGAGATATGTTGCTGGACTGCAAGGTTGGTTGATCATTTATGTTCTTTTTTTTTATTACTTACAATTAAATACTACTCCCTATATTTATGCAAATTTATTTATAGACTTAAAATACTTGTTTGTTTTAATTTCATTAAATTAATAAAAAGGTAGCAGTATAAATTGTTTATTTTTCCATTGGTAAATTGTAAATTTTAAGTGCTTGTTGGTTTGCTGTATAAATGAACACTATAACAGACAATTACTCAAATAGTACAGTTTAATTAATTTTAACCGTCCTAATAAATAAAGGCGTATTTAATTTTGTTTTACAGCACAACCATTCTCTCTCTTCAACGTAACGAGGCAGTCGATTCGAGAATCTCTGAGAGACAAAAGCTACGACGACATACACAGCATTTCGCTACCCCACCTTCTCAAACGAGACTTAGTCAGGCACGCCAAGCAATATCCACCGCTGTCCCACCCGCTACATCCGGAGTATCAGGTGCCTTTATAGTGGTGTTCATCCGTTTCTCTTCCCTGTTCGATGCCTTACATATCACGTCACGTCATGTCACGATCTTTTAAAGTCCGCCGTAGTCTCTGCGAAAGGGTGTAAATTGTAGATCTTTTATTTTATTTTGTTGTTGTTGATCTTAAAAGTAAGGAATCTTACTTAATTTTAGTCTTCTCTTATTTATATTTTTATTATTTATGAGCCCTCGCTGTTTTAACATCTGGAGCTGGCTTACTGGTCAATATTAAATTGTTAATTTATTTTTAACGTGATTGTCCACAGTAGTTTCACTATCTAATGTACTCTATTTTTTTTCTAATTGTGGTTTTTCTGAGTTATGTGCATTAGATTTATGTCTCAGGGATGACCATTAAGTGCGTATGTGTGTCTCTGTTTGTAATGTACAATCTACTGTGATAGGCCTGTCCAAAAGGTTAATTAATCATCTAATTCATTTATGGCTCCTAAAACGAATATTAAAGGTTTTTATTTTATTTATTTTAAATGGTTGTACGTTTTTATTTTAATTGTATTTCTGTACTTCCATCTTGTATGACCAATCTCACTGTATCGTTCATTTGTTAAAATAAATGAAAAAAAAGAGGAAGACATGCTCAGCGCGGAGCAAATAATATGTACGCCATCTGTCTCGCCATCATCGTTATCATGAACCTCATTGAGCAAATATTTGTACAGTATCCGTTGAATTGTTTATTTATCTGCCCGGGAACGCTGCTAGGTGATTTGTTTATCGCGCTGAGCTCTTTTTGTTTGTTGACGAATGGATTAGAAAATAAATGGTGATAATTAAAATCACTTTTTGTCTTTTGTCATCTTTGTGCGCACGACTGTGTGCGTGCATGCATGTGTATGTGTGCGTATGCTGCGAATGCGTAATTCTCCTTTTACGGTTTACTCCACCACGACAGTCGTCGGTGACTAATATTCGACTCGACTTGCTGGACAAGCAGGATCGAATTAATCACTCTGGTTATATTGGGCAGGCTGCTCATTCGAGAGCAGATGTCGCACCTCCACCGATCGATCGAATATAATATTGGCTGCTGGTCTTCCTCTGTCAAACTGAAAAGTTCATTCTGTCGATCATAAGCTATTTAGCTGCAAAGACGTATTACATCCCCCAACAGCCAAAACAAACTTAGTAGGTTTTGCTTGCGGTAATTTAGCGTTTTCAAACATTTTACCTGGTATGGTAGTAGTAGATAGATAGTAGTAGACTTAAGTAGACAATAGACATACGGGAGGACACGGATATCCCGATATAATTGGATATAACAATTGGATAATCAACGCCGAGCTAAAACACCTCATCATAGGAACGAGAAATTTGGAACTTTTATAGCGTAAGCACCCACTAAAAAAGGGTTTTTAAATTTTGCTCCTGAGGGGATGAAACAGGAAACAAACTTTTTTTCTAAAACAACACATATCTCGAAAACCAAAAAATGAAAACTTTTGAAATTTGGTATTTAGATTTTTTTATAACAAATAAGCAGACAAGTGTTTCACTATTTTTTTTTGAAAATTTTGTTTTCAGGACTTCAAATGTGGGGTGGAAAAAAGGAATATTTGATTGAAAACTCCAAAACTAAAAATGTGAAAATTTTGCAATTTAGTACCGAGATTATTCTTACAAAATAGAAAAAATAATATTTTAATAATTTTTGAAAATTTGGTTTCCAGGGCTTCAAATGTGGGGTGGAAAATTAGGGTTATATTTTTCTTCGAATAACTGCCATTCTCAAACTGAAAAATTACGGATATGAGAGTTAGTATTGAGATACTGCTTAAAAAATAAAGTTACACGTGTTTTACCAATTTTTTATGTTTTGGCTTCCAGGACTACAAATGTGGGTGGAAAAAAGAATTATTTGCTTGAAAACTCAATAACTGAAAACGTAAAATCATTAAAATTCAGTATTACAGTTTTTTAAATAATAAAATACGTGTTTCATTATTTTTCAAAAAAATAGTTTTTAAGCTTTGAGGTTTTGTGCCAGTTAAAACTACATGGCTGAGAGTCCAGTTCATAACAGTCCGGGCTTGGCCTCGATTTTTGTGCTTATGAAACTGACCAGTTCTGGCCTGAATAACAAGTCAGGAGGCCTGGAATTTTCTGCCTATAAAATAAACCGGACAGGGTCTAGAAAATCCGTGTAGTGCTCTCCGGTTTATAGTAAGTACTGCACGTACTGCACGGACCGCACGGACCGGGTTAGGCCGTGATTTTAACGTCTTCAGACAGGCCAAACCTAAAGACAATGTGGGACGAGCCGAAATTTTCTGCTAAGTATATAGAAATTTTAAGCCTCTAAAAATGGACCGGGCCCAAAGTAGACGGGCCGGGCTGGTCCTGGAATTTTGGCTTATAAAACGGGCCGGGCCAAGTTGTCGACGCGCCGGGCCGGGCTATAAAAATCGACCCGTTGTTACTCTACTACGAATACATGGCTCAAATTCTCTATTTTCAAGCGAGCGAAGCCGCGACGGGCACTGCTAGTGGTAGCATATATTTAATGTTTTTGCTGGTAAACATTTATAAGTGTGTCACTGTACTGCAGCTTCTTGGTCGAGGCAGGGGGCTAGAGTTGTTGAAGCATTTTTCAGCAAAACATTTATGCATTATAGAACAAGTTTTGACTCGCTAAATCATTGATCCATTGCAACATGGACTGAATTTAGAATGCTGTAAAAGGCACGCCTCATAAGCTCGCGCAAAGCTACTTTAATAACAATAACATGGCCTTGACCCAATGTCCAAGTGACCACAGAGTTTTCGTTTGTGCTTTACCAACATTACTTTGTCATTATCATTAGAAGGAAAGCCAGCACCATCTGCCATTTGATCAAATACATCTGCAGACTGCAAGGCAATAATGGTTTACTTGGCACTGGAGATCAGCTCCTTAGCAAAAAATACATTGCACGAGCGAATTTTCCGGTGACAGCAAGCCCAGTATTTTGAAAGTGGCAATTGCAAAAAACACAAAATTGCAGCTTTGAAACTTCGTTGAGCAGCCTCTCAACCGAAAGATCAGCCAATGTTTTCTCCGAGTTGGCCACAATTTGAGGGTCTGTAAAAAGTTAACTCTGTGGATCTTGACAACCATTGCAGATTGGTAGTGGTTCAGTGGTTCATCTATACTTGTGCATGTAACCGCTTGATTATGTTGTCTCCATATGTGTTTTCTACAAAATTTCGGCGTAATACACATATAGTTGTTTGTTTGTATAGATTGACAAAAGTTTTACCATGACCCTTGATTCCATAGCGTGTATAACCACAAGATGGAGCTGGTGATTGTAGGGGTATCCTATCAAAAAAGCGAAAACAAAAAGGCGAACACAAAATGGCGAAACTAAAAAGGGCGAATGCTAAAATGAGCGCACGATAATAAGAGCGAAAATGAAAAGGGTGAAACTAAAAAGGACACACAATAAAAAAGGCAAACGTCAAAAAGCGAAATCATGAAATGTTATAAATTATTATTTTACCCACACACTTGCAGCACAAACCAACTTTCTTCTTTCTAGTGAAACGCATGGTACTTTATTTTTTGTTCCTCTATCTTTTTTCCATCACTCTCTATCTCGCTCTCTTTGTTTCTTTTTCCTCCTTTTTTTAATGTTTCTCCCGTTATGATTCTTTCTCTACTATCTTTTTTTTGCTTTGTTTGTCTCTTTCTTTTCCTTTCTTTTTTTAATGTTTTTATTTAACTTCACTCGTCTCTCTGTTTGTTTGTCTGTGGTGATGAAATCTTAGAAACAAAAATTCACCCACTTTTCGAGGTAAAGAAAAACTTTTTTTTAAATTTATTATTTTATATAATACTAGCGGGGTTACCCGGCGTTGCCCGGGGCTTTTAGAGTTTTTTCTAATGTTTGTCCCTCTCGCTCCCGTTTCCTTCTCCACTTTCCCGTTTTCGTCGCGTTCCCGGTCGCTTTTCCGCTCTCGGTCGTTTTCCAGCTCCCGGTCGCTTTCCCGCTCAGAAGTTTTGTTATCGATTTTCTCTCTTGCTCGCGTTTCCTTCCAAGCTTGCTCTCCCGATTCCAGTCGCTTTCCGCGTTCCCGGTCGCTTTCCGCGTTCCCGGTCGCTTTCCCATTCCCGGTCGCTTTCCCGTTCCCGGTCGCTTTCCCGTTCCCGGTCGCTTTCCCGTTCCCGGTCGCTTACCCGTTCCCGCTCACGCTTGCTCTCCCATTCCCGGTCATGGTTGCTCTCCCATTCCCGGTCATGGTTGCTCTCCCATTCCCGGTCATGGTTGCTCTCCCGTTCCCTTTCCCGTTCACGCTCATTTTCTCTTTTCTATTCTTTCATAACTTCTGTTAGCCTATAAAACGTAAAATAGATTTGCTAAGACTATATATATATATATATATATATATATATATATATATGAATGTTTGTGGGTTAGTTTGTCTATTATAGAAACGGGAAAGCTACCCGGAACGGACAGCGAGCGGGAACGGAAAAGCAAGCGTGAGCGGGAATGGGAGAGCAAACGTGAGCGGGAACGGACAGCGACCGGGAACGGGAAAACGACCGAGAGCGGGAAAGCGACCGGCAGCGGGAAAACGACCGAAAACGGGAAAGCGAACAGGAGTGGGAAAGCAGGTGGGAAAGGAAACGGGAGAGAAAAAGACAAACATTAGAAAAACCTCTAAAAAACCCGGGGCAACGCCGGGTATCTCCGCTAGTATATATATATATATATATATATATATATATATATATATATATATATATATATATATATATATATATATATATATATATATATATATATATATATATATATATATATATATATATATATATATATATATATATATATATATATATATACATACACATACATACATACACACATACATACGCACATACATATATATATATATATAGTTCTCGCTCGCTCACCCGCTCCGCTCCGCTCATTTTGTGACGGATTTCAAAAAATTTGTTTCTATATTTGATTCCCCTTGACTCTCAAGGTTGTGTGAAAATTCCATTACGATCGGATGAATGTCGTAGCAATGCATAAAGGACATGAACATACAAACATTCATTTTTATATATATACTAGCGGGGTTACCCGGCGTTGCCCGGGGTTTTTAGAGGTTTTTCTAATGTTTGTCCCTCTCGCTCCCGTTTCCTTCTCCACTTTCCCGTTTTCGTCGCGTTCCCGGTCGCTTTTCCGCTCTCGGTCGTTTTCCAGCTCCCGGTCGCTTTCCCGCTCAGAAGTTTTGTTATCGATTTTCTCTCTTGCTCGCGTTTCCTTCCAATCTTGCTCTCCCGATTCCAGTCGCTTTCCGCGTTCCCGGTCGCTTTCCGCGTTCCCGGTCGCTTTCCCGTTCCCGGTCGCTTTCCCGTTCCCGGTCGCTTTCCCGTTCCCGGTCGCTTTCCCGTTCCCGGTCGCTTTCCCGTTCCCGGTCGCTTTCCCGTTCCCGCTCACGCTTGCTCTCCCGTTCCCGGTCATGCTTGCTCTCCCATTCCCGGTCACGGTTGCTCTCCCGTTCCCGTCCCCGTTCACGCTCATTTTCTCTTTTCCATTCTTTCATAACTTCTGTTAGCCTATAAAACGTAAAATAGAATTGCTAAGACTATATGAATGTTTGTGGGTTAGTTTGTCTATTATAGAAACGGGAAAGCGACCCGGAACGGACAGCGAGTGGGAGCGGGAATGCGACGCGGAACGGACAGCGAGCGGGAGCGGGAATGCGACCGGCAGCGGGAAAACGACCGAAAACGGGAAAGCGAACAGGAGTGGGAAAGCAGGTGGGAAAGGAAATGGGAGAGAAAGAGACAAACATTAGAAAAACCTCTAAAAAACCCGGGCAACGCCGGGTATCTCCGCTAGTACATACATAAACACAGACACAGACACACATACATGCACATACACATACATACACACATACATACGCACAAACATATATATATAGTTCCCGCTCGCTCACCCGCTCCGCTCCGCTCATTTTGTGACGGATTTCAAAAATTTTTTCTCTATATTTGATTCCCCTTGACTCTCAAGATTGTGTGAAAATTTCATTACGATCGGATAAATGGTGTAGCAATGCATAAACGCCATTAACATATATACATATATACAAACATTCATTTATATATATATATATATATATATATATATATATATATATATATATATATATATATATATATATATATATATATACATACACATACATACATACACACATACATACGCACATACATATATATATATATATATAGTTCCCGCTCGCTCACCCGCTCCGCTCCGCTCATTTTGTGACGGATTTCAAAAAAATTTTCTCTATATTTGATTCCCCTTGACTCTCAAGGTTGTGTGAAAATTTCATTACGATCGGATGAATGGTGTAGCAATGCATAAAGGACATGAACAAACAAACATTCATTTATATATATATATATATATATATATATATATATATATATATATATATATATATATATATATATATATATATATATATATATATATATATATATATATATATATATATATATATATATATATATATATATATATATATATATATATATATATACATACACATACATACACATACATACATACACACATACATGCGCACATACATATATATATATATATATAGTTCCCGCTCGCTCACCCGCTCCGCTCCGCTCATTTTGTGACGGATTTCAAAAAATTTTTCTCTATATTTGATTCCCCTTGACTCTCAAGGTTATGTGAAAATTTCATTACGATCGGATGAATGGTGTAGCAATGCATAAAGGACATGAACATACAAACATTCATTTTTATATATATAGACTAGCATTCCCGTTGCGGCTTTGCTCGCTTGAAAAGGAGAATACGCATCCACAGTAGCGTACGCACGGGTCGATTTTTACGGCCCGACTCGGTCCGGTCCGTCGACAACTTGGCCCGAACCGCTTTATAAACCAAAATTAGGACCTGGCCCGTTTTTACAGGCTTAAAATTTCTATATACTTGGCGAAAAATCTTGGCTCGTCCCACTTTGACTTCAGGATTGTCCCATCCGGTCTGAAGACCCTGAAATCACGGCCTGGCCCGGTCCGTGCAGCACTCTAATCCACAGTGCCATACACGGATTTTTTTAGACCCGGTTCGGCTTATTCCATAGACAGAAAACTTCAGGCCTGGCTTGTTATTTAGCCCCAAACTGCCCCATTGCATAAGCACACAAGTCAAGGCCTGCACTCAACCAGTTTTAACGGGCACAAAACCGCTACTTGGAAACTAATTTTTCGAAAAAATAATAAAACACGTATCTTATAATTTTGTAAAAAAAAATCTTAATACTGAATTTTAATGTTTTTACATTTTCAGTTATTGAGTTTTCAAGTAAATACAATCTTTTTCTCTGCTTTACATTTGTAGCCCTGGAAGCCAGAACAAAAAAAAATTGGTAAAACATTTGTAACTTTATCTTCTAAGTAGTATCTAGTTATTAATTTGTATATCTGTAGTATTTTTAGTATCAGATTCGCAATTATTTTACAAAAAATATAACCCTATTTCCCCTCCACATTTGAAGTCCTGGAAACCAAATTTTCAAAAATTAATAAAACATGTAATTTGTTATTTTGTTATTTTGTAAAAATAATCTCGGTACCAAATTGCAAAACTTCAACATTTTTAGTTCTTGAAGTTTTTTTAATCAAATTCTTAATTCCACCCTACATTTGAGGTCCTGGAAACCAAATTATCAAAAATTGATAGAATACGTATATCTTTATTTTTGAGTAGATTCTGAATACTAATTTTTACATGTGTAGCACTTACAGTTTTTGAGTAGCAGTTATTCTAAAAAAAAACAAAAAAACCCTATTTTCCACCCCACATTTGAGTTCCTGAAAACCCCATTTTTAAAAATGGTGAAACACGTGTTTTTTTTATTTTTTAAGAAAAATCTAGATACCAAATTTCAAAACTTTCTAATTTTTTGTTTTTGAGATATGCCTTGTTTTAGAAAAAATTTGTTTGAAGACTTTTACATTTTTATTTTTTTACCCCACATTTGAGGTCCTGGAAACCAATAATTCAAAAAGTGGTAAAAGACGTATATCTTTATTTTTCGAGTAAATACTAAATACTAATTTTTACATCAGTAGCACTTACAGTTTTTAAGTAGCAGTTATTCTAAAAAAACAAATAACTTTATTTACAACCTCACATTAGAGGTCCCGGAAACCAAATTTTCAACAATGGTGAAACACGTCTATCTTTATTTATTGAGTGGATACTAAATACTAATTTTTACTTCTGTAGCATTTACAGTTTTTGAGTAGCAGTAATTTTAAAAAAACCTATTTTCCACCCCACATTTGAGGTCCTTGAAAACTGAAAACCAAATTTTCAAAAAATGGTGAAACACGTATATCATTATTTTTTGAGTAGATATTGAATATTAATTTCACATCTGTAGCATTTACAGTTTGTGAGTAGCAGTTATTTTAAAAAACAAATAACCCTATTTTCCACCCCACATTTGAGGTCCTGGAAACCAAATTTTCAAAAAATAATGAAACACGTATATCATTATTTTTTGAGAAGATACTAATTATTAATTTTTACATCTGTGGCATTTACAGTTTCTGAGTAGCTGTAACTTACAAAAAATAACCCTATTTTTCAGCCTATATTTGAGGTCCTGGAAACCAAATTTTCAAAAAATGGTGAAATAAGTATTTTCTCAATTTTTAAGAAGAATCTAGATACTAAATTTCAAAAGCCCTTCGTTTTTGGTTTTCGAGATATACGTTGTTTTAGAAAAACATTTGTTTTCCAGTTTCATCCTTTCAGGAGCAATAAAAAGAATATAAGTTCCAAATTTCACGTTTTTAGGATGAGGCCTTTGAGCTCTGCGTTGATTATCAGTCATTCAGGACATGTTCTTTTATATATATAAAAAGCCATCTTCAGAACCCTATGTTAAACAATAAATTAAATATTATAAAAGTTGAAAGGGAAGAGTTAAAAATCAGAAATATTTAGGTTTAGACGGAGACATTGAATTAGAGCTAGGCTGAATCAGTTTTCAGTTAATAAATTATTACGGCAATTGATAGATGAAACCGATGAAAAACATTGAAATTTAAGTTGAAACAACAGAAGGACCACATTAAATGAGCTACAAAGAGCGAAACTCACTTTGAAATTAAATAGAGTCCGACAAAAAATGACCCAACAAAATCGATATTTTTTCAATAATTTAAACGCTGGAAAGACAAGTTAAAACACGTTATATGTATATATATATATGTGTATGTGTATGTGTATGTGTATGTGTATGTGTATGTGTATGTGTATGTGTGTGTGTGTGTGTGTGTGTGTGTGTGTGTGTGTGTGTGTGTGTGTGTGTGTGTGTGTGTGTGTGTGTGTGTGTGTGTGTGTGTGTGTGTGTGTGTGTGTGTGTGTGTGTGTGTGTGTGTGTGTGTGTGTGTGTGTGTGTGTGTTTTCGCCCTTTTGATAGTAGGAGTGCACTATGTAATTCTGCGGCCCAAAATGTCTTGCAGTATTCTCTGTACGTCTTCTTTTCCGCCGCTCATCACACTGGCCCCGTCATAACACGGACTGAAAATACAAGTGGGGTCCAGCCGAAAAGCCCAAAGCTCTATAATTGCTGTAAGCAACAAACGTACCAGGCTTTTGACATCTACCTCACTCACTGTGATTATTGAGATCAAGTTCTCTATTGCATTTTCTTCACACATAGCGAATAACAATCGACATATTCTCAACATTGCAATGATATAGAGTTTCATGGCACTAAGGATAGATATATAAGGTCGTTACGTTTCCATATAAATCGACGTGGTTTTGTAAGTCTTTCAAATTGTGCTAACGGAACTAGATAGCTACCAAAAAACTGGGGGGCTGATTAAACTGGGGTCCTGGCCAAAACTGTGGGACTTGACTCAAAACTGTTAAATCTCTTATATTAACTTCACTGTTGGTCTTGCTTGCTTACTTGAATGTTTGCAAACCTTGAAGGTGAAAATTAACTAACTTCCCGTTTTTCAATCTTGATTTTAAAATTTTTCTAGTAAGTCTGAAAATTTTTTGTGCATATTTTGTCAAATTATGAAAAATAATTACGCTGAAAAATTTGATCTATTATTTTACAGATCTATTATGTTTTAATATCTTTGTATTAATTATTTGTATATAAATAAGTGCTTGTTACGGCAGTTCTCTCTCTCTGGCCCTCTACTAGTCTACTTCTATGCTGTTTCCATTCATGGTGGTCGTTTTATAGTTTGTGACCATTCAACTCCATTTATTTCATTTAGGATTTGGAGTAACTTTTAATTTGTTAATTTAATTATTTTGAGGTAGCCTTTTATCGCGCTTATTTTTAATCTAGTATTTTTATGACCCTTGCAAAACGTGGTTTCAAAAATGCGAGGCCTGGGCTGTGGTTAAGTGATGAAACGATGACGAGTCGGATAGAAGTTGCCGTGACGTGGTTTCAGTTGAGTTTTTCGATTGAGCCAAACGTTGTGACGTCTTCAATCTTTTTGACGACCCTGAGGCATTTGTCTGATAGCTCTGTTATATCCTAGTTCTTCTTGTACAGACAGGTGGCTGTGATGCTTAAAAAATATTTGCTACTCTTGATATATTGATGACAATGAAATTTCTGAGCCATTGAAAATTGTGGAATGTGATGTGATAAATAGTAGCTGTTGTTAATGATGAAATAATATCAGAGCATTGGGATATGATTTAATGATTTTAGTTTTAATATATCTGAAGCAACAGTTATATTTTTTTATGATGAACTAAGGCATTTGGACTAGAGTCTCTGACATCTGATGTTAAAGTGCCTGTGCTTCTGAAACACCTTGGTTTTTGAGTTGTCAAGTGATTGTACAATGTTACAAATGATAATCTCTCTAATTTTCTTATGAGAAGTAGTGTTCTTGTTAGCAAGATTTGGTTATAAATTAAATGTAATTTATCAGTGATGATAATAAGGATGGTTTCGCAACTTTATTCTGATCTTATTTCTGATGTTGCTATCCTTGGCTGTCTGAGATGAAAAAAATTCCTAATTTATTCTCAAGTTTATTAATTGAAAATTAGTCTTCCTATCATCTAATCCAGCTCAGACTATCCAATTAATAGAGAAATTATTCTATTAACTTTTAGAAACCTAAAATATCCTGCCTGTCTAATCCTTTTTCTCATGTCAATTTAATATTGCAGACTATTTTGCCAATTTTATCTATTCAGTGAAATTACTATAAATATAAAACCATTTAATTTATTAAATGACCAATTTAATATGTCACAATATTCAATCCACTTTAATTACCTTTATTAAGTTGCAAGCTTAAGGAAAAACTAAACTAAATTTGAGAAAACCTCTAGGCCACCTGAAACTGCCATTGATGTTATTGACTGTGACCCGTCAAACCCTCAGACAAAAGGACATCGACAAAACGGCCCTTAATTTATATCTCTGAATTAGGCACTTGTGTTTTTACACACTTGTATTTAACTTGACTTCTCTGTCTGTTGTCAAATTTTGCAATCAATTCTAAACTAAAATTGTATCATTATTGGTAATGAATACGAGGTTACTTGAGAGGAATTATATATATATATATATATATATATATATATATATATATATATATATATATATATATAATTTATATATATCTTATATATAAAAATGAAATGTTTGTTTGTTTGTTCGGACATCAAATGTAAACGGCCGAACAGATTTAATTGAAATTTGGCACACTTATGTATCTTATTTAAGCGGTGGTTCCTGTAAAATTTTAAATAAATTGGTTTCTCCGTTGATGTTTTATGGACAAAAAACGTTTTGGTCAGCGGTAGTAAGTTATGTATATATATATATATATATATATATATATATGTATATATATATGTATATATATGTATATATATATATATATATATATATATATATATATATATATATATATATATATATATATATATATATATATATATATATATATATATATATATATATATATATATATATATATATATATATATATATATATATATATATATATATCTTTTTCCTATTGACTGAGTTCATGATTTATATTTTTCATTTTAACAATTCTATCTTATATATAAAAATGAAATGTTTGTTTGTTTGTTCGGACATAAAATGTAAACGGCCGAACAGATTTAATTGAAATTTGGCACACTTATGTATCTTATTCAAGCGGTGGTTCCTGTAAAATTTTAAATAAATTGGTTTCTCCGTTGATGTTTTATGGACAAAAAACGTTTTGGTCAGCGGTAGTAAGTTGGAGTAAATTTTTTTTCTACAAAATAAAATAAAATTAATTTATAGTTAAATTATACAAAATATTTTTTTTTTCTTGAGTTTTAAAGGTTTTAAATATAAATATTAAATTAAATAAATATGTGTTGTTTAGTGCCGCCCATAGATATCTATGGTGCCGCCGGATACCTTTGTTTTGATTTCATAGAGCTCATTGAGGCTCATTCTCTTCCGAACCTCCACGAGGGAGAAGTTGGCTGCGCAGCTGGATCCCCGAACCATAGTGCAAAAAAAGTTCGTGCATTGGGGTTGTGCTATAGATCGTTGGAAAGGTATTTAAAAAGGAAATATAATGGTGTAAAAATAAATTTAATATTGCAAAAAATAAAAAAGTTATAGGCGAAAAACCGTCGCCGTCCCTATGTAAATGTATGGAGACGATTTGTCATACCCTGATCTATATTTTGCTTCATAACTTTTTTATTTGTTAGACTATTTTCCAAAAATTTGTTTCTATGTTTGGCTAATATATTTGTCTTTCTAATGCATTAAGCTAGAACCCCAATGCGGTCGAAAATATTAATCTACATGGCTCCAAACGCAAGTGAAAAATCGTCCCTATGTAAATGTATGGAGACCATATTGTAAAAGTTTCACTGATATATGAGGTGCATGAAATTTGAAAGAAATGAAAGCAAGTGCAGTATTTTTGTGTTTCAACAAAATCATGAACAAAGTTCTCAAGCCAGCCTATCAATCTGCTGCTGTTTTGTTCAATTTATAATTGCATCATTTGCTAAATAAAAGTGGTACTCTTCGATTGTTCCAAATTGATGATCTCAGAAAACTCTCGGAAAATTCATTAAGTTAATGCTTTGAAGGTTTTTAATATTATTATTACTTCATGTTTTATTTCAATCTGTGTTTTATATCACATTTTTCAAAGCCACGGGTCAACATTTATTAACATGCCACATGTAGCGTTATATGCTTTCTGTAGACATGACACTTAAAAACTAAGAACAACTCAAAAACTAAGACTAGCGATTTTACGAAAAGCAGCTGTTGAACAGTGTGTGATAAATCTATTGTAAGCATTTATAATCTTACAAGTATTTAAAATAAATATAACCTGTTGAGATATATGAGCGGATTTTAACATTATTGCAGCCGTTAACTAATAAATTCTTTTTTTTTTTCAGCTTCAGTTAATCATAATAAGCCTTTGCAGAAGATCACACTTGCAGAGTGGAACCAATACATTAAAGAACACTAATTAAAATTGAGGAAGTTCAGACGTAACTAAACGAGCAAACCAAACAACAAAGTGTTAACGAGAGAACAGATCAATTTTGATGACTGTGCACAGCATTCCGCTACAGCCCATCTAAGCCACATTGGGAAGGCTCTAAAATTTAATGGAGGAACAGAAGAGCGAAAAGAAGAGCAAGCTGGAGCGGTAAAGCGTAAAAGCAACCGGGATCGGGAAAAGTAAAAGAGACCGGGGACGGGAGAGCGACCGTGAGCAGAAATGCGACCAGGAGTGAGAAAGCGACATGGAACGGGAAAGCAAGCGGTTAAGGAAACGGGAGCCAGAGAGAAAACGATAAAAAGCCTTTAAAATCCCCGGGCAACGCCGGGTAACCCAGCTAGTATATATATATAATTGATTATATAAAAATGTGTTTTTAAAAAACTTAGTTTTTTGATTCACTTTTTTACAAGGTCAGATCAAAATGCATATTTCTAAAGTTTTATTATGTTATACAATGTAGGGTCAGCTGTTGATCAAATAAGACAAAAGGCCCTTATTTTTTAGTTTACATCAAAAGAGCCCTCTGTGAGCATTTATGTTTTTTACAAGATTAAAATGGATATTACTTACAAGTTACTATTTTCTGAAGCTTAAATAAGTTGTACAATGAAGAGTCAGTTGTTGATGAAATTAGTGCATGCAGGCATGTAATAAAAGTAATAACACTGAATATATATTTTTCAGATCTGTTTTTGACTATCAAAACTGTTAAGATAATTTCATGTTTGATTATTGGAAATGAAATTTTATGTTTTTTTTAGGATCTATAATAATGCTGTTTAATAATTTTGTTGCTTTATAATATGTAAATTTTTTCTGTTTATAAATTTTTGTTAAAATTACAAATAATTAAGCATCTGCGTCCCGATATCGTTATCTCGAATTCAATCGAGATTTCAAAACGATACGGGATTCCCGTATCACTATTGAACCGATACAGCCTGCGGAAGAAATCTCGTATCGATATTAATTGGCGATACTTAAAATTTCATTCTCGATTAAAATCTCGAAAAATATCGGGATTTTATAAAAATATTTTCCAATAAATAAAGTCATACATATTTAATTAACGATTGTCACAACTGTGAATATTTGCAATTGATTCAACAACTATTATCATCCCCACTTTAAATTCGGTTTTCCAGACAGCCTGTAGCTCCATTATTTACTATTTTTAGTCTGGGAACCGGCAGCAAAAAAGCCACGCTCCTCTTAGGCTGCTAGTCGAGCTCTGCGCATACTACTGATACTACAAGCCCTACAAGGCAATCGTACTCGCTGACATCGATGACTATTATTATTAATGAGAATAATGAGTAATGTAATAGTAATGATCATTCTATGTTTATGTTTTGGTTTAGTCTGTTTCATAAACTTATTTTTTCAAATTTGTTACATAGAATTGGAATGATTATTTTAGTGTTTCGATATTCGTAATTGACCGTAATAGTAGTTCATCTAAGATATATATTTATAATCTCGATGATATTCTTGGTTGTGTGTGAGTATGTGTGTGCCACCTGTAGTGTGCACGACAGAGCCGTAGCCCGTATCGTCTGCAGCTGGAATTCGAAACTTTCTCAGCTTCTTTCTTGCTATTGCTAACCGCATTCGCCATCGCCTATAAATAAACACGCTGGGTTTTTTTTTCACTTTCTTAATTCTTGCATAGAGGCACTTTCTCGTGTTTGTCATCATTATCATGCCGCGTCACCGGGGTCAAATCATTTGAATAAATTGAATTGCCTAAAAATGTCGTTCTCTTGGTGTGCTAGAAGGTTTTCTACTTTTCAATTACTTGAAAAAATAATTTTAATTTTTCTTTTCATTGGCAAGTAAAATCATTTAATTAAATTGATAAACTACCGCATAATGCGAACTAAATAAAGTAAATAATAAATAAATACTTTCTATCGGCGGTAGCGTTTTATTTAGAGTCTAAATTTAGACAAATAGATGTACCGAAACTAAACAAATAAAACTTATTTCAAGTTGTAAAAAAAATTAAATTTGGTAAATTTTTATAAATTTATAAATTTTTTAATATTTATATATTTTTTTCAATGAATTTCTTTAATGTAGTTATTAATATTGTCTGTCGCGTATAGTTCATCATTCTATGTTATCTCTAGGCAAAATTTCCGCTTCAGTCGAGATCCCGAAATCGTATCGTATCGTATCGATATCGTATCGTTATTGTTCGGAACGTCTCGTATCGTATCGTTTAATTCGGGGCAAATTTCAGAAATCGTATCGGATCGTATCGTTCCAAAAAAATAACGGGACGCAGAAGCTTACAAATAATTACTAAATATGATTTTCAATAAATAATTAGAAGAAAACAACTATTGCATATGGTATGCACATGTACACCAATATACAGAAAATCAAGACTATACAAAGTAGGCTTTAAGCAATGCGAGCCCTTATGTCGGGGTACCAATGAAGTTGCAAGCTACGAGAAAAATCAAACTTCTAAATTTTGTGAAAATCTCTAGTCTCCCTGAAACTGCTAGTGTTGTTAATATTGACATATCAAGGATCTGCGATTAGTAATAACATCCAAATCAGATTTATTCACATCAACCTTCTATTACGAATTATGCATTGACCAGTCTTACACCAGAAATTTTATCCATGACATTTTGTCCGGTCACCCATTGTACAAGACCTCCCCTTTACTAGAAATTTGCACCTTTTACTGATGTCCCACCAGTTTTCATTTATGAGAATATTAACACCAAACTTTCACTGGGTGTTACATATCTATCAGACATCAATTAAATAACTTTAATATCATTGATTGATAACATTTCAAAATTTACAACAGGACATGAATAAAATTTAATATAATTTACATTTATTTACATTATGCTACAAAAAAATAATTTAACCATCAAACTTTGATGAAAAACAAAAACGCTGATTCAATACGCCATCATGCAAAAATCCTAACACAGATATTGAAGCACGAATGAATTAATGTATGTTCTGAAAAATGCCACTGATGACATTAGAACTTCAGAACATCAAATTTCTTTCTAGCAAGTCTGTGAGGTCTAGCCTGCAGCTGTGACTGTTGACTGCCTGCCCCTCCATTTTTTACGACATTATTTTTTTTCACTAAGGCATGTGTCGCCAAGTGTGACTTGTATTCATGTGTGACAGTTTTTGGACTTGTGGATTTGGCAAGAGGTCTTTTTAGAATGCTTTGTGCATGGAACATTTTAAGAATGCGTTTCTTGTTTCTTATCATTCTTGGAGAACGGTTTTCATTACTAACTTCGTCATCGAGTTTGTGACTACGTCTTAGAGAATAAAATGAAGTACTGTGATAGTTTCTATTTAGACTCATCTCTAAACTTTTATTTTGTCTGTTTTTAGTAGATAATATAGTATTTTTACTGTCCATTGCACTGGTGCTGGATCTTAAAACTCTGTCTGAACCAGGTTTTTGAAGTACTGGAAAATTGGAACTTTTAGGATTTGGCTTAGAATCATGGACGTTTTCTACTGCATTGTCAATACTTACATGGATATGATCACAAACTGGTTCAGGCTGTTGAACTTTATCATCAGCCTCTTGTTGTAAATTGAAGTTACCTGGGAAATATGCCACATCAGAAAAATCACTTTTACACTCTCCTATGGATGCATCAAGATAAGTTTCACTAGGATCACTTTCATTGGCAGTCATTGATCCCTCACAATCTTCTTCTGATGTTGATTTTAGAGCCTGTATTTCTTCATGGGAGAAGTGACTACTGACCTCAGAAATGTCGGCTTCCGACTCATCTGGAAAAGACTTGTTTTCGTCTACTGGAGAAGCATGAAAACTAGAAGGATAAGCTGCATAACAGTGTTCAGCTGCATATACGTTGCTACTAGATGGTCTGCTCTGAATCGGCTCTTCGGAAAGTGTTGATGTTTCCTCTACCTGTTGTCTTCTGTAGTGCAAAGAACCTCTCAGTGACAGAAATGAATTTGATTTAAATGTTAATTTTTTCAAATTATTCCTGCCCTGCCCGATTCCTATCAGCTGCCTCTTCCTCCTATACACGACGGATTCATTTCGCTGAGGGTACATATTAGTGTTTCGTCTATTTTTGTGTGAAAGTTTTGCTTTTAATGCCGATACTAAAGGCTGGTATTTGGATTGAGTGTTTATGTTGGGACTGTCTCGAGAGTTGGACTTGATTTTTTTGGCAGAAGCATTCCTGGCATTCAAATTTGATGATGATGAAGAAGAGAATCCGTTGTTGATAAGATCAAGATAAGAAAATCTTTTATGGACAAGTCGTGGTGATCTCTTTATGGACTTCTGAGATCTCTCACTAGTCATCCCAGCATCCTTTGCTGGGTCTTGTGGGATGTTTTCTGGGGCTCTGATAAAGGATGAAAAATTAAAATTTATTTGTCTCGTCTAACTTATTAGCGAAATAAAATATTAACCATAACAGAGACATGATACTAACACTTGCAAAATATGCAGATCGGGTGCTGCTTTACGAGAGCCAGAATTCAGAACAGATTGATTAATACCCCCTTCTGCTCTCATTCCATTCTCTGAATTCAAAATCCACCACAATCGCATCATTAATAATTACTCTATGATACTTTTATCAACGCAACATAGCTCACTGAAAGATGACATTTTCAATAAAAAGAGTCAGGCGTACAAATTACTCAGACAATCAACAACACTACAAATAAGTTTAGACTTGATACAAAGATAAAACACACCATTAAAACAAATACAAACTAAACTAACCGAGACATTCCTCCAGGGTGTGATGGTGATCCAGTTCTCCATTTTCGGCGACCAAAGCCTTCATCCGAGGACTGACGTAGAAACTTATCAGCGCAAGAGCGGTGTTTTTCGTGACGATTACTCGGCTCTTTGATTTTGTGGCATTCATGTAGCGGATTAGAAAGTCTCTCTGCATTTCGGAGCAAAAAGAAACTTGGAGGTTGAGCATGGCACACCTCTTCTTAAGTATTCCCGTATCCTTGGCAGGCATGATCTGCTTGTGGATATCAACCAATCTGACATACTCTCTGTTTTCTATAAGCAAACCTGGCAAATCATTCCAAAACATGTTGACAGTTATAAGTTCGGGAGGAGCAGCAGATGGAGGTAGTGATGGCGGTGGAGTAAGCAGTGAAGGAAAATCTACGCTCTGTTCCATTGGTTTACCTACACATACATCTTTGACGCCAAAAACTTTATTTTCAGGATTAAAATTAAAAGTCTGGAAATCATCTGCCAGATTGCTAGGTAAGGCCAAACATTCAGGAGAAATCGGAGTGAGGGGACGAACTTCCTCAACTCGTAAATTGTTGTTTTCGATTTTTACGTCGCACTCATTACCACTTAGTAGCTTGTTATCAGTGGAGTCGAGCAAGCACATGACCATGGCATCATCATTGATGGAACTGGCATCAACACCGGGCATGTGAGACAACACGTCGGCAGAATCGCAGACTCCCATGTGATCGTCTGAGAGCTCCTTCAGAAGAGCATTCATGCTGGCTAACTCTGAAGTGATCAGTAGGTCGTTGTCGTTAATGTCATCGAGCAGCTGAGCAGTCGATGTAATTAGAGGGAAGTCCAATGGATGAAAGTCTACATGTTACAGAAAAAACATATTTTATGAAAAATATGTAAATAAAGTTCATCTCCCACATAAATCCAAGTTTAGTAAGTACATTTAACAATGTCAAAACGATTAATATCGACAGCACATAATTTATAACTGATTATTAAACAGTAATTAATTATAAATAATTTGAAATATGCTCTTAAAATACTTTGATGATCTTGCACAGAATCATGTTTCTGATCATCAAGATGCTTCAGATAATGGATCGGACTGAGACCACCACCAAATTCGCCACTTATGACATTGAGGTCGATGTTGTTGATATCAATAAAATGTTCCATGAGGTTGTGTCCATCGTTAGATGTCAAGATGTCATCCGATGTCATAACATCATTATTCGAAGATCCCAGGCCAAGATCCTGGTCATCTTTGCTATCCTCTGAGGAAGGTAGCAGCTGCATGACAAGGTCGGCAACCTCTGATTCACTAATGAGTGTTTTTCCATCCTCCTCTGCTGAACACAAATAGGATCCCATCTCCACTTGCCCTGCCTCTATCTGATGTGCATTGCCAAACCTGTTAATAAAATGTCCCTTACTTTCATCTTTACCAACTTACAGGAAATAAGTCAAACTCGATAATAAAAATATTGATAAAGATTAACATATGAGCCACCTGCTGCTCTTGTCTGTTTGAGCCATCTCTTTGTACCACTCGAAAGCTTTAATTCCAGACGAATGACTTCCGGATGTGTGCAACGGTTGGTGCTGTTGATCAGCTGGTGTTGTCATCTGAGATGTTAATTTATCGGAGTTTCTTTTTCGTGACGACCTACCTCGAGTCGTGGCGAAGTAAACAAAATCGTTTTGGAAGCTGCCCGGTATTTTTACATAATTTTTATCGTCTGTAAGTGGCGGAGACATGAAATCCTCTGACGAATCATACCCTCCGGTAGATGTTTTCTTAGGAAAAAGTACCTGATGACTTTTCTCAAATTTGCTAGACAGTCTCGGTCTGCCAACGGAATTTTTGGCCGGCTGAGCCGGGAGGGAGACGTCAAAAGGATCGTTCATTTTTCTCTTCAAACATTTCTTTTTGCTGTCCACATTAATCTGCTGCAAATGGTTTCCTGGTGCTCTATGAACGTGCAAAGGAGAGGCCTCTCGATTTCTCAAAATGCTATTGTTGCTTTTAGGAGGAATGGTTTGAACTGCGGGTTGACTACCATTAGCCTTGTTTCGTTTGAGATTCAACCGATCGGTCCGTGCACACGTCTCGCTGCTCATGAGTATTATTCCACTTTGTATCTCTGCATTGAAAGCAGAAAACTCACAGTAATCATGATCGATGACCGGATGTAGCTCCTGACGACCGGCATAGAAGCAGGACTTTGCCCTCGACCCCCAACCTCTGCTGCCCCTGATATATGGCTGACCAGTCCTGGCAGAGGTGAATGTGTTGTTATTGCTCGATGTTAGTGAATTCAACTCTTTGGTAACCTTCTTGTTAGATCCGATTTGAGTTGATTGAACCTTGTTAGATATTTCAACAGAGTTGTGATTAATTTTTGACTTGAGAACTTCTGCAGCAGTCAACCTTATTGATTGCTTGTTTAAATTGGAGGAAACTGGTAAAGTGATGTTAGAATTTTTCACCACAACCTGCTGAGAGCTGTTGAGGTGACTAATTCCTGCATTGTGGTTGTTATTCTTTATGAGAGACTGAAACGTCATAGAGCCAGAAGTCAAGTTCGACTTTGTACTGACCACAAGACCGCTGAGAGCTGACTGCTTTGTAAAGAACAACATGTTCTGAGAGCTGGATGGCATCAGTTTGATTAACTTTCTTGGTTGAAATTCTCTCTCCCTTATCTTTTCAACTGCATCTTGTTGTCTCATACCACCAGAACCATTAATAACTTCACCTCTGTTACTGATAAACAACTTGTCTTGGGATATCCCTGTGGAAGAAACTCCATTGTCTACGTTCTTCGAAAGAACACCTCCCAAATCTTTGACTTTTTTCCAGTCATCTCTCATAAGCATCACCTCCAGAAAACTGGGAGCAGAGGACGAATAAGACAATGATGAGGTTACCTGATTGATCTTGCTTTCTTTATTATTGTTATTAAACCCTTCAGTAGCATTAGAGTTAGTCATTTCTCCTTTTATTATCTGGGTTGGACTGTCAAGACTGGATCTGGAGCAGTAGCCATCATCTTCATCGGGTTTCAACATCATTTTTTAATTAAAATATATCCACTTATCAGGTAATAAGTTTTTCTAAACTCTATCCAACTTGAAAGAGCTTCTTTAAATTTAGGAGAAAAAGTTTTCTACTTGAATTTTCTCTCAGCTCTTTTACTAACTCTTCAATAATCACTCTTCCTCTTGGAGTAGATAAGGAGAGCAATGAATATGGTTAGAGATTTGTAAGACTATGAAGTTGGTAGAGAATAGAAAAACTTATTCACAGAAGGAGGTTAACATTTACTGCAGCATAATGTCTTCATATTAGAGTGTGATTAGTTATCTGAAAATAAATTAAATAAAAAATATTCAACTATATATATATATATATATATATATATATATATATATATATATATATATATATATATATATATATATATATATATATATATATATATATATATATATATATATATATATATATATATAGATAAAACAAAAAATAATATTCCAAGCATACATAAACATTTCTTATTTAATGAATTCCACAACCTAACATTCTGAGTCAGATAGAGATAAGTGGAAACAATCATAGTGCAAAAAATCTTTAATGGCAAGTTAAGAATACTTTAAATTCAAAAATAAATACAGCCAGCAACTGTTCCCATAGATGGAAATCTTTGCAATGAAATAATAAGTCACTTGAAAATGCAAGAATAGCAAATACAAAAAAACCATGGGAAATCCCATATGGAGACTGAATTATTATTTGCAGCACTGGCATCATACCATAACACTGATAACATCAACCATACAGTCAGACCCCTCTACACTCACTCACACATGCATATAATAATCACATGCATAAACTAACACACACACAAGTTCAATAATTTGATCAATTTGATGCCATAGGGAAGAAGATCTGTAAGAAACTTTAAAGTTTTAAAAGAACACAATCATCTGGACTGAATTTTTATAAATTATTATTATTTGATAACAATGTTTATTAGTACAATATCTAAAAGTCTGCTCCCTATATAAATACTGCAATTAATAAGCTCATACAAAATGTGCTATTATTGACAGGATAAAAGAGTTTTACTTAAATCGATTTTCAAACAGACACATACACCCTTGTCAAGATCACACACTGATTTTTTACTTAAATAATAGAAAGCAAACCAGCCAGAATACAAATTGCAATGCACTGATCAGTAAACTAACCAATTACCAATTTTTATACCCCATCATAGAGTAGCATAGGCATTGAGTATAGACTCAATAGATTCAATAGATAGGAAATAGAAGAGTAATAGAGCTATTTCAGATTTAAATAATAAATTACCACTGCATCCTGAATTACTTGGCAATAAAGTTACCATACTGAAAAATTGTCTAAAATAAATTACAGAAATAAAAAAAAGTTTTAATGTAATATATATTAATATTAATCATATTAATGTTGCTTCCTCATTTCAATATTAAATATTAAAAAACACTATGTTACCTGATAACCAAACTAATCACTCCAAAAAATATTAAAATAAATATATAAAGTTGGACTGTTACTTCACTTCACGAATAATTAAAAACAGTACATAAAATTGACTATCCATCGATTTAAGACTTAAGACTAAGACTTAAAAGAACATACAGACATAAGTTATTCGTCTGACATTCTAGCAGCTAAGCTATAGCTATTAATTATGAAATATTACCAGTTAATAAATTTACACACTGCAGGATGCAAGTGTCGCAGGACCAAACAGACGAATACAACATGCTTTTAAGCGGGAGCAACAAGCTACAACGGCAAGACATATATATTTAAGAAATAGATTTCATAACACAGACATACACGACGCACCAGTAGTCGCATGCATCCTGAAAAATCTGAAGACGAAATTCATAATATATCGGACATGATGCCAAGTCGATATTTAACTATATAATAAGACACGATAGCAAGACGATTTACAACGCAGTCTAGACCGCCTATTATTATTATTATTCGCGCCGCTGCCTTATGATAAGAACGTCTTTATTCGTAGTATGATGATGCGAACGAGAACCAGCAACACAGAAAAAAATAAAACGATGAAAAATATAGTTTTCGATCAAATTCCAGTTGGAAGTTCAAAATACTTACTTGTCAAAGATTAAGCATTTATTAGGGTGCTTTTAAATTATTTAGACATTAATTTATAAGTAAAAACAAAACAAGATAAGAGAGAGAAACTCCCTCACTGCATTAAAATTTTCATATTACGCACTACACGTGATGTAATGGTCGGCTGCTCTTGGTCTCTTTTCGACCAATAGGAGGCCTTTAAGCGAGTCACGTGAAATTATTATTGACAGTTACTGCGCAGCAACAATGAAATCTCATTTAATATTCATGAACTAATTAATTATTTATAAGACTTTACCAGTTATCGCAACTACCTGCTTGGGAAATTTTATGATTCACCTCCAGAGTGACAGACGAAACGTGGTGACATTTGAAAAGTAGCTAGTGTTTTGTTTATACTTTAACACTTGTACCCGAAACTTGTACACCAACTGCAAATGTTTGATTGTGACCGTGTGCTTGAACTGCCTCTCATACTCTCTTCTTCACACTCTTCACAATACAGTACAAAACAGACAAATTGACTCCGTCAGGTCGTTAATTAATCGTAAAAAGCAAAACAGTTAAAATAACGAGTCGAATTTCAATGGAGATGATATTATCGAGATATAGGATTACAAGTCATTTTAAACTGATAACACAATGTAGGAATTATTTTAGACTAAAATGAGTGTAACTTAACTAGACAAAGGTATTTCGGCGAGAACAATGGTAAGATGCAAGGCAATTGAGGTATAAGTAACCATAACTGAAGTGCTTAGAAAAATTGTGTAGGTGGCCTATTAACCTGTAGGTAAAGATGAGTATTTTTCAGTATGATAATACAAAAGAATTAGATAAAGCATATTCAGGACAAGTCCATGTTGAGTTTGGGCGACAAAAAATGGGGTACAAAAGTTGACTTATGGTCCTATGGTTAATAGATCTGTATTTAAATGACGTCCTTCTTTCTGTGTTTGAGGTAGAAGATGATTTTTTAATGCATTTTACTATAACTAGTATTTTATTTTCAAGTAGTAAGACTTTCTCATTCATTATTTGCCTCAGCTTTCATAAAATTAAAGTAGTACTAATAAGAAATGACAGCGCGAGTTGAGTTAAAAGTACTTTGGGTCCTTATCTGCCTTGCCTGTTAATAATAGTAAGCACGCAGTGGAGCTTCCTTCATTATTATTAACTAGATCTTTGTGTTCGCCTCTGTTTATAGAGAGCGGGAAATTTTCACAGGCAATGCGCCATGAGTGATTCATATTATTATAATTTAAGTCTGTGTGATGATGATTTTTTGGTTGTTCTTTATATGTGATATTTTAAAGAAGCGCTGATTTATTGCTACAATTTTGATTTAAATGATGCTATAAAATGTTTGTTAGTGTAAAATATATCAATTTTCTAACCTATTTATTGTGATGTTGTTGATCATGAGTCAACACAACTCTGGGCTGAAATAGAAAAACTCAAGATGATTAATGATTAATGATGAATGCAGACTGTTACTGATTAAAACTGTATGAAAATTAAATAATTTAAAAATCTGGAGATGGCATAAAATGGGATGCTACTTAGTCTTCCCTTCCAATCGGGCTCGATTTTTGGTACCTATCTTTCACTTGGACGACTTGGACCTATGTCCACGTGTGATTTAAGACAGTTGCTGGTTTGAGAATTTTGATTGATTGATTGTTTATTAATGACCAATCAATCAATCAAAATTTGAGAATTTGTGCCTCTGTCTTTTGCTTCTACCCTCTTTTCCTCCCCTTGAAAACGCACCTATGATGATTTGGTATTGATAACCATAATCGACATAATATGCAGCTAATGCTCGTCTTATTGTGAACTCATTTTTTCAAGATATCTCCTGCATCAACACACATACATTTCATGAAGGCCTCTGTGGTCTACCCTGGTCAACAAAGGTTGTTTCTACTAGGGATTACAGTACCGGGATTAGACGTCAGGAACCCGGGATTGAGTCTATAAATATTGAAAATATTTTTTTTTTAAGTTTTTTATTTAACATAAAAACTGATATCATCTGTTTTACAACTGATTCCGCTTAAATTCTATTAAAATTTAGTGAATTTATGGCATTTGAAGTTCAACTTAGGCCGGTCCATGATATAGCAACAAATTTGTTGCACACATGAATCCACTCACTTCAGTCATAGTACAAATGCGATGATTTGAAGACATTTCAACACTAGTTTTGGTTAATTTGTGATGTTTTCTAGAGCAAAAACTAACGCCAGTTTTATGCGAGAATTGAATAAAAACTATTTAAACAATGACAACTGTGATTTTGACGATGGTGATGAAATTGATGGCCAATTTCTGAATTGATTTGATGTAGTTTAAGTAACGGTTTCTTACAAATTGCTAGAGAAGATGCTAAAAAAGAACTGGGATTTGTCTTGGACGTCAAAACTAGATGAAACTGTTTGGTTCCTTTGGTTACAATTACAATGACAAAATTATATTTTGATTTGAAAGTTTCATTGACAAAATAATTGAATGATCAGCTCCGATCTAGAATTTCCATACTTAGAATAAGACTTACAAAACTAAACTGGTAGGAATTCTTTGACAGTTACTGCACTTCGGTAACTGCTTTCTTTCTAAACTGCAATTCACTTGTGTTTGTCGTTATCTGTTCTTCTCGCACGTAGCAACTTGACATTTTCTGTTAAATTTAATTTGGTTAAAAACATATTTATAAACTCAACAAAATTACCACCGACGGTAGGTAATGAAACAGAAAATAGTGATGTTTTAACATTACAAAAAATGACAGACCGCATTACAGACAGGCAGGGCCGTGTTTATATGAGACTGACCCCCGCAAAACAGTGCCAATTGGGCCCCTACCTCATATTGTCATTGTTCAAAACAGTTTTTTTTGCAGAACTTTATCATCAAAGTTGTTGATTATATTATTGTATTTTATTGGTTGAGGAAAATTTTTTTAATAGACAACATAGCAAATAACGAGATAATTTTGTTGCTTTTTTGTAAAAAAAAAGTTGAAAGAGTTTTATGCTGTTCTTAAATCATGATCAAAATAATAACAAAATGCTTAAATTCCATATAATTGTCATCAGTGTCATCCAGCAATTCTTGTACAGCATCACGATGAGTAGTCCAGCTTTTTTTTTCGAATTTTCCGAGAATTTCATTTCATAAGGAAAAAAACAAATTTGAGAGAATTTTAACTATTTTCTTACACAAAAAAGTCCACTTTGAGTTTGTTCTCTGGCCTGATTGACTGCAGTTTATTTATTATTTTTTCATTAAAAAAATCTTGGAACGAGATCGCTTCTTAAGCAAAACGTTTTCAGAATCTGCTTTTTCACTCATTTCTGCTGCGTTGACAGTGTTGTCAATCAATCGATCGATCGATCAATCAATCAATCAATCAATCAATCAATCAATCAATCAATCAATCAATCAATCAATCAATCAATCAATCAATCAATCAATCAATCAATCAATCAATCAATCAATCAATCAATCAATCAATCAATCAATCAATCAATCAATCAATCAATCAATCAATCAATCAATCAATCAATCAATCAATCAATCAATCAATCAATCAATCAATCAATCAATCAATCAATCAATCAATCAATCAATCAATCAATCAATCAATCAATCAATCAATCAATCAATCAATCAATCAATCAATCAATCAATCAATCAATCAATCAATCAATCAATCAATCAATCAATCAATCAATCAATCAATCAATCAATCAATCAATCAATCAATCAATCAATCAATCAATCAATCAATCAACCAATCAATCAATCAATCAATCAATCAATCAATCAATCAATCAATCAATCAATCAATCAATCAATCAATCAATCAATCAATCAATCAATCAATCAATCAATCAATCAATCAATCAATCAATCAATCAATCAATCAATCAATCAATCAATCAATCAATCAATCAATCAATAAATCAATCAATCAATCAATCAATCAATCAATCAATCAATCAATCAATCAATCAATCAATCAATCAATCAATCAATCAATCAATCAATCAATCAATCAATCAATCAATCAATCAATCAATCAATCAATCAATCAATCAATCAATCAATCAATCAATCAATCAATCAATCAATCAATCAATCAATCAATCAATCAATCAATCAATCAATCAATCAATCAATCAATCAATCAATCAATCAATCAATCAATCAATCAATCAATCAATCAATCAATCAATCAATCAATCAATCAATCAATCAATCAATCAATCAATCAATCAATCAATCAATCAATCAATCAATCAATCAATCAATCAATCAATCAATCAATCAATCAATCAATCAATCAATCAATCAATCAATCAATCAATCAATCAATCAATCAATCAATCAATCAATCAATCAATCAATCAATCAATCAATCAATCAATCAATCAATCAATCAATCAATCAATCAATCAATCAATCAATCAATCAATCAATCAATCAATCAATCAATCAATCAATCAATCAATCAATCAATCAATCAATCAATCAATCAATCAATCAATCAATCAATCAATCAATCAATCAATCAATCAATCAATCAATCAATCAATCAATCAATCAATCAATCAATCAATCAATCAATCAATCAATCGTTCAATCAATCAGTTGCAGTTTTCCAATATTTGTTTGTTTTCATCTCAAGAATTGGTAGACGCTCACCCAGCAGGAGGCCCGAGCAAATTATCAGCCAGACAATTCTCTCGACATGACTGACTTATATGGGTCAAAATGATCGGTTTCTGATTTTACAATAATAGAAATAATAAAAATAATGTTTTTGTGCATCACTGGTATATTAAATAAAATCTATGATTATAAAACATTTGCACAATACGGTCAGGGAAAGGCTAGATTCTAGCCGCTAGAAAAACCCCCACAAAAGGTCAGGTCAAGGTAAACAGTAGCTGCGGATGTTAAGGTTCGTAACCGAGAAATTAACAATATAAAATGGCTTCATTAAAGATTTTTACGAGGTACCAGAAAGTTAATTCAATTCGCAAGATTTTTTAATAAGCAGTCACGAAACCGCTAATATAAGTCGCGGAGGAATAACTAACTAAATCACCCAACTGTAATATTGACAGTTAGATAGTTGTTTACTTTTGTGTAAGTCGCTAGCTTAGCTTTTATTACTTTAATGTTTTTGGCCTTAGTTTTTGCACCCAACAACGCTCTAGGATTAAACACTCATTTTGAAAAGGAAATTGTATTTATTCCCTAGGACAGGCTGTTTGTACTTTTTTCATTTTTATTAAATAAAAAAATAATTAAACATTTAATAAATGCGGATTCGCAAGTCTGGTAGGCATTAAACTTTAAATTAGTATTTATTTAATTAATTGTATTAAATTTTAAATGTTTGAGTTTTCGACACCATAAACACCGATAAATTTTCAGTTTATCAAAGAATAACAAGATAACAATTTGAATGGCACAATCTGTTTGTTTGAAATTGTTCATTTTCAAAAATATATCTAGTCTTAGTTTGATAACTTACTTTTAATCTTATAGTTTTAATTTCTGGAATAATCTGCTGAAAAAGTAGTAATTGCTTTAGTTTTTTTTGCAGAGTTCAGAGTGTCAGCTAGCAACACATAAAATTCAAGAGATTCAATATAGGAATTTTCCATATGATTTTATTTGATGCCGACTGAATATATGAGTCTTCACAAAAGTTCAAAAACATTCTCAGAATACCTGCCTGGTACTTCTGAGATGACAAATGTTGATCGCACTCCTTTAGTCAGCAAACCTGATCCAGAAAAACCACATTTTGATCCTCACTTTGTTGAAGTAAATTACATTTCTTATCTGCTTGCAGATTATTTAGTAGTTATTTCATAAATCGTGAGCATGTTTGTTATTTAATTTCATTTTTTGATAATTTAATTCATTGTAATTTTAAAAGTTTAGTTCTTTTTCACAACCTTGCATAAATTTCTTGTCTAGACTTTTTTGGTTGTTTTTTTATTATGGCTTCACAGATTAAAAACAAAATTAAAATACTATTGAAAGTGAAGCAGAAATTTTGTAAAGGATCATAATTCAATGCAGTAAATGCAGAAGCATTCAAGAGATGCAACATCAATTCAATATCAAGCATATAAATTAATGTCAACTTTAATATTTAAGAAATTCACTGCAAATAAATGAAATTGTCAATATAATTCAAAAAATTCTTTTGGAGCTTGAATATACATTTTTTTGCCAGATACCACGGCTCCACAAAATCTTTACATCGTTCGCTTCTGGTGCTGTTGCCGGAGCTGTTGCTAAAACAACCATTGCACCTCTCGATAGGACAAAGATAAATTTTCAGGGTTAGAAAATTTAGCTAGAGGGTGATGATGATGATGATGATGAAAACATATTTGTAATGTAAATTTTTTTGATAACTTCATTAGTGATTGTAGCTAGATGGTGTGAAAGAAGCTCTTTTTAATTTTGTACCAATATTGTGAATTTAAACATACATATTTTTACAAAAAATTGCTAATTTGTCATGGATTTCATTGTCCGATACACTTCACTATTTATATTTACTCTTTGCAAAAAGCTATTTATAGAATTTTTATTCGACAGTGTCTTCTGAGAAGAAGTATTCATTTCGAGGGGCATTCAAGTTTCTATTGAAGACCTACCAGCAAGATGGTTTCTTCGCCCTGTGGAGAGGCAACTCTGCCACGATGGTTCGGATTGTTCCGTACGCTGCCATCCAGTACTGTTCTTTCGAGCAGTACAAACACTACCTGCTTGAAAAAGATGCCAAGTTGGCTAGCTGCCCATTTTTACATTTTTTTTCATGTTTTAATTTAGCCAAATTTGAAATTATTTAACCCGACGATTGAAGTTTATTTATTATTATAATCATATTTGCTGTTGCAATTATGGTGAATTTTCTGATATTTGTGCTGACTGATTTTAATGATGACAATGACAACAGTGTTTATGTTTATTTCCAGATATCTACCACCTCTCCAAAGGTTCCTGACGGGCTCACTTGCGGGTGTGACAGCAGCATCTCTCACGTACCCCCTTGACGTTGCACGAGCACGTATGGCCGTCACTAAAAAATGCCAGTAAGGGAATTGTCAATAAGCAGTAAATATTTATTTAATATTAACAACTAGTTGATGTTTTGGTGGTATTTTTACTAGTTTCTTTATTGCTGGAAATAGGTACAATTTTTTTGTGTTGTGTTGTTTTTTATAAAAAAAAACAATTTGCTCAAAAATTTTCAAGCTTCTTTTTGAAGGAGCACCTGCTAGTTTAAAAACTTGATGCTCTTATTGCTGTTTATTTGCTTTATAAATTTCACTAGCTGCAGATGATGCTTGTATACATAGCATCCATTTTGCAACAGCAAATAATTTAGGTAGAAATATTTGTTGTTTATCTAGAATTGTATTAAATTAGCATCTTGATAAACTTTCTTATTGACACATTTTGTCAATTGTTGTTTCTGGTAAAACAAGTTAGTTTAGTTTGCATAGACCTATGAATGAGCATACCTTTTGTGCCGTCGCTCACTTGCAGCAATCAAAATATGCCGTTGGTTAAAAATTCCTTTGGATGATAAATTTCAAAACCTGAATTTGGATCATCCTAAAATGGGAATTTTTCTTCTCATCAGCTTGATTCTATTCCCATGAACTTGATTCGGTTCCCATGATTTTGATTTGGTTCCCATGAGCTTGATTTGGTTCCCATGATTTTGATTTGATTCCCATGAGCTTGATTCGGTTCCCATGATTTTGATTTGGTTCCAACTAGCTTGATTCGGTTCCCATGATTTTGATTCGGTTCCCATGAACCTTGTTCTGGAACTCTCTTGACATTTTCTCACATGCAATTGAAGAATTTTTGTAAATTTCATATTACCTCTGTGCTCCATTATATGTTTGTTTCAGTCATGTTGCTTCACATCATGTTTATGTTCCAGATTAGATCTGTCTATGTTTCATATTATGTTTTATTTTTAATATTATATGTTCATTTTTAGACTTTGTTGATGTTTATAGTTGCTGAACTTTTGTACTTTTTTTTATATTTGGCTCAATGTAGAGCCGGTAAAGTAAATAACTAGAGACTTTCTTAATAGAGGCAGACCTCTTAATCGACAGACTTGACATAAATCAGACTCTGACTCTCGCCAGATGATGAATGATTATTATCTCAGTTGTATGTTTTCTTTAAATGAAGTTAAATCTGATTTACCAAAAAATAGATACAGTTCACTGATTGAGGTCTTCCTTAAAGTCTACAGGACAGAAGGCCTGATGACATTGTATCGGGGTTTTCTTCCGTCGCTGGTTGGTGTCATACCGTATGCTGGCACAAGTTTTTTCACTTATGAGACTTTAAAGAAGAGATATACAGGTGAGTTTGATGTGGCTGCTTAAATTTTTTTAGCATCACTATATATATATATATATATATATATATATATATATATATATATATATATATATATATATATATATATATATATATATATATATATATATATATATATATATATATATATATATATATATATATATATATATATATATATATATATATATATATATATATATATGAAATCTGTTTTCCAGTTGGTAATTGCTTGGTAATTCAAGGTGTTTTATGTTTATGAAAAATTATAATGTCTTCAACCTGTTTATAAAAAAGAACTTGTCCTATAATGTCATGACATTCATGTAGTTGTCCTACAATGTCATCACATTCATGCAGTTGAAAATAAATTATACAGGAAATTTAAATTCATGAAATAGCACATGAAAATTATGTTTTTATAAGCAACACATTTTTGCCACATGAAATTCATAAAAAACTTGTGAAATTGGAGGAAGTAGAAAACTAAAAAAATTGGACGGAGTGAAAAAGTGCAGGAAACCAGATGGGATGAAAAAGTGTGGGAAATCAGAAGTAATAAAAAACACAGGGAATTATAGGAATTATTAGTGCACGGGAAATCAGAGGAAATGAAGAAGCATGGTAAAACAGAGATAAAATATAAAAATGATATTGAAAAATCAGAGTTCTTGAACAAAAAATAGCAGAACATTACAAGAACGTGGATAATTCAAATTCCACTTTGATGGGTACAATTTCTTTTTAAATTTTCTAGAAAAATTCTTGTTTAAACCACACTGTTTTATAAAAAATGAGCACCAAATTGTGCTAGCTTTTTTGAGAATTGTGGGGCTCATTGTTGAGATACTATGTTAGAAGATGATGTTTTTTTATCTTCCAGCCATGTAGTTGAGTCGAAGTTGTTTGGTTTTTTGCTTTTGTTGAAGTTGTATATATAGTTCATATTTATAAACGTCATCTTTAGTTGACATATTCTTCTGTCGAGTTGAAATGGTTATGAAATATTGAAATTACAGAAAGGTCTGGCAACAATAACATCAAACCAGTATACAAGTTGTGTTTTGGAGCAGTAGCAGGACTTTTGGGACAATCAGCTTCTTATCCATTTGACATTATCAGGAGGAGGCTACAAACTGCAGGTCTGTTGAAGTTGGGTCTCAAATTTTTATTATTAATTTTTCTTTTCTGAATTTTTTTTCTTGTTCGCTGATTTCAAGTTTCACAATAAAGCATTGGAATTTAACATTTTATGGTTTGGATATATAAAAGACAAAAAAAGTCATTGGTGACTACGTACAGTAGTGACTTGTTTACCTGTTTACCAGCTAAGCAAAAACTATTTAGGCGAGTGACTACTTGTGCAACGACTAGTTAAGCTTGTGACTACTTTTGCAGAAACTAGTTAGGCTTACAACTACTTGGGCAACAACTAGTTGGGCATATCCAATCTAGGGTTGTTTTTGTTTTCCAAATTGTTTATATAAGTGCTTCTACATTTTTTATAGAATAAAAGTACATATAAACAAATATATGGATTAAATTAGGTGGTGTGTATTTGATTAGTTTTGTTACCAATTTTCATTCAGTTTTTTAATAAATAGGTCTTGATCTTTATTTCTTCTGTTTTTTTTTCAGGGGCTATTGGTATGGGTCATGTCTATACATCTCTGTGGTCAACCATGAGGTACATACTGAAACACGAAGGTGTAAGAAAGGGCTTATACAAAGGTCTCTCAATGAATTGGATCAAAGGTCCAATTTCTGTTGGGGTCAGCTTCACAACATACGAACTGGTCTTATATGAAATAAGAAAGTATGTTTTCCACCAGACCAATGTGAAACCGTTCTCATCTTCCTCATCGAGCGACTTGTAATTGATGTTTCCAGTAGGAAGGTTCTATGTTTGGGATGGAGTCGGATCCTTCTATTCCCATTCATAAGTGACCCCGAAAAATGGTGGTGTCCTGAATTTTTTTATCTTCAAATCATCAAGAACACTCGCCTGTAACAGTCTCTATATAGGAATTGTTATAGGACTTCTGGATGTTTTTTAACTCCATCATCAGCTCTTTCTCTTCTTGTCACTACTACAGCTATATGAATTTTTATTTTGTAATTATGGTCTAATTTTAAATACTTTTTATAACACAAATTCTGATTAGCATTGCAACAGTATTTTAACATTTATGTGAAATCTAGGTGGTTCAGTGTGTCTATTTGTGTGTCTATTTGTATGCAGGTGTGTGTGTGTGTGTTTGTGTGTAAAAGTCGAGCTCTATTGGTCTCACCCGGTTTCAATATAAGAAATGATTATATTTTTAAAATTTAATATTTATTGAAGGTTGATTCTTGAAGTTTGTGTTACCAGTCTGATGATGTTATTATTATTTTACATTTGATGAAGGAAAAATTGGTACTGTACTTTCTTTCAAAATTAGACATAATATTTTTTGTGTGTGAAATCATTTCTTTTTGTAAATTTCTAATGCTGTAATTGATTCTTAATCATATCTTTTAAAACTTTACACACACACATACATACATACACACACACACACACACACACATACATACATACATACATACATACATACATACATACATAGATATATATATATATATATATATATATATATATATATATATATATATATTTATATATATATATATGATGGCGAATCGCCATTGGCGATACATCTCTGAATTCTTCTGTTGAACTTCTGAAAGCATTGCCTTATGATTTCTCGCTCTTGTTTTTCATCGGTTGAAATTCGAAATCCAGTTTTGAATTTATCTTAAAACTGATTTTGTGTTTCATTTTTGAAATCCTTTTTTTCAGAATTGCACTTTAAATGTACACTAGCTGTGGCTTTTTAAAGACAAAAACAATTAATAACTTGACTATGCATTTTAAGTTTGTCTTCTACAAATAAATTCTTAAAAGTTGTAATTTGATTATCGTCAAAATTAAGAGATTTCAAGTGGTGATATTCGATTTCTTTTGTTTGTCATAGTGCATAGTTCTTGCTTCGTGCTTGTAGTCCTCTGCTTTATTTGGGTTGTTTGAGAGGTATACGTTCAGAATTAGAGAAATGCGACTATGTTTATTTTATTTATTTCTGAGTGCTGTCCGGTATGGAAAACGTTTTACAAACTTGAAACTTCATTTGGAATTTTTTAAAAAGTTTTTGAGAAGTACTAAGTCTGAAATTATTGTTGCATGGAAACTTGAGAGCTTGTAGTGGTTCTGATGCGAATTGAAAGTCTTCAGATAGATCTAACTACAAAATTTAATATTTAATTTACGAAATTTACGTCGTTTTTGTTGTTTTTTTAATGGTCAAGTTCCCTAAGACAATCTTTTTTTGCTAAGTAAAACATACTGCAGGCTGAATCATTAAAATTCAAAGTAACAAGAGAAAAGTCTCGTTTTAATGACTATAATGATTAGTCACAAAATTTGAACACACTTGAGTCATCTTCCAAACAATTTCGGTCAGCTCAAGTATAAATGACCTTGTCTTCACCTTGCCAGAGAGATCAGTTGAAACGAACAAATTTTTCGTTGCATGGCGTGAATAGAGACCAACGACTCCGTGATCTACTGGTAGTTGCTTAGCATTGCACGGTAACAACACTGCGGAATACAAAGTGCATTTAGAGTATTCTCCTTTTTGCATAAATATGTATGAAACAACTTAATTTTGTTGCGAAGAACACTACAAATAATTATTGCCCAGCAAATAAAAAGAAATAGAAATATCGAACAAGCCTGAAAGCTTAACAAGAATCACCAAAGCTGGCTACTGGATAGCCTTATTAAAGACTTGCATGGATAACCAGGCAGAACATTATCACCGGTTAGTCAAGCATATGGCCCTTAGGAATAGCTTAGTAATGGGATATTAATTGACGGTTATACCGGTTTACCGATTCATTAATATTTTATAACTATTAAGGTACTGGTACTCCTTTATGCGATTGACTGTTTGTTTATAGGTTTGACTTTCATTTTTCATTAAAAAACTTTCCCACTATGGCTGGTGGGGGATACATCTCCAGCATCCCCAATGGTGGACCGCGCCTGGTCATATTAGCGCGGCATAGTGCTGTTTTCTTATAAATGAAGCAAACAATAATGCGATAGATTTTGTCGTGTTGAAAAACACAACAGCTTTTCCTTTACAAATTATGTTTATATTATGAGTTTAAATGTCTTTATTTTAGCAATTTACAAAGTTGCTTGGATTTGTTATACAATGTGAATAGTCCACAATGCATTCATCCTCATTATTAGTACTGGTTTCAGCCTGTTTCTTCAGGCTTTTGCGTACGATAGCTAGCTATTCACATATTGTGTAAATAAACATAATTTCATGTTCAATGTTCAATTAAAGAATTCGAGCCTCGTTTCTTTTTCGTTCATGTGTTAATCACTTGAGCTTAAAACATAATTTAAAAAAACTATAGCTTTTAAAAAATATTTAACCAAACTATAATCAAAATAGAAACAAAAATAAGAAAATTTTGATAAATTGAAGTTTTTTAAAGGATTATCAGAGTTCACTTTTAGACACGCTATTGTTTTCGTCTGCAAATGGGATTTTAAGAGTTTAATTGTTAGTTGTAATTGTATTGTATTGTATTGGACCAGGCAGGACAGGGCTGTAGTTTGATATGGATACAACATCTTCTAATGTTAATGTCACTTTGAGTCGGGGAATTTTATTATTATCCATTTTGACTGCATGCACGTTATGCGTCAATCTAAAAGAACATTTAAGGAAGACTAACTCAACGTTAACGAGGATTCCACTAAGAATCGGAGTCATCCTACCTATAGATGACGCTCGCCCGTTCTCGATTCAAAAATGCTTGCCGGCAATTTACGAAGCTCTGAAGTCTCCTAGGATAAAGAAACTTTTGCCCGGTTGCATGGTTGAACTGTATTCACGTAATTCTAAATGCAATGCGATTGCTGCTCCTCTGGCTGCCTTTGAACTCATGGATGAACGACATGTTCACGTCATATTCGGGCCCGTGTGTGACTACAGCCTAGCTCCAGTGGCAAGGTAAATAATTTTGTTTTATAAAAGTAGCATATATGTGAAATAACAGCAATGAACTATTAATGGAAAGGTAAAAACATGATTGATTGTAAGTAGAACATTTGGCAATCATTTACTTTGACAGGTTGCGGGGATTATGGAAAGATTTGTAGCGTGACTACTGTACTGGAATGTACAGGCCTATAGCCAGGTAGGGTGCAAGAGGAAGGCATACAAATTTGCATCCTATGTAATTTTGTTGACAAAAAAACTTTGTCAACCTAACCTAACGATAACCACGGAATTATTTCCCACCTTCTTTACCTACGTCTTCGTCTTGCAGTTCTTTCCGCCATGTGCTGATAATCTTCCTTTTGGTCAATTCCTTGCTATTTCCATATAAGAAAGCATTCCTGTTCTTTGCACAATTTATGTTTCTACCTTAACACCTAGAACTTTTTCACCTGTTCATAAAAATAACTTTTCCACACTTAGGTCTATTTCCTTCTTGTCTCCTTTTCCCGATTCAAAGCCCTCACAGCATTTCTCTAACTGATCTTTGTTGGCATTTGAGAAGATGTCATAAACTCTCTTACTAAAATGTTTTAGCTCGTTCTACCATCTTCAAAGCAGCAATAGATCTAGAGATAGTTGAGAAGATGACAGTAAAGAAATGTATTCACATAATCAGTCATTTTTTTCCATAGCTCTAATTAGTATATATCAGTGGCATAGAAATAGGGGGGCGAACGGGGCAAATGCCCCAGGCGGCACTCAGGAAGGGGTGGAAAAATTGAGGTCATGAATAAAATGACCCAACCTTTTTAAAAAAAGAGGAAAAACTTTTAAAGAGTCAAATCTTTCGCTCACAACTAAAATCACTCATCTTAGACTCACTGTATTCCATGCAAATACAGTCATTCAAACTAATTTCCGTGCTTATAGACAGACACCGAGAGTTTACGGCTGTTAACATACTGCCTTTCATCATTATTAGAAAACGTTACAGCCACGTGAAGCAAAAACGCCTGGTTCATCCCGTGCAATAATCACAGCTTGAATTTAGCAGGTTTCCAATCTGCCTGCCTTACTGCAAACGCTTCTACCTTCTTTGGCACGGTCGAAAGAGTGTTTGTTTTCTTTTCAGCATCTACTCACAAATAGGACATCTTGAAGAATAATGTTACAGTGACTGTTAAGCGTCTTTCCGATACTCTGTGGAGTGCAAGATATGATGCTGTTGCTGTTCTTCATAAGTGATCAGAGCCGTGGAGGAACTCCGTGATAGCCAGTCAGAGAACTTGGAGACGAGAGGTGATGCCGGGTGCCTTTTAGCAAGCATTCTGACCTACTTTTTCGTTGCGTATCTTCATTTCTGGGCTCGGGTTCTGAAAGAGATTAATGACTCACAGAAGTACTTACAAACTCATGGCTTAGGACTTGATGTCTTTGCATCAAAGATGCAGTCGCTCTTGTCTTTCCTGGCCGAAGAGAGAGATTCTGTTTTTTTAGAAGCTCATGCTGCAGCTGTTGCATTTTGTGAGGAAATGGGTATTCCCATTGAAAGAATAAGGAAGAAGAAACACTTGACTGGATAGGAGACCGCAGATATAAGACTGACTATGCAACAGGAAATGCGTAAATAATGATTCTGCCATGAAGGAGAATGTTAATTGTGTAACAAATACCTATACAGATGTGAATGCGACTGACTTGCTTCAAGAGATAAAACGATTTCGAACACATGCAAAGAGCTTTTCCGACGTAACGGGAGAAGACGTTTCAGTTTGGATCTTTTGGAGATGCTGCAGTGGATTGTGAAGTGGGCTCTTATTGAATGCTTACCGAATCTCACTATTCTTCTTCGCATTTTCCTTACGATTGGTGTTTGCGTGGCAAGTTGCGAACGCGGCTTCTCTAAGATGAAGCTTATAAAAATGTTTCTCCGATCAACCATGACTCAGAAGCGACTTACAAATTTGGCTATTCTTTCCATAGAAAAGGAAGCTGCTGAAAAACTTGATGTTGATGAAATTTTGAGGGACTTTGCAGCCAATACAGCAAGAAAGATATGATGCTGTACTCTTTCTTTCCAGTATATTGCGTTCCTGTATACTATTCATCCTTACAATACTATGTTCTTTGGTTTAATAACTTCTATTTGGCCAGTTCATAACTAATAATTATTATTCATATAAAATATTAGAGGAAATTAGACAATTTGCGTGAAAATTGCTTGAAATGTTGCTAAACTTAAAAACGAAGTTACACCTAATTGGTGCTAATGCACAAGCAGGATAGTTTCGGTGAAGATGCCGAGAAAATTCGTAAAAATTAGGGGCGGCATTTTTCTCCTTCGCCCCTAGTGAAATATTAGGTTACTACGCCACTGCAGTGCGTGTTCGAGCCTTTGCGTGGGACTAGGTGGTACCAGTACAAAAAGACGCCTCATTTAAAAATCCGGTTAATCCTGGAAACCTTATTCAGAGTAATTAGAAAAAAAACAAAATTTTAAATGCGTTTACTATTTGAGACATATCACAGTCTTCAGATTGCTCGCAACAGTGATACACCAAATTAAAAAAATCAGTGGACTTTTTTTAAAGGTACTGTGTTACTTTTTTGCAAATGACTTGGGGGCGGCTCTTGTCTCCGGGACCGTAAGCGACCCGCCCAGCACCGTCATGTGGTAGAGTCTTGGCCCTGTTTGAAAGACTGGCAGTTTATATAAAAAAATTTGCACCCTTTCAAATTAAGGTGCATTCTTTGTTTTAAAATCTTGACCTGCTACTGTTGAGCAAGCCTGTCAATGTAATTAAATGATCACTGAATTTTTTATCTTACAGTATCGAACAGATTAATTGGTGTAACATGAAATTTTTTATAAACTCTTTTATCTGTCATTATTAAATCCCTCAACCAATAACAAAACACGTGCTACACACTGCGCAACGCTCGCTAGACTGTGTTAAGAAGTAAAAAACTGACAGTGTTGCCATTACAAATAATAAAAATAGTGCCAAAGCAAGAAATCCCAAAAATTTTTTGTTTCAATTAATCTGTTCGATACTGTATAATAAGATTCCTATTTAGCCAATAAAATTTGACTCTGAGCCAAAATTACTCCATCAAACATTGCAATTTTGTATTATCTTATTGTTTTATGAATTACTTTTTTTTTTTAAAACAAGACGTATTTTCATTTTACAATGCTAGCAATTATCATCATATTCATTTTCAAATGATTCAGCTTTCATGTCCTTATTAATTGCATTTTTAACCGGTTTTTGTAAATGACCCTTGCTTTGTAATTCAATTTTTTCAACGTTTGGAAAATAATTACAAAATTATTTCCAAAGTTTGATCCCTAATATACTTAATTAAAAGTTAATTAAAGGAAACTTAACAAGTTTGGTGATCCATCTATATATGATAGTATTCATTTTGAGAGGGGGGAGGGAGGGGGCAGTGTAAGCGTTTGTGAAAGAATGGTATGTCAAAAAATGAAAGCAGACAAAATATCGAATTTTGAATAAAAGTAAATTTAGCAACTGCTTATTTTAGTTTATGTTAGAGTATTTACTGAAAAAAGTTCTAACCTGTAGATTTGAATTTGTTTTCATTATTATATAACTAGATAGCCCGTCAAAAATGACTGATTTTTAAAATACCATTATATATTATTTTGCGATTGCAGTACCACTTTTTTCATCTTTAGGACTGACAGTGTACAGTTACGTAATAACTTTTATTACGCGCCTGCGCCTGCGCGCACTAATTTTGTCAATTGCTGAATGCTGACCACTGCGGCCGCCTCGTGATGCGAAATTGCTAACATACATGCATACAGACATGGGAAATTATGTATGTAGATGAAGATGGCTGCTAGAATTATACATAGAAAGTTAGATTTGTCAAGTCCAACAATCTGCATTGATATAATTAACTAGTTTTACAACTAAGGAGAAGAAGGTTTGAGTACATTCTGATGTCCAACACAAGCACAATGTAGGTGAAACTGTTTGCTCTCACGGGCACGAGCCGTTTTTTTTACCTTTTTTGCAGATAATTAAGATGTGGCTATCATTTTGAGCTGAAAGAAAACTCAGCAGTAAAAAGAAGCTGTTTTACATTAACTCAATCTGCAATATATACTTTTTGTTTGCAAAAATACGTATATATTGCAGCTATATGCTATATATAACTGCAATATATACGTATTTTTGGGGACAAATACGCTTGCTGACTAAGCCTAGACTAAGCCCCTCATACGCTTCAGTGCCTAAAGACTGAAACACTTGTATTTTAGTTGAGTTACATCATCGGATATTTGGGCTATTCAAGTTATTTTAGAAGTTTGATGAACTCACACAAATGAGAAATAACATTTTTTCTTAAATGATTTTATAACTGTTTATTAAGAACTAATACAAGAATAACTGTATCCGACAGATACAGTCCGTATTGGAATGTTCCTATAATAACACCAGGAGGGATGGCCGTTGACTTTGGAATGGCTCGGATGTCAAACAGCTCCGAGTTCAAGCTGCTGACGAGGGTTGGTATCAACTTCGATGATTTGGCCGTCGTCATGCAAAACATTGTGACGACTTTCAGGTGGAACCACATCAAGGTTTTTGTTTTTTGTGATGTTTAGAAAGATGATGTAGTTTGATCACATTATTGTATGATGTTGTTTGATCACATTATTGTATGATGTAGTTTGATCACATTAATGAGTGATGTAGTTTGATAACATTATTGTATGATCTATTATTTGTGTGGTAAACTTTCATGGTGAACAGTGGCGCAGCCAGGGGGGGTACGGGTGGCCCGTGCCCCCCGAAAACTTGCCGAGATTGATTTTGAAGTGACGCGCGTGCGTGCTTGTGTATTGAGTTCAGGCTAGTTATATATAAAGTCGCACGCGTGAACTATAGAATGTCGGTCTAGATAGCTCAGTTGGGAGAGCATTAGACTGAAGATCTAAAGGTTCAATCCTGGGCTTGGGCAACAAAATTTGCCTAGATTGATTTTGAAGTAACGCGTGCCCGTGTATTGGGTTGTTTTTCAATTCTTTCTCTAATATTTTGTGTGCTCTGCACATCTCCATTATTACATAATTTCCTTTGTGTCTAAGCGCACACTTTCTTATGGATTGATCTCGTTCAGGCTAGTTATATATAAAGTCCGCACGTGAACTAGGAACGGCGTTGGTCTAGATATCTCAGTCGGGAGAGCGTTAAAGGTCCCCGGTTCAATCCCGGGTCTCAGATTTTCATTTTTTCTCAGAAAAAACGTCGGCTGAATTTGATATCGTAATAAACAGTTTCAATTTAAATGTTTTATGGTTTTTTGTTACTTATTATTACTAAAACTGTCATTAACCCTTGACTTTTGTGGGTGGTAAATTTTTCAGAAAATTCCTTACTAATCAGTTTCTCCCCCATGCCCCCCCGAAAAAATTTCTGGCTGCGCCACTGATGGTGAATGTGAAAATAACTGATAAATTATAATTTAGTTTTCTATTGTAAATCAGAAGATCAATCTACTTTGGCCATTTTCATTATTTTAATTGAAACTGATATAACAGATCATTTGTATAGTGCTGTAATGTTTTAACAGCTCCTAAATAGAATGGAAAATATGGTTTATTCACTTATAACAGAGGTTGACAGCTTAAGTACTTAATTAAGCACAACCTAAATTAATTTGATCATTGCTTTACTTTGGCAGATAATAATAATTATTACATTAAATAATAAGCAAATGCTGCAATCTATTTTGTACGTATGTATTATGCATATAATCAATCTTCAAATGACCGAAAGGGATTTTAAGCAGCACAGAAATTATAAGAGGATAAATATCTCATTGGTATTATTTCCATCTATATAATACTATTAAAAAACAGATTTTTTAAAACACGCTTTTATTTAAACTCACTAAAATGGATAAAATAAATTGTAAACATAAAGCATGGTGGGCTTTCCTTTGCACTCATATGATCTCAACAATTACAGTTTCATGCTTTTATGTTCACAATTTATTTTACCTTTTTTAGTGCATTCAAATAAAAGCGTGTTTTAAAAAAGAGTATAGTATTATTTTCAACTTTTTAGTCCTTGATTTTGCAATCGATTTTTAAGGACTAAAACTTTTAGTAAAAGAGAAATATGAAAAAATACAAATTTTTTATTCATTTCTCTAGATAATTACAAAATCATATCAATTAAGGAAAATTTAGCAGTTATAATACATTTTTAAAGTACATTTTATTTAATTTTTCCATATATGATTTTTGTACGTAAATGGCATTGGATTATATCACCCATATTAAAGCTCTTATTCTTAATTATATTTTTATTAAACATTTTTGTGACTTTAATTTAGTATTATACTGCATTGTCACAAATAATACATTTCTATTCCAAGTTTCAGCTCAATTGGAAAAAGGCTTGTGATCTGAAATTCGATTTTAAAATATGAACCATTAAGTTTGCAACACACCGATGAAGTTAAATAAAAGCTCGTGTAAAAAATTAAAAAATTATCATTTTGGGTTTATCCCTATTAATTTCTTTCACTTTCAGCTTATCTACTTTAGGTTTAAACATGTTTTTTGCTTAATTTGCATAAAGCCTCTGTAAATATTTTTTGTTGTCTCAAATATAGATTCTTTATTCTTCTGATGGCCATTCCGAAGTGAGCACCAAGTTCTGCTATCTGGCCGTCAGCGCCATAGCTCAGCACTTCAAGAACGTGAAAATTGAAACGGACGAACACACCTTCGAACAGGATGAAGAAGCTGATGACCTTGCAAAATTACTTCTGCGACGCATCGGAAATGAATATTCCAGTGAGCGGACAGGAATTTTAGTAATAATAATAAAATGAAGTTTCATAAAAATAAAGTTTTAGATTTTTTCTTGATGTAATTTCATCAAAATTGTATGGTTGATTCTCATCATCATTTACTTATTATAATTTATGTTAATCTAGGCACGGGTCCCTCAGGTGTTATTTTAAAATCTTCTAACAAATAATATAAATTTTCAGCTATTATTCTCTGCAACTCTCCAAGATCTGTAAGGAAACTGATGATAGTTGCGCACCAGTTGAACTTTGACAATGGGGAGTACGTTTTCATCAACTTGGACCCTTTCAGTAGGTCTGCAATTGTTTTGTTACCTGTAACATCGTCATTATAATCGTCATCATCATCATGACTACCACCATTATCATCATCGTTATCATCATTTGTTTTTGTATTACTCATTTCTTCCATGTTAATTTAGATATTAACATTAATCTAGCTACAAATCTTACCTTGTCTTTAATGTGGTTTTTCGGAGAAGACTTTTAAATGAATTTCCTTTCTGTCTGGTTGTCTTAAGTTTACTTTTATGGCATTGGTCTTGTTTATTCAGTCTGGATTGCAAAGCTTTGGGAACAATTTACATTCTATTATTAGTAGTAGTTAAGGCAGTTGTGGCTAATTATTAAATATTATTTATAATCAAGGCTGGGTTGTAACGAAGTACATTTAATTCATTACAATACTCGTTTCTGTTGTCAATACTTTTACTTGTAACGAGTCAAAATTTCTACAGTGTAATTTTACTTGCATTACTTTTCTGGCTTACTTTTTACTTTTATAAACAAGTAAAGGAAAAAAGCTGGTTAAATTTTACTTGCAAGATTTGCATACAGAGAAACACAGCCAAAAACAAACAACTAGAGAATAGAAGTTGAATAAAAGTGTGTAAAAACACGCATGAGACTTGTTGTAATTAGTTCAAATTAATTGATTGAATAACAAATTAAGTAGTACATAATATCAATCAGTCAATCAATCAATCAAACAAACTTGCAGAGCGTCCATTTAAAAAATTCAAAGGCGCAATAATATCACAAACGTCGTTGCTGTTTGTCTAAATTTGGCATAACCGAAATGCAGAGGCGTGGATTCAGCAAAATGTTGAGGGGGGCGAAGATTTTTTAACTTTAACCCAGAAAAACTTCAAACAAACATGACCATCCCAATATACATTTGTATGTTGTATTTTCATGTAAATCATCATATTAGTTAAAAAAACAGTTTGAAAAAAGTTAACTTTTATTTAATATTGAATGCAGACAAAAAGCGTTTAAATTATGAATGTAACAAAGGGTATCGACGTTCTTTCATTTCTACAAAACTGTCCACTAAATCATTAAGATCAAATAGGCTAAAGGAACCTACTAATAAAAGATTGGAAATGAATAGCAGAAATTTAACTAATTGGATATTAATCAACAAGTATGATAAATACTGCTTTCATCAACTAATCTAAATACTCAATCGTGTGTGAGCTAATAAAAATAATTTAAAATGAATTGGAAAAATCTTGGTAGGAGTCAGGAGAGCTCAAGCAACCGGGTAGGATAAGAATATGCTAATTGTTTGTCAAGCTAGGACAGATACACAAGTCTAAATTTCATACGAGTTCGATCGGATGGACCAAAAGCAAGCAAGCAAGCAATCAATAGATTAAATTTCTATAGCGCCTTTTCCGTGGCGTTCAATAGCGCTTGGACACAAACTTATTAAACAGCGAGAGACGTAGATTTAGTAAGAGAAGTAGGAAGAGAGTTCCAGAGAAAGGGACCCGAGTATGAAAAAGAACGTTTAGGAAAAGAATGCTTAACAGAAATAATACGAAAGTGGCTAAGAGAGAAAGATCGAAGACCAGACTTAGGAGGGATTTTTATGAAGTTAGTTAGATAGAATGGAGAAGAGCAATTTTTAATTTTAAACATTAGTAAGCACAGTTTAAAAGTCACCCTATATTTAAGAGGAAGCCAGTGAAGAAGAACAAGAAATGGAGAAATATGAGAAAAGTAAAAAGTGCGAGAAACTAAGCACTAAAAGATTGGAAAATAATAGCTGTAGGTAGATTGTAAGTAGATATAATTCAAAAAGTTTGATAAATACTGTTTTTACAAACTTTTATTTAGATTACAATCTCTCTGTGTGTGTGTGTGTGGCTTTCTCTGTACGCAAATCTTGCAAGTAAAATTTAACCAGCTTTTTGACTAGCTAGGAAGCTGAAACTTTTAGCATATCTTTATATTGGATGACAATACATGATTCAATTAAAAAAACCGTAATTTTTTGTATAGATACACACAGACACACATTGAGTGTATTTGAAATCAAAGTTTGTGTTAAAAAACTCGTTTTTTCCTTTACTTGTTATCAACTAATCTAAATACTCATTCATGGGTGAGCTAGAAAAGATATTTTATCTATTTGGTAAAAAAATCTTGAGGGGGGCCGTGGCCCCCCTCAGCCCTCCCCAATCCACGCCTCTGCCGAAATGGCATTCTCAAGTACTTGAAACTGAAACAATGTTGTTGAAAATGATAAATCTGTATCTCTGTGGCTTATTTGAATGCAATGTTGAGATAAAAATTTGTGTGCTTGTTGGGTACTCCAATGCTTAAAGAGGTCTCAGCCACTAACTCTGATTTTGGTTTCAATAGTCTGATTATTTAAATTTTGCATAAAATTTGATGTAATTTCTGGTGTTTTTTATGTGGTGGTTCTTCAATGACCTTTTTGCGTTTTTTTAACCATGGTGTGTATTCAATTTTTTGGCTCAAAATGAAGGGTTATTAACCATTTACAGATCATCTTGAGTGATAATTTGAAAGATAAATAATCTGATTTTCATTGAAGATCAGATTTTTTATTTACTTGTTGCAAAAAAATCTTGGCATTTCTTTTAATTGATAAAATTCTGATAACATTAATGTAATAATTATTTTTTTTATAATAATTTCTAGTACTTCACACCAGGCGTTTTAAGACTGATATAACAATAGGTAGGAAATACAGAAATACTTCCTGTTGCAGATCATTTTTTGATCCTTATTACATCTTCGCTCCTTCTTTATTCAAGCTTGTCACTGGCTTGCAAAAACATGGCGGAGTTGATGTAATAATTAATTTTTGTTCTAGTTATATAAAGTCGGGTTTTTTTTCTATCTATCTTAGAAGGTAGCAGTTCACTATTGTTATCATAGCAAACCAAACAGTAGATCAATGACAGACGAACGCTTTAAACACCAACTGTTATTGCGTGTCAATGGAAACCTGTAGAAAAACTGCTATAAACATATTGATGTTGTTGAGATTGAAATAGAATACATCTTTCAATCTTGAAAGTTTTATTTGAAGATAACTTTAAACAATGTTTTATAAGTGGAAATATTTGTATGTATTTGGGTTTGGGTTTCTTTTCACAAAGTATTTTTTACTTTGTAACTTAAAAATATTTTCACTATACAGGACTTTTTTAATTGTACTAAGTAGTTTGATTTGCCAGTACTTTTTACTTTTACTTAGTTACATTGAGCACCAGTACTTTTACTTTCTACTTTTTTACTTTTTACTTAATTACAAGTAGCAAGTAAATGACCCCAGCCATGCTAATAATATAAGCGGTTGGTGGTGGTATAGCGGTAAGCGGTAAGGCATTCGCCTGTGGACCCAAGAGTCAGCAGTTCAAATCCTGCCAGAAACCAGCATCTGGAAGGGGTGTGGGTTAGGCAATTGAAGTGGTTGCTTTTGGTTCTGTAAAAATTGGCCTACGAGTGAGCCAAATATTGATAAATTGGTTTGTGGTTTAGGAGTCTAACGATTAATGCCACGTTAAATATTTTCAAACTTTTTTAAACAGTTTTAAGCTTTGTTGCTATTTTGTTTAATTTATTTACTATGTTATCTCTACACTGTTTATTTCATTTTTAATGCTTTATATACTTTTTCTCTATTCTATTGAAATCTGTAATCTCCAGTAAGCACATGCTAGGAAAGCCGTGGTACAGTGCGGACGACCCGCCAGAACTGAACGAAATGGCACGAAAGTCCTTTGAAACTCTTCTCACAGTCGCACTCAGTCAACCGCCAGAGGCTGAACTAGAAAATTATTCCAACCTGGTGAAAACAAGAGCAAAAAACATTTTCGAGGAAGATGTTTTCGCACCTGGCGAAGATGTAGGGTTTCTATGTCTGCTTTCAATTATTATATGCTTTTCTTAACTTTCACTTGTCTGGATGTCCAGGTGATATACAGGGGGTTTATGGAGAATTTTTGAAGCTTTAAAATACACCCAATTAAAAAATATTAAGTTAAATTAAAGTTAAAAAATTTATGGAGTAAATATTATTAATAAAATAAAGAGGCATAATAATAATGATGTCAAAAACATTCATCATCATAGTAACTGTAAACATCTTTGTTTACTATTCCCGGGGTAATATTTTTACTATAGGATGTCTTAAAAGCATGTTTTTAATTTTTTAAATTATAATTGTTTGTTACTTGTTTTGTGAATTGATAAAAAGTGTAATTTTAATCACATGCATTTTTTAATTTATTTCTTAACTCGTTATATTTCAATGCTCTACTGTGTTTAATATTTTGTAAGTGAATGAATCAACCATCTGGTTACATTAAATTACAGTCAATCGTACGCACCAATGGGCTACGTTAAAAGTACAAGCCATTATTATGAACCATCAACTTTCAGATAAACATATTTGTCTCCTTGTTCCACGATGCAGTCCTTCTGTATGCCCATGCACTCAATGAAACCCTGGAGAATGGTACAAGTCCAAAAAATGGAACCGACATTACTAAGAAAATGTGGAACAGGACCATACATGGTATATTATGGTTGCCATTAAGAATATAAATCCAGATGATGGCATGGAAATCATTGAACATTTTCATTTTCATTTTGAATTTCAGGACTGACGGGGGAAGTTAGAATCAATGAACAAGGAGATCGCTCCATGGACTTTTCTCTTCTTGATATGAACCCCGAAACGGGACTGTTTGAGGTGAGTTTTTTTGTGTGTAAAGTATTGTTATAATTAATTAAAAATATTAATCTATTATAAAATTTGAAATATATAATTTTAATAATAACATTAATTCATTGATGAGTTTTTATTGTATTTTTCAATTTACAAGTTGTCTGCCATTAATTTCATTTTGTAGAAATAAGCCAAACAGCATTAATTTAATTTGATTGACATATGTTGCATTATCAACTGTTTAATAATAATAATAGTAATAATAATAATAATAATATTTTTAATGTTACTAACAATAACTATCATATATTATTGATCAGTAAGGTTTTTTGAGTCAATGTCAAGGTTTTTATTCAGTAAAAGAAATAGTAATGCTTGAATTTTAATGCAAGGAAGTTGGCGTCTACTATGGAATAAAAGCACAGTTTTTTGTTCGGGAAGACAGGAAGATTCATTGGGGTGGCATAAGACCTTATGATATCCCAAATGGAACACTTACTTGTGGCTTTGACTATTCTCTCTGTCCTTCTCCAAGTGAGTATGTTCGGTCATTTATTTAGTTGTACGATGGTAGATTTTGCTATTAAAGTTCTGTCATTACATTGCCAATGAAATAGCAGTGAACTCTAATTATCATTGCACATTATTTATCATATTTTTCACTAGCTTATTTTTTTGTTTGATTTTGGATAGCATTAAATTTAATTGGCATTTTCTACAAACGTGTTGTGATCATTGTGGTCATTGACATGATATATTTTGTGTCGGTGTGTCTTTTAATAGAAGTAGTATGTAATGTTATAAAAAATGTTCATTTATAGTAAATAGTCTCAATGTATGAAAAATAAAAAAAATATTAAACAAATCAGGTGTAAAATGTGTGCTTTTAAGTCACTCCATTTTTTACTAATTTTTTTTATGATATTGGAACCTTATTTGTTTAGATAGTTTTATATTTTCTTTTCTCTTTGGAATAATAATACAATATAGTGTAGGATCATTTATAGAACATCCCATGCAATAATGATACAATACACTCTAGGAAAATTTATAGAACATACCATGCAATAATGATACAATACACTGTAGTATCATTTATGGAACATTCCATGCAATAATGATACAATACATTGTAGGATAATTTATAGAACATCCCATGCAATAATGATACAATACACTGTAGGATCATTTATGGAACATACCATGCAATAATGATACAATACACTGTAGTATCATTTATGGAACATTCCATGCAATAATGATACAATACATTATAGGAACAATAGCACCACCCTCGCATAGCATCCGTTAATGCTATTGCCACGGCGGTACGCGATCTTTGATTCGCTATATCTTTATTAATTTTATTTTTTTACACTATATGGTATATTCAAACTCAAAATATGTACCTTTATATAAAAATATTAATGAAATTAAAAAAAAATAATTTTGAAATTTTTCTGCTACTACCTAGGATAGGGTTTAGGGGTAGGGATAGGGTTAGGGTTAGGGATAGAGCTTGGGATAGGGTTAGGGTTAAAGTTAGGGTTAGGAGCAATTTTACCGATTGTAATCACGTCGAACCGCCGGGGCAATAGCAGCGACCCATAGCATCTGCACATCTGGAAGTAAATGTAACACTTTTTTACTATCTTTTGCTCTCTCTTTTTCTCTCTCTTTTTTTCTCTCTTTTCTTTTTTATATCCTTTATATTAACTTGACCGTGTTTGCTTGCTTGCTTGAGCCATACGTTGAGACTCTGTACCACTTCAAAAAACTAACTTCCTATTATCCGATTGAGTTGAAATTTGGTGGGTTTATTTGTTGTTGCGAACTTTTTTATTTCTCTCCATTTTTATCCCTCATTTTTGTCTTTCTCTCTCACTTTTATTTCCTCATTTTTATTTTCTCTCTCTTTTTCTAATTCTCCATTTTTTTCTGTTTCTTTCTCTCGCAAGTCTTTCTTTCTTTTTTGTTTCTTTATCTCTCCTTTTTTTGTTTCTCTCTCCTTCTTTAAAAGCTTCAAATATTTTTTCAAGTTAATGTAGATGTAAATGTAAAATCAATTGAGCATGCAGTGAAAGTAAACCAAGATAAATGGTAATATTCTGTAAGCATCTGCGTCCCGATATCGTTATCTCGAATTCAATCGAGATTTCAAAACGATACGGGATTCCCGTATCACTATTGAAACGATACAGCCTGCGGAAGAAATCTCGTATCGATATTAATTGGCGATACTTAAAATTTCATTCTCGATTAAAATCTCGAAAAATATCGGGATTTTTTAAAAATATTTTCCAATAAATAAAGTCATACATATTTAATTAACGATTGTCACAACTGTGAATATTTGCAATTGATTCAACAACTATTATCATCCCCACTTTAAATTCGGTTTTCCAGACAGCCTGTAGCCCCATTATTTACTATTTTTAGTCTGGGAACCGGCAGCAAAAAAGCCACGCTCCTCTTAGGCTGCTAGTCGAGCTCTGCGCATACTACTGATACTACAAGCCCTACAAGGCAATCGTACTCGCTGACATCGATGACTATTATTATTAATGAGAATAATGAGTAATGTAATAGTAATGATCATTCTATGTTTATGTTTTGGTTTAGTCTGTTTCATAAACTTATTTTTTCAAATTTGTTACATAGAATTGGAATGATTATTTTAGTGTTTCGATATCCGTAATTGACCGTAATAGTAGTTCATCTAAGATATATATTTATAATCTCGATGATATTCTTGGTTGTGTGTGAGTATGTGTGTGCCACCTGTAGTGTGCACGACAGAGCCGTAGCCCGTATCGTCTGCAGCTGGAATTTGAAACTTTCTCAGCTTCTTTCTTGCTATTGCTAACCGCATTCGCCATCGCCTATAAATAAACACGCTGGGTTTTTTCACTTTTTTAATTCTTGCATAGAGGCACTTTCTCGTGTTTGTCATCATTATCATGCCGCGTCACCAGTGGCGTAGCTAGGGTCTTCTGCGCCCGGGGACAAAACACAAAATCTGCGCCCCCCTACATAAAATCTGTCGAACTACATAAAATATAATAACTGTCGTACTCAGTATTTGCATGTAGACTACAGTCTCTGGCGCCTATATACATGCATTTCAGTGTATTTAAATTTCTATATGCATATTGAGCTGAGTTTTAAACAAAATTTATTTTTCTTGCTTTTACTGCAGCAAACTGGTTAATTATATCATCAAAATCAATCTGTTCAAGAACTTCCCTCTCCACACTCATTAGGGCCAGATCGCTAAGTCTATCTTGTCCCATGGATGCTCGAAGGTAGGAAAGAATTATTTTTAATTTACTGAAGGATCGCTCACAGCTGGCAATCGAGACAGCTATGGTAAGAAGGATTTGTAGAGCAACACGCAAATTTGGAAAAACATCTTCTCCGTAACTAACAATGAACGACAAGAGTTCTGTAGGAGTCTTTGGTGCAGTATCCTGGCGGGTCTCAAGGAGCATTCTGCAGTCACATACTTCATTTAATAACTCAATTCCTTCAACATCCGAGTCATAAAAATTTCCAAATTCAATACAATGATGACGGAGACTGTCAAGATCTTTGTCATTCAAAAGTTTGTCTACATCAAGTAAGAATCCGAATTTGAAGTTCAGATCTTTGAGACGAGTAAACCTTGTTGTCATCTCCTGTTGAAGTCGATCTAAAATGCTCTTTATGATCCGAACAATTTCTTCTTCTGCCGAAAGTCCTGCATCTCGGGCAAGTTCTCCAGGCATCCTTCTCCGTCGCCTGATTCTACTTTCTACAGCAACACCCCATAGCTCACATCTTTCCTTTGCTTTTAGCACTGAATCATGGCATATGTCTTCACGGATTCTTGTAATATCCATGTGCAGAGATTCAATATCCAAAGACGCTTCGTGAAAATTCATTGGCAAGTCTCCGTTTGAACCATGGCTTTGTCATAGAACGGCCGTCTTTCTTAGCAAATGGACCATTATTGTTGTGAAATACTTTAGAGCCTCGAGATACCATTTCTGTGCATAGCTGTTGAGAAATTATAGGCAGTCGTGATGTTTGGTCGAAATCCAAATAGCCAACGTCGCAGAGCATAAGCACAGCTGGAATTGGATTTGGCCTATGAGAAATGATATCAATTTCTACTTCAGAGTCAGATGAAGTTGATAAACTACTACTGTTCTCTATGTTTTGTTGATTCTGCTGTACACTTGGTTGATCATTGAATTCATCAACATCAGTATCCTGAGGCTGTTGGCTTTCCTCTGGTGTTGACTTTGCCTTCTTCAAAAAACATTCCAGTAGTTTGCTGGACTTACTAGCTTCTCTTATTTCATCTGCCTTTCTTTTTCTTCGCTGAGCTCCACTAGGCCTTTTTTCAAACATATCTGGAATTAAGAAAACTTTTTATATAAGATACAATATTAATAAATAGAAAATAATAATCATTGCTACTCACTTTGTTTATTTGTTTTCCTTCAAAAAAGAAATGCAAAATCCAAACAACTTTTCTTTTTGATGATTGATTAGTAGTTCATTAACATAGTTGGTATGGTATATAATAACCATAGATATCTATGATAATATATATAGCTATGATAATAACAAAGAATAGTCAAAATGAACGTCTTGTTCAAAAAGTTTGTGAACTTTTGAAAAGATCCTCAACAAATTTAAATTTTTTTTTAATTATTTAAAAAATTTGGTCACTGATATTGCGCCCCCTCCAGCCCTGCGCCCGGGGACAACTGTCCCCCCTGCCCCCCCCTCGCTACGCCACTGCGCGTCACTAAATAAAGTAAATAAATACTTTCTATCGGCGGTAGCGTTTTATTTAGAGTCTAAATTTAGACAAATAGATGTACCGAAACTAAACAAATGAAACTTATTTCAAGTTGTAAAAAAAAATTAAATTTGGTAAATTTTTATAAATTTTGAAATTTTTTAATATTTATATATTTTTTTTTCAATGAATTTCTTTAATGTAGTTATTAATATTGTCTGTCGCGTATAGTTCATCATTCTATGTTATCTCTAGGCAAAATTTCCGCTTCAGTCGAGATCCCGAAATCGTATCGTATCGTATCGATATCGTATCGTTATTGTTCGAAGCGTCTCGTATCGTATCGTTTAATTCGGGGCAAATTTCAGAAATCGTATCGGATCGTATCGTTCCAAAAAAATAACGTGACGCAGAAGCTTAATATTCTGGTTCGAAATTGACTAAGTAAGTGTCCGATTAAACCAAGTAATCCACAAAATTGGTCTGGGTGGCATGAATTGCACAGTGTATACAATGTATCTTATTGCATATATCTCTCTCTTTCTTTCTCTCTATTCTGTAAAATAACTTTTTAAATTATATTTAATTTGTTTACAAGACATATTTATTCTATCAGAAACTCTTCCTCCAATATGGATTTTCATGCTCGGTGCAAGTCTGGCGTGTTGTGTTGTTATCCTCGTCACGTGTTTCTTCTACAAGTTTGTTTCTACTTATTTTTCTTTTAAATATATTAAACAAAATTATTAATAAACTAAACAGGTTGGTATTAGATTAGAAGTGATTATTTATTTAATAAAAAAAAATAATATTCAAAAAATTTATTATTAATGTTTCGAACCAAAACAAATTTAACATAATTATATAGTTAGTTACATTTATAAATTTAAAAAAATGTCGTTGTAAATGAAAAATTTGCATAACATGAAGAGTCAGCGAATCCTGAAATATAAGAGATTTGTGAAAAAAAACCTTGTTTTATGGTTTGTTTGCTATATTTCAATGTTTTCAATTCTATTTTATATTCATAATTTTATATATTCATATTCTGATATATACATATATATATATATATGTGTGTGTGTGTGTTTATATATTAATTTTAGAAATACACCTATAATGACATATATAGTACATTTTGTATTTGTATTTATTATTTTCGAATGTACGTGTCACCCATAGAAATGTGAAGTATTTCTCATCAGTCGTGAATTCTGTTTTACTCAGGAAAGGTAACAGGTAATTGTGATATTATTTGTAGCTATGTTTTTTTTTATAAATTTTCTGTTTATGTTTTTGTTTTGGTTGTATTTAAATATATAATTTATTATTATTAATTATAAATATAAGTTATGTAATATCACTGAAGTTAGTGATGTATATAAATCTATAACTATAATCTCATGAGTGTAGCTGATTATTTTATTACTTTAAATATTATTATTATTAATGGTTTTATTTTTTAAATATTTTTTCACTTTTCTTGTATTTTGTTTTGAGACATCACTCGTTCCTGATTAAAACAAATTAAATCAATAAAAAATCGCTTAAAGACAAAATGCCGTAAAAAATTTTTTTCAACTCTATAGTAAAAGTTTTTAGAACAAATAAACAAATATTTTACTGTACAATATTTTATTGTAATTATATTATTTAAATAAAACTAGGTGGGTATGTGGCAGCAAGCTGTGCATTTCAGAGGTGTCCGTCTGTAATTTGGGTGATTATATTATGTATAATTATTTAATTAATTATCTATTTAATTATAGAGACAATCATCAGAAGAAGAGCAAAAGAAATTCAGACTGGAGAGTGAAATGGGAAGATATATTTTTTGAAGCTCTCGATAGGAGAAAATTCGATCGTAAAAATTCAACTCTGGGAAGTTCTATTCATATTTTATCCATTTGTTTATTTTATAGATCAATGCATTTTAATATTTATGTCCTGTTTAATTTTTATATGCAAAATAAATAAATTATTTTAGGATCAATTGTGAAATTGTGAAACTATTGTTAATTAATGTTAATTGATGTTAATTAATTTATAGAAATGTTCACTGAGCAGTCTCCTATCGTACGATTCAGCCTATGCTGCGCATCATGATGACTTGTTTACAAAAATTGGTTCCTTTAAAGTTTGTCGAATGATATGTTTTAAATTTATTATTTTGTTTAACAGTTTTTTAAATATTTAAAAAAAATTATTTTTCTAACAATTTAAATATTTTTTTTCCTAATGCATAAATATAACATTGAGCTTGTAAATTCAAGATTCATATTGGCAATGTTTGCAAAGCTTTCTATTTCTACATCATTATAGAAACTGTATTTATAAAAAAAAACACTAATATTGGGGCTAGCTCGTTGGTTGAAACTATTATTTATTTCTCTTAGGTCTAGAGCCACATTAAACATTGCCAAACTTTGTCAAAATTTAACTCACTAATAAAAATATTATTATTAAACAGGGAAATCGAGTTTCTATTCGGAGAATAACAAAACAGGTCAGCTTAACGAAGCAGCTGACCTATCAAATGAGAAATGTAAAAATATTAATTAGTTTTATAATAAATTGTGTATATTGAATAATGGCATTTAAAGTTTTTGCATTACTGTATTTTTACGGATATAACGCGCACTCTGACATGCCTAGAAAGGTCATAAAAATGATGTTGCAATTATCATTCAGAAAATGTAAATACATAAAATGTAAATACATAAAATGTAAATACATAAATTGTAAATACATAAAATGTAAATACATAAAATGTAAATACATAAAATGTAAATACATAAAATGTAAATACATAAAATGTAAATACATAAAATGTAAATACATAAAATGTAAATACATAAAATGTAAATACATAAAATGTAAATACATAAAATGTAAATACATAAAATGTAAATACATAAAATGTAAATACATAAAATGTAAATACATAAAATGTAAAATACATAAAATGTAAATACATAAAATGTAAATACATAAAATGTAAATACATAAAATGTATTTTCAATAATATATATAATAGATTTTACCAATCAAATTATATTTATTTATAAAGCCATGTTTTTTTCAACCCCTTTCCTGGCCTTCATAAATGCGAAAAAATACCAATTAATTAATGATGTTTATTAATTAACATGTTTTTATGCAAATGAGATTAATTTAATAATGAGAATTAAGGATTTTAAATGAATTGATTTTCCCCACAAACAGATGAAGAACTTACAAGACGATCACATCGTGAGATTCTTGGGTATGTGCATCGATCAACCGAATATATGCGTCATCTCTCAATTCTGTCATACGAGAACATTAAAGGTTATTATGGATATTTTCATCATTTCACAATTCCTTCTCTAGATGTCCAGTTTATGTAGTTGCTAATGTGCAGATGATTGATAAGACAAAGAAATACTGCACACATGTCATTCAAATATCCCCCCCATGCTAACTACATGGTTGACAATTTTGTACATTAAATTAGTGATTTTTAGGTTTCTTCAGTTCTTTGTTGTAGTTTTTGCTTTGCTCAAGAGATTAAATTAGACTTTTTTTAACTTCTTATTAAATTATTTTCCAATTCAATCGAAAGTTTCTGTTTATGGATAACTATTTTTTAATTTTATCAGCTTAAATGATTGACTAACTGCATTTGTTATATTTGAAAAAGTTTCATTGAGTAAGACAAACTAAAAATATATTAATAAAAAGTAAAGGAAAACAAGTTTTTCAACACAAAATTTGATTTCAAATACACTTGATGTATTGTCATCCAATATAAAGCTATGCTGAAAGTTTCAACTTCCTAGCTAGTCAAAAAGCTGGTTACATTTTACATACTAGATTTGCGTACAGAGAAAGACACACACACAAACAGAATTTTTTGCCTAAATAAAAGTTTGTAAAAAGATTGCAAATCTTTACCATGGATCATCACACCTTGTTTTGTATAATTCAGGACTTGTTGTCAAACAGTCAAGTAAATCTGGACATGATGTTCAAACATTCCCTCATTCAAGACATCGTCATGGTGAGATGTCCTGCTACGGATTTCCATATTTGAGCTATTTAAATTTTATTTTAATTAATTACATATAAATAAAATAAAATTAATTTACTTGCTCTTATTTATGAAAAATTCTTCAAATTAATTTTTTCAAGGGCATGGCAGTTCTGCACAATAGCGAGGTTCGTTGTCACGGCAACTTGAACACTTACAACTGCATCGTGGATAGCAGGTTCGTATTAAAGATCGCCAACTTCGGTTTAAACTGCTTGTTCTACGAAGCCATTGATTATGAAAACCCGTTCACTGACGCCTTTCAAGGTCTGCGTCCTTTTTGTTTTGTAATAGGAATAAATTATGATAATGATGATGATGATGATGATGATGATGATGATGATGATTGAGAATTACATTAAATCAATAGGATAATGATGTAGAAGAAGATGATGATGATAATAAGTCCGATAATTGTTTTCCGTGACAGTTTTCGCTGTAATGAGTGTACAATTTCAATACAATTACAATTGATATTTTTAAAAATTAATTTTTATGTAAAATGAATCTATAGACCAGCTATGGACAGCACCAGAGTTACTGAGGAACAGTCATCAGCCAACCAGAGGAACACAAAAGGGTGACATGTATAGTTTCTCAATTATTTGTCAAGAAATTCTTTACAGGAAAGGTCCGTTCTGGATTGAAAACAGTCAACTAACTGTTCCAGGTTGTTTGATTTGAATTTTTTTCATTATAAAATTTTTTACATTTATATTTGTTGATTATGTTACTCTCGTGATTCTTGAGCCTTCTTACAAATGAACAATTTTTTTTATCCTAAATTGTATTTTTTTATTATTGAAATTTTTAATTAGCAGCCCATGAATTATACTTGCTAGTTAATTTTGCTGTAATTTTTTTGTTTTTATTTATATTTTTTTATTCTGTTATCTAATTTTATTATATAATTTTATTTTGATAGTTTATTTTATTTTTTCATATTTTCTTTTCTATATTAGTTATATGTCTTTAACTGTTAGCATAACTGATTGTTCTTATAAGAAAATACAATAAATTATGCATATAATAAAAGAAGTGTTTAATTCACACCATTAGAGATCATCAAACTTGTGAAGAAAGGTGACATTCCATATACTCGTCCGACGTTAAAAGATGCTCAGAGTCAAGACGGATTCAATTCAGAACTAATTCAGCTCATTGCAAGGTGCTGGTCGGAATTGCCTTCAAAACGTCCGGATTTCAACAATCTCAAGTGGCAGTTGAAGAGATGCATCAGTAGTGGCAGGTAATGCTGATGCTGATGATAATGATGATGATAAATAGTGGTGGTGTTAGAGTTGATAGCAATAATGATAAATATGATGACATTGATGGGGTTTTTGATATTGGTTATGCCAGAGATATATAATAATGCCTCTTGAGAGTGGTTTTCTTCTCTGAATTTTAGTGACATAAGCAACTCTGCAAAAAGCAGGATTCAAAATTGGAGTAGTTCATATTATTAGTAATTAATGTTGCTGTTATTAAATAGACATACTTGGGGAGGGATGATTGTAATTTCTGTTATATTGTTTAATTCAACATTTGGGTTTGTGACGGTTTAAATCAATATTTTTAATCGCATCCAGTAAACTATATGGAACGAGTCTGCTTGATAACATTTTATTCCGACTGGAGCAGTACGCACAGAACTTGGAAATTCTTGTTGAAGAAAAAACAAAAGATTATCTTGATCAGAAGAGAAGAGCCGAAGAAATTTTGTACATGCTTCTGCCTAGGTTGGTTGGTCGAGTTTTGAAAGTTTATTGTTAGTTGTTAGCTGTTAGATCAGTAGAAGTTATTTGTATAGATCAGTAGAAGTTATTTGTATAGATCAGTAGAAGTTATTTGTATAGATCAGTAGTAATCCTCACAATAATTATTTGTAGTAAACACATTTTTATTATAATTAGTTATGTAGAACAGTAGCCATTTTTTTAATTGCTCAGAGGCAAGAAATGGTCCTTGCAAATGCAGCCATTTATAGGTGCCTACTACTGGCTACCCCTTTAGCAATGCAAATGAGCTCCTTGCTTAAGGGAGTTACGCTGATGACGCCGGTGATGCCCGAACCGCTTACCTAAAGATCGACAGGGCTAATGCTTTACTGCTATGCCTCCAGTTCTATTAAGTTCTTAATATTTATATAGAACTAGCGGGGTACCCGGCGTTGCCTGGGGTTTTTGAGGTTTTTCTAATGCTTGTCTCTCTCGCTCCAGTTTCCTTCCCCGCTTGCTCTCCCATTCCTGGTCGCTTTCTAGCTCCCGGTCACTTTCTTGCTCCCGCTTGCTCTTTTGATCTCGGTCGCTTTCCCGCTTTCGCTTGCTTTCCCGTTTCCGGTCGCTCTTTCGCTCTCAGTTGCTTTTCCGTTATATATATATATATATATATATATATATATATATATATATATATATATATATATATATATATATATATATATATATATATATATATATATATATATATATATATATAGTTCCCGCTCACTCTCCCGCTCCGCTCATTTTGTGACCGATTTTAATTTTTGTTCACTAAAACCTTCCTCCATTGACTCAAGCTTGTGTAAAAATTTCATTGCGATCGGATTAATGGTGTCACAATGCATAAGTTACACACACACACATAATCTTATTTATATATAGACAACTAGCATTCCCGTCACGGCTTTGCTCGCTTGAGAAAGAGACTACGTATCCACAGTAGCGTACTGCACAGGGCGATTTTTCACGGCCCGACTCAGTTCGATCCGTCGACAACTTGGCCCGGCCCGCTTCATAAGCCAAAATTTCAGGCCTAATTTGGGCCTGGTCCGTTTTTACAGGCCTACAATTTCTATATACTTAGCGAAAAAGTCCATAGTGCCCTGCCCGAATTTTTTTAGACCCGGTCCGGCTTATTTCATAGACAGAAAATTTTAGGCCTGGCTTGTTATTTAGACTCGAACTGCCCCGTTGCATAAGCACAAAAGTCAAGGCCTGCCCTCAACCAGTTTTAACGGTCACAAAACCGTTACTTGGAAACTAATTTTTTGAAAAAATAATGAAACACGTATCTTATAATTTTGTAAAAAAACCTTAATACTGAATTATAATGTTTTTACATTTTCAGTTATTGAATTTTCAAGCAAATATAATCCTTTTTTCCACCTTACATTTGTAGTCGTGGAAGCCAGAAAAAAAAATGTATAAAACATTTGTAACTTTATCTTCTAAGTAGTATTTAGTTATTAATTTGTATATTTGTAGTATTTTTAGTTATTGAGTCGCAGTTATTTTACAAATAATATAACCCTATTTCCCCTCCACATTTGAAGTCCTTGAAACCAAATTTTCAAAAATAAATAAAACATGTAATTTGTTATTTTGTAAAAATAATCTCGGTACTAAATTGCAAAACTTTAACATTTTTAGTTTTTGGAGTTTTTAATCAAATTCTTATTTCCACCCCACATTTTAAAAATAGTGAAACCCATGTTTTTTTATTTTTTAAGAAGAATCTAGATACCAAATTTCAAAACTTTTTCATTTTTGGTTTTTGAGATATGCCTTGTTTTAGAAAAAAATTTGTTTTAAAACTTTTTTATTTTTCTTTTTTCTTTTTTTTACTCCACATTTGAGGTCCTGGAAACCCAATTTTCAAAAATGGTGAAACACGTCTATCTTTATTTATTGAGTAGATACTAAATACTAATTTTTACATCTGTAGCACTTACAGTTTTTGAGTAGCAGTAATTTAAAAAAAAATAAATAGCCCTATTTTCAACCCCACATTTGAGGTCCTGGAAACTAAATTTTCAAAAAATGGTGAAACACGTATTTTCTCAATTTTTAAGAAGAATCTAGATACCAAATTTCAAAAGCCCTTCATTTTTGGTTTTGGAGATATACGTTGTTTTAGAAAAACATTTGTTTTCCAGTTTCATCCTCTCAGGAGCAATATAAGTTCCAAATTTCACGTTCCTAGGATGAGGTGTTTGAGCTCGGCGTTGATTATCAGTCAGTCAGTCAGGACATGTTCTTTTATATATATAGATAGCCAATAAATAAATGTTATAATTATTTGTGTAGAATGGTAGCTAATAATAATTGTTATAATTATTTATATAGAACAGTAGCCAATAATAATTGTCATAATTATTTATATAGATCAGTAGCCAGTAAATTTATGTTATAATTATTTGATAGATCAGTAGTCAGTAAATTCTTGTTATAATTATTTGTATAGAACAGTAGCCAATAAATTCTTAATATAATTATTTGTATAGAACAGTAGCTAATAAATTCTTAATATAATTATTTGTATAGAACAGTAGCCAATAAATTCTTAATATAATTATTTGTATAGAACAGTAGCCAATAAATTCTTAATATAATTATTTGTATAGAACAGTAGCAGAGCAGCTGATGACAGGCGGAAAAGTTAAAGCAGAGAAGTTTGAATGTGTGACCATCTGTTTCTGTGATATTTGCGGTTTCACTGCGCTTTCAGCTGCCAGTTCTCCAATGGAGGTTATTATATCAATCATCAGTCTAATACAAGCCAGCCCAGTCACCTGTATAATGATGTTCGATCATAAATCATTCAAACTAAATTGTATTTAAATGTATTTGATTGTTTTTTTGTGTGTGCTTATTTCATTTTCATTATTTATATTTGTTGTAGATTAAAATTATTTATGAATACTATGTTTTATTAATTTATTAATTGAAAATAAACTTTGTTTTACTAACAGAATTTACGACACTTTGTTTTATTTTAGCATCAATTCCTTTCTATTTATAAATAATAATGTTTTGCTTTCAGATTGTAACTATGCTAAACGACCTTTATACGAAATTTGATGCAGTCATTGATACGTTCAACGTCTACAAAGTATGTTAAATGTTTGTTTTCTTTCTTGTTGTTTTCTTTGTTGATTATTGTTGCATTCTATGTAATATTTTGATCTTGGTGAAATAGGCTCGTTAGCCTTTAATAACAATAATCATGGATCAGTTGATTCTGTGATGCATATGCAACTGCTGTTTTATTATCTGATTTCTCAATGCAATATAACCGTGCTATATCAAAATTACACTTATTTCTTAATGAGTCTGGCTACTTGCAGCACTAACACAAAATAGACTCTGAAATATTGAAACTTTGATCTATCCTGATCATCTATATAAATCTATTTAACTTAATTACTTGATATGTAATCAATCACCTTTACATAAATAATTACTGAAAACAATAATGAATAATGATGATGATGATGATATCGATTCAGGTTGAAACAATTGGAGACGCCTACATGGTGGTCTCCGGATTGACAAGATATGTCAAAAATGAACACGCAGCAGAAATTTCAAGAATGGCTCTTTCATTAAGCGATGTCATAAAATCTTTTCAAATTGCTCACAAACCTCAAGAGAAGTTGAAACTGCGAACGGGAATCCACTCAGGTAATTTTATTTTTCATGGGTTTTCAAGAATTCATTCTCTAGATGTCTTGGTGGGTTATTCTAAGCATTACTGGGAAGATTTTGATTGCAAATAATTTTTTTATTATTTGCTAGCAGGGTTACTCGGCATTGCTCGGGTTTTTTTTTCTCGCTCCCATTTCCTTCCCCACTCCCGCTCATTCCTCTCCTATTCCCGTTCCTTTTTGATATATATATATATATATATATATATATATATATATATATATATATATATATAATATATATATATATATATATATATATATATATATAATATATATATATATATATATATATCTATATATATATAAATCTCATGTCACAGTGTTTGAAATTGAACTCCTCCGAAGCGGCTAAACCGATTTTTATGAAATATTTTGTGTACATTTGGTAGGTCTGAGGATAGGTCCTAGGCTATTTAGAATATTTTTTTTTAAATATTTAAAAAAGTTATTTTGGAAAAACAATAAGGTGCAATTATGTCCTTTTTATAGGAAAATGGAACAGATAGACAGACACACACACACACACACACATACATACATACATACATATATATATATATATATATAAGTGTGTGTGTGTGTGTTATTTTTATCTTTGTTACAAATGTACCGTTTCCTTTAAAAGTAACTTAATCAAATGTCATAACCTAAATTACTTTCATCAAATATTAACTTAGTTGTCATCATTTGCCATATAAAACTTTACATTAAGGATAAATTGACGGGAGAGCAAGCTGAACGTGAAAACAAGCAGAAACGGGATAGTAAACGGGAACGGGAGAGCAAACGGGAAGGGTAGAGCAAGCGGGGAAGGAAACAGGAGCTAGAGAGAAGAATGATAGAAAAACTATCAAAAACCCCGGGCATTGTACACTCGATTGCTTTTCGAGATTGATTTTTTTAAATTGTTGTAATTTTATAAATTAAACTCTTAGTAAAAAAAAAAAACCAAAATAATTTAAAAGGCAAAACAACGTTTGCTGGGTCAGCTAGTATATATATGAGACATGCTCTAAGAAATACAACTCGCCATTTGGCAGAAACAAATTGTAGTCTCGAACAGCAAGTTTTATACCAAAAAGTCGAGAATTTGGCTCGAAAAGTTGTTTCTGCCAAATGGCCAGTTGTATTTCTTAGAGCATGTCTCAAAGATATATATATATATATAGGTGCTGTGTGCGCTGGAGTTGTCGGGAGAAAGATGCCAAGATATTGTCTCTTTGGAGATACGGTCAACACAACCATCAGCATACAAGCTCTCGCTGAACGTAAGAAGTTACTTTTAATTGGAATTCACTATGTGCAATAAGTGTTTTTTATGTGCTCTGTATCTATACTTGTCACGTGTTAAGTTGTTTAATAACATAATAATCATTTTCTAAAAAAAAATTATTTTGGTACTATATTTCAGATAATTATTTATATCAATTAAAAAAAATAATAAATAAAAATTCATAATCAAATAATTTAATTCACCTTACAGCTCTCACAATTCATGTGAGCAATAAAACGAAGCAAATTTTAGACGATTTCAATGAATTTGAATTAATAGAAAGAGGATTAGTATTTCTTCCTGTAAGTTATTTCTGTTATCTCAATTATTAATTAAATTTATTTCTTCCTGTTAGTTATTTCTTTGATGGCTAATGAGTTATAGTGGTAATTATTATAAACACTATAGGGGAAAGGTGATGTAACAACATGGTGGTTGGCAGGGCTGAAAGAAGAAACCAAATGGACAATCGATGATTTGAGGTTATTCTTGTTTATTTTATTAATTCAGCTTATTTATTTGTTAAAACAATTCTTGGAGTTATAATAAAAATAATAAAACAAGTTTAATATTTATTTAGCTCAAAACAATTCGTTAAATAATAATAACAATAATAAAACAAATGATTTTTGCATGCACTCAATTTGTCATGTTTTTAATGAGCTTTCTAGATGAAAAGTAAAATGCTAAATTCCACATCTTTGATTATACACATATAAAAGCAATCATCAATTAGCTATATAATCTATATTGTGTAATCAATCAATAAACACCTGTCGTGTTCTAATCAATCAATGAGCTTTCTAGATGAAAAGTAAAATGCTAAATTCCACATCTTTGATTATACACATATAAAAGCAATCATCAATTAGCTATATAATCTATATTGTGTAATCAATCAATAAACACCTGTCGTGTTCTAATCAATCAATCAATCAACTGATATAAAGCCACTTCGTGATTGGACGAATGTCATATTAAAGATATCAGAGAAATCACAAAATCAAAAAATTTAAGACTTATAATAACGTTAAAATTTGTTGAAGATAAATGATTTTATAAATTTATGAAGAATTGACTGTTTCACAAAATCAGTTGATAATAAAATCGACAAAAAAACAGGTGATTCTGAACTGCTTTTTAGAAGGATACACTCGGGTGATAATGATCACTTTCAACTCAAGTTGCAACAATTATAGTTCATGTCTAAAAACAAATCTGATCCTAAATTGACATGTCTCTCTAAATGAAAGTTTAAGGTAAAATAATGCCATATTTAATATTTGTCATGGTAACTTGAAAAAAATTAAAATAAAAAAACAAATTAAACTTAATAGAAAGTATAATGAAGAAATTCAAAAGATCAACAAATCAGAAGTATTATTGAAGACAAAAAAAGTTATATTATGCAATAAATCCAAGCAGAAATGTAAATTAAAAAAAGGTCATAATAAAAAGAAGAGATCATTTGATTCTAACCATTTACAAATTGAAGAAAAAACAAAATAACATTTGAATTGCAATAAAATATTATTATACACGCGTGCAGTAAATGTAATGAATACTTTCACATAAATAATGCAGAGGAGCAAGATAAAAACATCTTTTCAAAGTGAATCGACTGATTGAGCAACTCACGAGGTAAACAAAATCGTCGTAAAAAATTTGAAGCACCCGATGTATGAAGACACACGCGTCAGTGAAACTCGAGTTAGCAAAAGCAAGGATAATAAAACGCACGCTAAGTCATGTCACATATCAAAGTTACAGACACACGCGGCCAAAAAAACTGGAGCTAACAAAAGCAAATGGTCATATATATATCACATAAATACACATGTGCTTCTGCAGGAGATGGGGCCAACACAACATTACAGAATCAAAGTATTTATATGTACAATTACATCCACGTGTTGTTGCATCTTTACATTGGATTGCAAATTAGGCATTCCAAAAATAATTACGACATAATTTCACACTCTTACTCATGACACAAACATTTAGATAATTTGGCAAACACACTGATTTAAAAAATATAGGTTTAAAAAACTGAATATTTAACTCTACATTCATATTAATTAAGTGATAATATGGAGGTATTATGCTTATGGTTATACTAACAAAATTGACCTATGTAATTTTATTTTCAATAATCGCTATTTCTGGTCACATATGTTCTTCACTGATCTGTATGGCGATTTCATTTGCTGTAGGCACTCTGTTAGGCCTGTAATAATAAGTGAAACTGGTTTTATTTGATTACTCAAAAAGTCTGAGTAATCCGAAATCTTAACCCTATTTGGATTGCCTGTTATTATTTAACCCTCTACCGCATAGCGATGCCGATTGGCATCATTACTTCCATGCTTTCTCAGAAATTTGTACTGTGCCAAACAGTATCACTGTTTGTATTTCTGAGTAGCAAATACAATGAAACACTGGAATTACGCAACTTTTCATATATTTAAATGGATGTTCTATTTTTTAATAGTCTGGAAAGTTCATGCAAAAATTAAAAAAAATAGAGTTTTTTAAGTATTTCCATTAGTGCATGTGTTTATATCTAAATAAAAATTTAATTATTGTCAAACAGATGTTTTATGTGTTTTTGTGATCAAATTTATTTCGTAGTGCTAGAATAAACGGCGATTATGCAATTGATGTTCAAATATGTGATGCCAATTGGCATCGTCATGCACTTTGTAGAGAGTCGCACACCTGAGACGCTCAGGCTAATTAGGCCAATGTTTTTCTAGCCAATAAATCGGCTACGTAACAAAAAGAGTTTACAAGATAATGCAAATCTCTGAATTTACTGAGTAATTTTTATAAATAGCTACAACACTGAACTTGGAAAAAAACATTGCTTTGATGAAGCCTATAAATACTCCTATTTTCAAGTCATATTCCATGTTGTTCTTGAACGTTCACTCAAAGTAAGATTCTGTATCTTTAAACGAAAGCGTACTTTATGTATTTTGTAAGGCTATTATACTTAAAAATAAGCGTTTATGTACCTATAATTTGTCATATATTGATTTAGCAGATGGCTCCCAAAACTGGCAAACTATATTATGGGAAAGGGATAAGCATCAAGAAAAAAGTTGTTGCAAGAGTAATTCCTTTTGAAAGTGATGATAGTCGTTTGTCGTCAGATAATGAGCGTGAAGACGACTGTAATCCACATGTAGAAATGGATGAGAGCTCCGAAGGATGCAGCGACATTGAACAACAGAAGTCCCTGTATCTCCAGCTCAATAGTATTTCGACAGATGATGAGAAAACCAACCTACCTTCAACTAGTAACGGGATATCGAGTACAAAAAAACTAAAGTGAAACGCAGACTTCTGTGGAAAACTACAACGAATATGACAGATAGGCGATTACCTTTCTTCGGCAATGAAAGTCTAAATCCTCATATCCTAGAATTGAAAACTCCAATCTAGTTTTTTAGGATGGTTTTTCCAGTTACACTGGAACAGCATATTGTTGAACAAACCAATCATTACGCTGTTCAGACTCGTCCTGTAAAACCACTCCAATTAACGGTACCAGATTGTTCTTGGCATAGCCATGTGGATGTCTTTGATAGAGCTTCCAAGTACAAGAAGATACTGGAATGCCAAATACAAAATAGACAACGTATTGGAAGTTATGCCAGTTTACAAATGGGAAGAGATCAAGCGTTTCCTCCACTTCAATGACAATACGACTTTGCAGCCAGGTGGTGATCGACTTCACAAGATTCGACCACTGCTTACACAGATACGATATTGTCAACTCCAAGTTGTCATAAAAAAAGTGCGATGCAGACAGCTTGTTCCAGTTGCCGATGTTCGCACAGATGACACCAGTCACTGGCCAACTTGGACCACCGAAAGACTGCGCTGCCGTCTTCCTGGTTGCAATGGACAATCACGTGTTTCTTGCAAAAAATGTCAAATAACTCTATGCTTCACAAAAGACAAAAACTCTTTCAAGCGTTTTCACACCGAGTAACAGTAATTTATTCGGGTCACTGTATTTGTGTATTTGTTCAATTTTTTTACAATAAAAAAGTTTTGAATTTGCATTTTTTATATTACAGAGTTTTCATGTTGAGAGTTTAACTTTTATGTATTTGTTTATCTGAATAAACATATGCACAAAGATAAAAAAATTCTAGATCTTGCCTACCCATTGAAAATGTATTATATAGGTTACATAGTGCATGAAGATGCCGATTGGCACTCTTTAAACTTTCATCATTTTATCACCTTTTTAAAATAATAATTGAAAAAAAAAAAATTTTCCCTTAATGTATAACTTGATACCAATGGGAAAAAATATTTTTTGTTTTAATCAAAAAACATTTTTTTTATTCATGCAGTAGAGGGTTAAATTATAGAAATTTTAATAAGATGGCTAAAAATATTGTTATAATATAAAATGTTCTCATTTCAGCTAACATCAAATTTTCTGCCCTAGAAAATGACATCTCTCACATCTATGTGTTTGCACTGGTGGCTGCATTATTTTTTTATTTTTTTAAAACATATTTTGTTTTATTTTCTTATTAATCTCATGAAAAAATAATTGAATTTGTATGAATACGAGTAATTAAAGACACAAAAAACCAACAAAATTCTGTTCGCATCTTTTTTCGGATGTCCTCCACGTTTTCTATTCGTGACGAAAGTGGCGTCATCATCCATCATCCTCTCGAGGAGTTTCTGATCGTCGGAATCAACAGGAACAATGGAAATGTCTCTCACTGCCCTGAACTGTCCGCAGTTGTTCAAATGTTCATTCTCAAGTCTAAAGTAGTTCCATATGAATCGCCTGTTTGTCGCAAAAATAAAATAATGTATATATTTTGAGCTCTATTTCTTTATATATTTCATGAAAAAATGTATAATATGCATTAATTATTAAAAAACATGCAATTTAGATATATCCAGTCTTTACAAAACTAATTTATTTGTTAAAACAATCAAGTTTTTATACTTTTCGCTATTTATTGAACTTTTTTCAATGTTTTATTATTCGTTTGTACTAACTTATCATTATTAACCTTTAATGACAGTGGCCTTGTTATCATTTTCATTTTATCTTTTTTTCCTACATTTAGAGATTTGTGATTTTACAACTTTCACTAGAATTTGTATTTTAACAAAGTGAAAATATGCAATGATTGTATACACATTCTCATTTGTGTTTATGGAAAATTTGTACAAAATTTTACTATTATTACAAGTGCTTTGTTCTTGAAAAAGCTACTTAACATGTGTTCCAATCCCAGTGGCCCAAACTCTAGAAAATAATTTGAAAAAGACAACTTTAAAATTGATTTATAATTTTTTTTAAACATCCTTGATTGTTTAGTCCAACCATGTGGTCCTGAAGTATGTAAAAAATTTGGAAAAACTTTTTTGATGAGACACTTTTTTTCTACAGATTAACGACAACTTAAGATTTTGCTTATGTGTAATTTATAATTGTTATTTACAACTTCTTTATAAATTCATTCATGAAGGAAATACATAAAATAATTATAAATAACCATTATTATTATAAGTGCCATTATTTCAGTATGTTATAGCCAAATGTACATTATATGCAAATATGTTATGGTCGGGGCAATATAAGGGGGAGATGGGAAAAAATGACGGGACCAAAATTTTATTGTTACATTTAATCGTATGTTATAGCTATAATATACTGTATTAGTATTTATTTAGAAAATTTAAAAAACCAGTTATAGAATTTTGAATGAAATAATTCCAAATTACTCTTGATGAAAATTTAATGTAAAAACTTAATGAAATAATTAAACTGTGTAGTTATTGTAAATTTTATATATATATATATATATATATATATATATATATATATTAACAAAGTGAAAATATGCAATGATATATATATATATATATATAAATCTCGTGTCATAGTGTTTGACTTCAAGCTCCTCCAAAATGGCTGAACCGATTTTTATGACATTTTTTGAGTACATTTGGTAGGTCTGAGGATAGGTTGTAGGCTATTTAGAATATTTTTCTAACATTATTTTAAAAAGTTATAATGGAAAAACAAAGAGGTGCAATTATGTCCTTTTCATAGGAAAATGCAACAGATAGAAATGCATATATATATATATATATATATATATATATATATATATATATATATAAACAAAACTACTTCTGAGGTAAATTAAGAAATGTTTAGCATCTGGTATTGGTTTTCTAATGGGGTTTGTGGATTTAGATTGAATATTTGCTTTTCCCGATGTTTTTGGCCCCACCCCGCTGGGTTTGGCCCCCCCCCCCCCGCCATTTTGGCCCCTCCAGCCATTTTTTGGCGCCCCCCCGCCAAACAAGTCTAGATCTGCCACTATTATATATATATACAGTACAACGCCCAGCCCCGCAACTAGACGTTATGCTCTGGGGGCGCGAGCTATCTCTAAAGGGGGGCGAAATGAAAATGGCCAAAAAGCCACTAAAATTATATCGGGAGTTGAAAAGACAATGTAAATATTATATGTAAAACCAAGGTGCATCAGCAACACCTATATTGTTTATTATTTTTATGACTTCATTTTGGATTTTCTGGAATAGTTTATAAAAATAAAATGACAAAAAGTGCAATAAATAAAAATAATCAATATTTATCGTAAATCTTTGCATTACAGAATTAATTTTCTGTTTTTTTTTTAATTTAAACACAATCTGTAATTTTATATAGGTACACTTCAAGCTTCTATTCTGATATTTTAGGTTTTTGAGGTTGGATAGGCCAACTAGTGGGCCCCCTGAAGTGGTTTAACATGTATGGATAAACTACTTCCGGATAGCCCCCTCTCCCGGCCATCAGCTATCAGTTTTTATACAGAAAAAATGAAAAAGTGGCTTTGAAAATATTTTGAAAAAGCAGCTCCGACTAACCCCCCGGTCATCAGTTTTTTGGAGGAAAAATTAAAAAAAGGCTTTAAAAAGTTTTAGATTTTTTTCAAATATAAGTGGGCCGTGAGAAAAAGTTGCATCCCAAGGTTTTGCTGAGATGTTTGCAGTGATGCGTTAATAAGTTAACCGCATTAGATACAAAATACACTATGTTGAAGGTGTGTTGATAGATACCCAACATTCCCAATTTTGTGACTATTCCTGAATACGCTGCTTTAGCCAGCTATGTACCAGAATAATGGTTTACAGGCTTATAAAGTTCAAAAAGGTACATAACTTAGAATTTTTCAGTAAGGGGGGAGGGCGAAATACGCTGCCTTATCTAGCTAAACACTACATAACAGGTGTATAAAGTTCAAAAAAGTACATGTCTTAGAATTTTTCAGGAAGGGGGGAAAATTCGCTGCCTTATCGAGCTATGAACTTGTATACAGGTTCGAAAAAATAGGTACGTATCTTAGAATTTGGGGGGGGGCGAAATCTGCTGCCTTATCCAGTTATCAACTTGTATAATGGTTAACAGGTTTGAAAAAGTAGATACATATCATAGAATTTGGGGGGGGCGAAATCCGCTGCCTTATCCAGTTATGAACTTTTATAACAGTTTACAGGTTTATAAAGTTAGAAAAAGTAAGTACATATCTTAGAATGGGGGGGGGGCAAAATACGATGTTTTATCCAGCTACATAACAGGTTTATGAAGTTAGAATTTTTTAGGGGGGGGGCAAAATCCGCTGCCTTATTATCGAGCTATGAACTTGTATACAGGTTCGAAAAAATAGGTACATATCTTGAATTTGGGGGGGCGAAATCCGCTGCCTTATCCAGTTATGAACTTTTATAACGGTTTACAGGATTATAAAGTTCAAAACATTACATGTCTTAGAATTTTTCAGGAGGGGGGCGAAATCCGCTGCCTTATCCAGTTATGAGCCTGTATAACGGTTAACAGGTTTATAAAGTTCGAAAAAGTAAGTACATATCTTAGAATTGGGGGGGGCGAAATACGCTGTTTTATCCAGCTATTTACTTGTGTAACGGTTAACAGGTTTATAAATTTCAAAAAACTACATATCTTAAAATTTTCCAGGGGGCGAAATATCTTATAGGGGGGCTTTGTCCCCCCTCGCCCCCCCGTAGTTGCGGGGCTGACAAAGCCGGGCACCCCGCTAGTATATATATATATATATATATATATATATATATATATATATATATATACATATATATATATATACATATATATAAGCGGGAAAGGAATCGGGAGCGTGAGAGAAAAACGATAGAAAAACTTCTAAAAAGCCCGGGCAACGCCGGGCACCCCGCTAGTATATATATATATATATATATATAATATACATTTTTTAATATTAAATACCAGGTGAGAGTATTTACAACAGAGAATAGAGAAACTAGACATTATTGATTGAACCATTTATTAAATTAAAAATAAATTGCAATATGAAATACCTAAAAACTTCAAGACTTGCAATCGCAGAGTTGATGACCTCTTTATTAAAAAACCCTGTCTTTTCTACTGCCACAATTACAACCCATGAAAATCGAAGTATGATATTTTCAACTATGGCCATGTAATAGAACAGCTAAATAAATGTTAAAGTATAAATAGTTTTTAAACTAAACAAATTTATCATTAATATAAAATATACAAAAATATGATTATGTAATTGTAATTACATCAATAAAAGTCATTTTTTAAAATAGGTAATTTAACAACTATGAAAAAATGAATCTGAAGACCATAAAAAAAAGTTGATTGAATGAACCTATTCAAAAATAGAGAAATGTTCAAATAGAGTCACAACCAACCTTTCGAGGATAAACTATCTCTTCTCTGAGTAGTTTATTTTCACCAGAATTCTTATCAAACAATCCCCAATCCATTTTGAGATCCCATGTAAGCGCATAACATGAGTTGATTATGCAAGAAATTATCCACAAGTAGAAGAAAACATTGTTGTTCTCTTTAGTATGTTTAGCTGGAAATAATTTTTAAACCAATTCATATGATTATTTATTAAATACATTTCTATTATTAAATTCAAACGTATTTTAATCCATTAGTACATTTATTTATCAAACTATGAATAATTCATTACAATAAAATAAGTTGCGAGTGTATTTGCAAAGCTAAACAATGTCATATTTGGTCAGTCTTCAAAGCCCTGATTTTAACTCATCTTTGATATCATCATAATAGAAATGATAATGATATAATAATAAACTCACTGTTATAGGAGCGGTAGAGTGTCGAGAATAGAACTACAAAAAATGTGGTGGCATATTTCCCTGCATTAACTATGTGAGGTATGACTAGCCTGGTGTCTCTGTACCTTCTGAGACACTGAGCAAATCTAAACCATGCAGGAAGACAGGCAATGAGTGGTTTGATGCCATAAGATGCCCCACCACATACTGATGGTGAATCTGGAGTAATAGGTTCTGAAAATAAAAAGTTTTATAATTGAATTCTGTTTGAAATTGTACAATATTCAAATTAATCTTTTACAATAAAATAGTTTTTTTTTTATATGCTTATATAAACTTTCACTTGTCCGGATGTCCGTGGTGATAATAATGATGAAAACTTTCGATGTTCTAGTAAATATAAACATCTTTTGTTTACCTTATGCCGGGGTAATATTTGTGCGCTAAAATTTTTAAAATTTGTCTTTTTTAGAACATTTTTTAAAAGCATGTTTTTAGATTTTTTAAAATTATAATTTCTTGTCATTCAGTTGTCTTTGAACATTCTGACAAAAAGAAAATGTTTTTAAAGCAACTGTTTTTTGTTAGGAATTTTTATTAGGCACTCGATAACTTAACTGCAGTGATTTATTAGCTCTCAAGACAGGTAAGAACCAGCCAATTGATGCCACAAATCAACAGGGCTGATGCAAACACGCGGGTGGCAGAGCGGTAAAGCGTTCGCCTACTGATCGTTAGGTTGGTGGTTCTAGCTGTACTGGCATCACCAGCGTAACTCTCCTGAGCAAGAATATCACTCGCATTGCTAAAGGGGTAGTAAGGTGCCTACAAATGGCTGCCCTTGCAAGGACCCTTTCTCGCCTTTGAGCAAAACTTGTCTTGATAAGGCGTGTGCTAAATGTTAAGATAAAAAAACACCTATCAAAATAATTAACACAATCAATCAACCTTTCTCTTTCATCTTATCTCCCCAGTTGATCTCAGAAACATAGAAGCAAATCATGAACTCAAAATCAAGAAGTGCCGTTGACAAGCTGTTCAGCTGGTCTGCCACCCAGAAGTCTGCAAATCCGACGTGGTGGAATGGCGCTGTTACGATGCAAAACTATAAAAAAATAGGTTCTTCTTAGCTAATCATCAAAAAATAAAAGATGGTTTTAACAATAAAAATTATTCAAATGATTAAATATTATCTTCAAAAACAAAATGCATAACCACATATATCTTATATAAGTCAAGTTAATATTTCTTTTTAAGAATATAACATAATTTTCTATCCAGACAACATTTGACACAGAGAATGACAATTCAAAGCTGTTATTTACTATGATAGAATATGCTTCAATTAATTTCAAACATTTATATGACAAATATGAATATGTGAAATTTCTAAATTATTTGTTGCCTTCTTACAGATTAATAAGCTAGCAACAGATTTTTTAAGCATTAAATGTGAATTCTGAAACAATAAAACAGAGTTTTCACTTTAATTAAAAAAATTAATTTACCAAAACTCTCAGCAGCCATTTTCTTGATTTGTAATAAAATACAGGCAGCGGATTGAGAAAAAAGAGAATGAAGAAAAAGAGGAGACAAATCGGATTGGCGAACGGAGGAATGCTGATGTGGTGGCTGAGTAAAAATGATAATATGCTCATTATCCATATCACTGCTAGGAAACATGATACCTGATAAATTAAATTTATCAATAATATTAAAATATTATCATCTAAAAAATATTATTATTATTTATTATTATTGCGACAAATATTTAAAAAAAATATTTACAACTAAAGTATATAAAAATATCAAATTATCTATTTGGAGGTTTATTCTTTTTTTAAATATATGCAGATGTTATATAATGTTAATAATACAAACAAATGATTTATTTATTACATCCGAGACATTCATGCACGCATTATATCTACAGACCTCAACAAACTTATCGTAGGAGAGATGATCCCGGGGGTTTAGTTCAAAAATGAGTACATGATTAACCCCCGCACTTCTCCATCCGTAAGTGTTAATGCCCAGTAAAAATATGAAAAGTATTACAAGGAAGAAACATCTGTACATCTGAAGTGCTGGTTGCCATACATTTATTGGAGGTTTATTTTCATTTGAAATAAATACTGCATTTTAAAGAGTAAATAATCTTTATAAGTCATTTTAATAATATCACCTACCTAAAATAATTTAAAAATTATAACACACCCACCAATCCAGAGAGCAAGTAGCACAAAAACAATGAAGAAACCAATGCAGATACCAATTCGAAAAGCTGTTCCGATGCTTTGCTTTTTTGAATAAAAATTTATTTGAAACAATTAAAAAATGTTTTATACGGTGTTTCATAAATTATAGAAATAAATATATTAAACTAGGTATGCAGTTATTATTGGTCAACAAAGATTAACATATAACAATATTAAGATAAGGTACAAAGATTAACATATAACAATATTAAGATAAGGTACAAAGATTAACATATAACAATATTAAGATAAGGTACAAAGATTAACATATAACAATATTAAGATAAGGTACAAAGATTAACATATAACAATATTAAGATAAGGTACAAAGATTAACATATAACAATATTAAGATAAGGTACAAAGATTAACATATAACAATATTAAGATAAGGTACAAAGATTAACATATAACAATATTAAGATAAGGTACAAAGATTAACATATAACAATATTAAGATAAGGTACAAAGTTTGACTGCAGTGGAGCATTTTAAAGAAAATCCAAACGATAATTATAATAATAGTACTGGGGTGAAACAAGGGTCAAATTACCCTATTTATACTAACGATAGAATAAAAAACACCGTGTTCAGCCTTAAACCAAATCAATAAAAATTAGTGAAAACAAATAAAATTGAATCACGAGCATCTAATAGTACTTCATGTTTTGAATCCTTATAGAACAAATATTTTTTTAAATATATAAGTAAACAAAATCAAGTGAGTGGCATCTACCTTATCTCCAAGCGGTGGAACTCTTAACCTCTTCATTGCTTTTTGTCGGTCTCCACCTTCAAGATGGAAGGTGAAAACATTCTGTGAAGTTTTATTTTATGTATATTTATTATTTATAACAAATATTAATAAAAGTATATTAATTTCACATAATGAAAAATTACAGAAAACCGATATGCTGATATACAATACTATACAACCTCTAAGCAATTAGGCTAACTTGTACTACAAATTTGTTTGATCATTTTTGGTAGTTATAAGAAACAGAACTAAAAAATAAACTATACGATATTAAGGAATAATAATAATGGAAAAAAATAAATTGAAAAAATGCATAAATTAGAATAATTTGATAAGTTACATTATATTTCTATTAGAAAATTACTAAAAAAAAGTTCCCAAGGTTGTCAACCTCAATCTCTTTAATCATATTATCAATGTCCTTGCAGGTATAAAATGTAGCCGTTTCAACATTGGCCTGTCTCCACACTGTTCCTCTGTTGGATTTTGTCAGCTGGCAGTGAATATTTAGATTTTATGATAAAAACTTTTTCACTTCAAAATTTATAAATACAAGCTTAAATTCAATTTATAATGATCGTAAAAAAGTCTAGAATTGTTGCAAACATCTTGCTTGTATGTTTATTTGATAAATTGTCTTGAAACATCTGAATTGCAAAATTTTACATGATTTTTGTTAATTTTTCTACTAATTCACAATTCTGAAAAATTTAACATAAATTGTATAATTACATATTTTCTACATAATTATATGACTATACACAACTTTGTGATTCTATAATTTTCTACAATGATAAAAAACCAATAAACAAAGTACATGCTTTGTCGTGCTTCTTTGCAATTTTCCTGAACCCTTGGAAATTGAGGGTTTGATAGTTTTGCAGGAGAACAAGACTGAGATAAAATTCACTGAATGCCAATTTTACTTCTCTCAAAGACTTTTTTGGACCTCCCCCATTGCCGCCCGAAGTGTTTGTGTGCAGTCGCCTTCGTAACATGGTGCCGATACGTGTCATCTGTTCATCCTTCCAAAATGAAACAATATTATTACTGCAAAAAAAGTTTTTAAACTCAAGAAAATCCCAAAACCGTATTCAGAAAAGCATTTCATTTCATATAATGTGCAATGTAGGTAATTTATTGAATAAATATAACACACTTCATTTTTCAACCCTTCAGAGATGGAATCAAGGTCGGCCTCAAGATTTGCAAACTTTCTTGTTGCCTCTGCTAATTTTTCTGAAAAAAAAATGCAATTCATGTGAGATTTTAACAAACTAAATAAATTCAAAATTTCATTATGTGTTTATTTGTTTAGCTCCTATGTAAAGTGATTTTATTGTTAAACTTATCCTGAATAGAATTGGCAAGAGACCTAGCCAGTGTCAATATTTTTTAAAAAGCTTATTGCTTTAACAGAAAATAACTGTACTAACCAAGAAAAAATACGTTGATTTTAGCGAGTTCCTTGTCGCAATATTGAAAGAAGACTTCAGCAAACCTTCCAAAATATGACTCAATGACAAACATATCTGTGACTGAATAAAAAAAATACTTTTATAGATACACAAAAGCAAAAATTATATATAAAATAAATGAAAAATATTGAGCCCACTTTCTAATGATGGAGCCTCTTCCATTGCTTTGTATAGCATCCTTTTCATGTTCTGCAAAAATGCAATGAATGCATTCATAGTATTTGTTTATTCATTATATTATTTGTGTTAAAAATGAAGATTTGTCATTATCATCTAAAGTTTTCACAGGTATTAGCTACTTTTTGTATCTCCTTGCTAAACTTATCACTCTATAGACATGTTTACTTACTAATTAGTGATTAATAACTAATTAAATGTATAATATATATATACTAGCGGGGGCACCCGGCGTTGCCCAAGGTTTTTAGAGGTTTTTCTAATGTTTGTCTCTCTCGCTCCCGTTTCCTTCTCATCATGTATAGGCACTTTTGGCCCGGAAGGTTTTTTGGCCCCCTGAGCCGGGGGATCGGAGAAGGAGTCCCAACCTTCTTAACTTTTTCTCCTTTTTAACTTTCCAGGCCAAAAGTTCCTATGTACGACCATCGAAGGTAATTGCGTAATAAAATTCAAATTTTGTTTACGTAACAACGTTTGAAGGCTTCAAGCAACTTTTAGCAAATCTATTTTAGGTTTTATGGGCTAAAATAAGTTATCAAAAAGTGGAAAAGAAAAAATGAGCGTGAGCGGGAACGAAACAAGAGCAAGAGATATTTTTTTTTTCTCTATTTTTGATTCCCTTTGACTCTAAAGGTTGTGTGAAAATTTCATTACGATCGGATGAATGGTGTAGCAATTCATAAAGAACATACATATATACATACATACAAACATTCATTTTTATATATATAGATATATATGTGTGTGTGTATATACATACATACCTACATACATACATACATACATACATACATACATACATACATGTATCATACATACATACATACATACATACATACATACATACATACATACATACATACATACATACATACATACATACATACATACATACATACATACATGTATCATACATACATACATACATACATACATACATACATACATACATACATACATACATACATACATACATACATACATGTATCATACATACATACATACATACATACATACATACATACATACATACATACATACATACATACATACATACATATACATACATACATACCTACATAATGTATGTATGTATGTGTTAGTGTAGTGTGTATGCGTCAATACAAGACAATAAGACAGCATAACGCTACTTGATGTTCATTCAATGTTAACTAAATGTTTAAATTTGTATGACTGATTGAAAATCTCAACACCACGCTGCACCTCGTGACAATCAGCTGATCAGAAAACGTAAGTCTCATCAACAATATTAGATTGATATAAAATTATTTTTTTCAAACTAACCTGGTAATTTATGTACTGCTTTCTCCATTCTGGTGTAATGTGAGCAGATAAATGTTCGGCAAACTTCATCGTGGCAAAATGAAAAATGAAAATGCTCTCATTCGTCTTCCTTCGTCTCACTCCTCATCTCTCCCCAGAAACAGAAAGTATCGACACTCGAACAACTCTCCTTGTCAGGAAAAGTAAGTTAGTATGTACAGGTAATAACATTCCTTAAATCGTGCGAGTTGACGAAAACTATGATTTTTTTAATGTTTATAAAGTAAAGAAAGTCGACCTCGTGAACTCTCTCTATTTTAGAACACACTTTTTGGGTCAATCCAACAGCAGATAAATAGCTAAAATTACTAAAATACATAGTAAAATTATAAAAATTTAACAAATTTTAAATAACAAATTCGAGTCTCAATAGTTTCATTATTTGAAGATAATAAGCTAATTTATCAAATTATAATAAAAACTTAATTACAGTTTTTTATGCAAAATTTTTTTAATTTTTTTATAAATAGTTTAAAATAAGGCTGTAACAATCAATTTTACTTTTAAGTTAACGCTCCGTTTAAAAGCTTCTTTGGTTGCGTAGGTAAAAAAGGTTTCAATTCGCGCTAAGGCGGTTGGTTATCTTAACAATTTTTAAATCGTTTAGACTCTTGAGAGTTAAGATGTCAAATAATGATTATGATGGTCTCTGCAAATCGCCATCGGTATCTGAATTGAGACATCAACGACTTTATAAATCAAGCACTCCTCCATGGAAAGAAACTTACAGAAAAGTTAGTTAACATAACTGCTAATTAAAATATTACAATAATATTATTTGTGACTTATTCAAAGAGCTATTTTTAACCGCCCAGAGGTGCCGTGAGCAGCTACAAAACAACAGATACAAGTTTATAGAAAGACTCCGCAACTGTGTCTCTGAAGATGACATAACAGCCTCTGTGCAAGATGTCATGACTACGAAATTGAACGAGCTAAAGGAAATTAGCAAAAGTCGCTCTGGAGATGAGGTTTATTTTAATTCTGAATCATCATTTAATTTACCAAAAGTTAGTTAGTGTAAGGTAGTTGAAGCTTATGTTTGACACTTATGTTAATAATGCCATATGTTTGTTTAGTAGTTGAATTAAACTAAAACTTGGTACACTTGCAGAATCTTCCCCACAAGTTTTATTGGTCGGCATATATTATTTTTAAATCACGTGCCTGTCAATCATGGACCTGTATGCAAAAAAATAACAAAGACAATTTATTTATGATAAGTTGTTTAACTTAAAGAGAATAATTAATTGATATATATTAAATAAAAAAAAATCTATAAAAATGTGGATAATAATGTCTTATTGATGATTATTTGGTTTCATTTAAATAACGCTAACAATATCACAGGTACAACATGTGCTTTCAACGATAAGGAATGGATTTTTATTTTCTTTCGTATTATATAAATTACACTGAGTTTACTCCGCACGAGCTTCTTAGATGTCCAAATTAAAATAAAAAATTGTAATTAAAAGAAACGAAAAAGTTGTTAATATTTTTGTTAAGATTAATATACATCACATTCTTATTCTTATTTAATAGTTAATATTATTCATTCATTGATACTCCTATTCATTTATAGTCTATATTATGTTTACTTTTAAGTAAGTAGGCAGGACATACATCAGCATTTGTTATTGTTGGGGGCAAGATTCTGGAAGTTTACTGTAAAACTGTCACAACTGGGATATTTTTTCAGCCTTATACTTTGACTACCATTAATTTTACTTATTAGTTTTTTATAGCTGATAATGGTAATCTCAATGTTATTTTGGTTTCTTTTTGTACAGACTAACATCCCTGAAACAGAAGATATAGATGACATTCTCATGATGTTTGAGGAAATCAGTGCTGAACTAATTTCTGAAGGTATGATTTACTCATTTCGTGAAATGGAACTGCTTTTATTCTTATCAGAATCACTTTTGATTTATATGACACCTGAATTTTTTTAATGTTTTATAGTCGCCAACATCAAATGTTTATATTATTAATAGATTAGCAGTAAATAGTAGAAGATATTTTGTGTATGTATGTATGTATATTTACATACATATAAATAAAAATTATATATATATATATATATATATATATATATATATATATATATATATATATATATATATATATATATATATAACAGTTCTTATGTTTTGTTTGATCTACTATGTCTAGAGCAAGAAATATTGGCTCAACATCGAGTAATGGAAGACTTTGATGAGCAGTCTCTTTGTGCTTCCGTTATGGACAACTTGCAAGCCAATGAAGTACTCTGTCCCATCTGCCAAAAGTAAACATCAGTTTTCATCTACTAGATTCATCATAATATATTTTCTACTTGGTTATTATTTTATAAAGCAGCATTATTGCATTATTCATCATTGCTTTTAATTTTTTACTAGACAAAAAAAGTAAGTTAGGTTAAAACTGGCTAATATTATGATGAGTTTTTCTATATTTTTTGTAATTATTTGACTTTAAATGCAGATGTTTTTTTTTACAGGAATCCTCTTACTGTTCGACTTGGTGTCGTTCACTGTCCGTGCGGTCTGCGAATTGATACTGAAGTAAGTTCTATTTGTAAATTGTGCAAAATTAACAAATTGATACTAAAGTAAGTTTTGCTTGGAAATTGTGCTAGATTAACAAATTGATACTGAAGTAAGTTTTGCCTTTAAATTGTGCAAGATTAACAATTCTGAAATAAAAAAACCTGAACAGCAGATTAAATAATTACAGTTTATTCTAAAATAAAAATGCTTGTTTGCAGCAAGATGCAATAACACAAGAGATGATTAAAACAAACTTGTCGCATGCTACTGAAGAACATGCAAGTTGTTGTAATCATAGACCTCTCTTCAATGTCTTCCAACAACAAGCCATCAGTAATCTCTTAATGTCCTGTCAGGTGAGGTCAATTTTTTGAGGGGGTTGTTTATATCAATAAAGTTAAGGTTATGCACAACTGGCAGAACCCGTCGCGGATTCGCTCGTTTGAAATTAGAGAAACTCTGTGAGTGCCGGTTTGATTTTAAAAAAATACCAATGCCAATTTAAAAAAAATACTAAATGTCAATTTTAAAAAATACTAAATGTCAATTTAAAAAAATACTAAATGTCAATTTTAAAAAATACTAAATGTCAATTTTAAAAAATACTAAATGTCAAATAGCTTCAAACTGTATGTATATTATTATTTCCAAAGTTACAACAGATTAACACTATTGCACATAGAAAAGTTATTTTATGCTTTTTTTCATTCTTTCAGGAATGTGATTTTCTCTACATCATCATCTAAAAATCTCAATTGTGATCCAACTTGAGACTGTGCCACCTGCAGTTGTTTTTTGTTCTGTAACTTTAAAAAGAGCGTTAAGTTGTTCAAATTAATTTCGTGTACTCCGGAATTTTGTTTGTCACAAGAACTTGCTTGACGTTTACAATTTCTTCCATACACTTATATTGTGGTCCTTTTCATGCAGTATGATGTAACATATAGTCTTTTGGTTTATTATCAAATCAGTTGTTTACACATTTATTAGGCTCAAGTTTTATTTAGTCTTTTTTGTGTCTTTAGTTTCTGATTGACGGTCTTGGAATAAATTCCAAAGTTGACATAGGTTTATGATTGTTAGAAATGAAATAATCCATTATGAAGAGTGTGTGTTATATTTCTATTATTATTCTGCTTCACATTTTGAACTATGAAGAGTGGAGTCATAAAAAGTTTGTAATTTTAAGGTTTTGTGATCAGTTAAATTCTCAGGTGCTTGTAATTGATCAGTCGTGTTCGTTTGTGTCATCTTTCTCACCGTTTCCAATTCATCCACCACCATTTGTTTATTGTGCATTTTCCTGTCATGTAGGTTGTTTTAGTAATGTTTTAAAAATGTAGTTAAACTTTGTTTTTCTTAAATATTTGTTGATTGAATTCAATTTGGGTGTTTAAAAAATCTTTAATGTTGGCCTACATTTTAATTAAAGTAACTGCGATACTTTAAACTCAGTGCTGGGACTTTAGTATGAGTGCTCCTAATAATATCAGTGGTCCCCTTTAGTGATCAGTTAAATAACCATTGCTTGGTTGGCACTGCTGAATTTAGATTTTTTAAATGCAGCCTGGATCATTTTTATAAAAAAATGCAATAATTTCAGTTCCCAGTCCCCTGTTTTGTTGTTTTTTAGTCTGACCTTTCCTTGTGAGGGATTGAAAACTCTATAACAAGCAAAATATATATTGATTATTTTTGATGCACTTTTGTTGTGTTTTTTGAACCGTCTCCAAAACTTGGCTACACCCGTGAACCGCAACACTGTTCACCAAACATTTATAAATTTCGCTCTAAAATATCCATCTATAATAAAAACAAACGAAAAATACTTTCTAAGTTATATTGCATTTTAAAAATTATGTAAAGAAAAATTCTTTAACAAGTTATTTTTTATAGCGCCTCATACTAGAAGGAACTAGTCAGAAGTCACTTTATCAGCTCGAGAACAAAATCCTTAAAAAAGGTCAACAAAAAAGCTGTTTTGTTGTTGCTTCACAGTTCGCTGTTAAATAAAACAACCGGTTGAACACTGGCCAATAAGTAACAGTACCTATAGCTATATATTATACGTGGTGACTTTTCGTTGGCTGAAAAAACGTAAGTGACCAGTCGGTGGTCAACGCTTGATCATGCAGAGGTCAGACAAAACTTGGATGCCAAAAATATACTAATTTACAACATTTTTCAAGTGTGAGGATTTTTTAAATTGTGTGTTCAAGCTGCTAGTAGGTAAGCTGCATATAAGTAATACTGTGAAACAATTTTCTGGAAATATTGGTCAGTTTCTTTAAGAATACCAAAACAAGCTGACAAGCTGCTTGAATGATTAGTATTGAAATCATTTACACTTGCTTACTAGGTTTTCACTCACGATTAGCTGTTCTACTTAAAGAGAAAAAGAAATCAGGTGCTCTGGAAACAGCTATGAATAAATTTGCATGAGAATGTGACCAATAGGGAGACGGAACGATGGTTAACGGTTGTTTTTTAAACAATCTAAAAAGGTCAATATTCAAATAAATATCATCAAGGTTTTTTTATTTCAAACAATAATTTGTTATAATATTTACTTAGTTTAAAAATATGTTAACAGTTTACAAGTTTACAGGACAAAACTGGACCAAAAATACATCGAACCCAGATTTATTCGCTGTTTTGATTGGTGTGTATTAATAGAACAAGTTTACACAACAGGATTTTCATTGGCTAGAACTTGGGTGGGTGCTGACCTTAGGAAGCGTTGTGATTGGCTACCAATGATTAAATGGGTCGTCTTATTGAAGTAGGCCTTTGTTGTTTTAATATGGATCGATCGAAGAGCGAGAGAACAAAAAGGAGAGCTTGCTGAATTCAACAATTTTTTGAGAACATCTCTCTTTTGTTTGTAAGATTTAATTTTTTTGAATGGATGAAATTTGTTCTGCGCTTTAGTTTACCTAGTTTATGTAGCGTTTTGGAGCTGTTTTTTACTAGAATTCTAGAACAGAACCGGCAAACTGCTCAGTCAGCTGATTGTTGCGAAAGCTGCGAGCTCTCAGTGATATATTTGGATTTTCAAGAGTTAATGCTGAAAATATTTGCAAAAAGTTAGTTTTTTTCTTATGCGCATTAACAGGTTGTTGCGACTTGGCTTATGATAAAACCCAACCGCTTTAATTAATAATTAATAGTTAATATTTTATGGTTCGTTTCTAAAGTTCGCGGACGTACCGTTGGCTTGGTTGCTGCTTGAGGAGCTTTAATTATAATTTATTTAATAATGAAAATTTTTTTGCAGCACACTTATTAAAGTAATTAAACGCACCCAGTTAATTAATAACTCTGTTAAGTAGTTCTTGATGTTCAAATCTATATTGTGGCTGCTTCGTTACCTAATTAATTGGGTTATCACTGCATGTAACTTTATCGGATAATTAGTTTTCAATTATTAGAAGTAAATATTAAATTTTCAAGGAGGGGCACAGTTATGTTTCGAATAGATTTACTTTGATGAGCAAAATACACCAATAATTAATCTGAGAATTTGCCATTATTAGCTTTTGTTAGTAAACTGTAATGTAAAGCCAGGACTTAACTGTAACCTAAGTGAAATAAAATCTTTGATTTTATGAGCTTTCTAGTTATATTTTACTTTCAATAAGTAACCGTTATGTATAGTTTGAATTTCCTGCATTGCATCACATTATGATAAATGGTGTTTCATTATTGACCTAGATTTAGATGTTGGATTTATTGAAAAATAGCGAGCTTGCTGTTATTGTTCAGCTGGGCTGGATTAAAGTATTGAATTAGCTGTTGCGAATAGTATTGTTGTTGTTATAACCTTTACCAGGGGTGTTATGTATGTTATGTTAAGAGAAAGTTTCCAACCAAGGACTCTTAATTTAATTTTTGTAAAGTTTTGTGGTTTGTATAATCGTTCCTTTGTGTTGGCAAATTCCAACTGACTGAAATAATAATCACACTAAATTAATCAATAAAAAATTTAAAAAAAATTTTATTTTACATTTTCATACTACAAATAATATATACATTTATTTATAGCACAAGTTGTTACTTTTAAATAATTTATGTGTGTTATAAATTATAGAATAATTGTTATTTTATTTAAAAATCTAAGAACTTTTTCTATCGCTTGTATATTGATTTTCATTATCAATATTATCAGAAGTAGAAACAAAACCGGTCTAGTGATAAATGTGGATTTTTTAATCGATATTCTGTATATCAAAATACTTTTGTAATTTATTATTGTTTCAGTTTAGTAATTTAATATTGTTTCATACCAATAACTAGTTTTGTTTTAGGGTCCAATTTCACACAATCTAAAGTTTCACATCTGTTGTTACACTTTTGTTTGTGAACTTATTTCAACTGGCAAAGTTCCCGATTACTCAAACTCATATTTTTAAGACGCCTTCATTAACGGGCTCATCTGATGATGTTGCAAATGGTGGTGATGATGATGATGATGTTGCCCATGGTGGTGATGGTGATGATAATGATGTTGCCCATGGTGGTGATGGTGATGAGATTGCCCACGATGATAATGATGATGTTGATATTAACTGGAAAATAATGGAGTCATATGATGGTATGTTGTTGATGGAGAATAAGAATAATGGAGATAATGATGTTGAACTAGATGATGCTGATTGTTCTATTTTAACTAATATCTCCATAAAATTCTTATTTCGTTTTTTTTATTTACTATATTAATTTTAGTCACCGATGAATTTATTGTGCCACTACATCCCTAACGTGGACTTCTGTATCTGTACATATATACCCTCATTTTTCAAAGACCGGAGAAAACCCATCGTGGCTTATGGATAAATAATTATTTAAATGATTTTGGATTTTACCTACTGGCAGAGATCTTGCGAGTACTTATGGTACGAGTACGAGTACCATGGTATCGAGTACGTGTACTTGAAATACGTACTCGAGTACGAGTACCAAGTACCTACTACATCTCTGCCTACTGGATAATTGCGGTTATTTTATTTATTAAAAAGGAATATTTTCTAAATATATTCAATAAAAATTTTCGTGTTGAAGCAAATAAAAAGGGAATTTGTCAAAATAATTATTTGTTTAATATTATTAAGATGTAGAATTGTTTTCCTTGGGCAAGTTTGCTATTTATAAACTTGCTGCTTGCATTCCATTCTTCAATTAGGTGGCTATATCATCATCATTATCATCGTCATCACCATTATCATCATCATCACCATCATTACCACCACCATCGTTATCATTATCTTTGTACACTTGTACTTATAAAATAAACTCTTATGTGACGTTACTCATGCCTGGGACACCTGCTAAGTTGCGAAATTGTTTGATCGTTATGATGATGATGATTATGATGACGGTGGTGGTGGTGGTGGTGGTGGTTTTAGCTGCAGTAGTTGAAATGGTTTTCCTTTCGAGTACAGTTATCTCTTATCTATTGAGACGCAGGAGTTTTTATGGTTATCTAATATTTGATAATTTCTCGGATATGTTGTATATCGACAATGGGTGATGATGATGATGTAAGTGGTGGTGATGATGATGAAAAATAGCAAAGAACGTCAGTTCTATAGTAATTGAAAAAAACTTTTAGTTGCTTTTCATTTGAGTTCTTATCTGTTATTATTTATTATTCAGAGTAATATTTTGGAATGATCAATGAAGCTTGCTAAAGTCGATCAAGAACGATTTACAAACTAGACAAGCATTACAAAAAACACTTATATTGAAAAAGTTAGGAAATTTTTCTGTTTGAAATATGAGAGTCATCTGTTGGAGTTGTTACCAATGTACAAGCGCCAAGAGAAGGAGTCAGACAAGCATGGGAAGCAAAACTAGGGGCAGCTTCATGGGTGTTTCAAGGGAGTCAGAAGAGGCTGTATCAGGTGAAAATGGGATGAAGTCAAGGGGTTCTTCAGGGTTTGATGAGGCCTCCCAGATAGATGGGATTTTGCTGGATGGTTGCTCTTGTGAGAAAGAAGATCCAAAAATTCCTGAGGATGTGTTCTCTGATGTCGAGGTGAAAGTCTTCTTTTTGGTCTTTTGGTTGATTGGAATGAATTTTTGTATTAATTTGATTTATTTTTATGGAATAATTTTTTTCGTGAGTGCCAGTTTCAGAAGTATTTTGAGAGCATTTGATGGCACAAACTCTAAGTGGTTTATTTTTAAAGTAAAAATTTTATTAGGAAGCAGATAGAAAATTTCCATTTTAAAGGCAGTTGTGTGTATTTATTGAGGCTTTATGGTTATTCTAATGAGATTATAATAAAAATGAGTTCATGCATGGCTGAATTGTACGGTGACTACTTGCCAAGTAATAAAAATGAACTGAGACATGTTAAAGTTTAAATAATGCTAAATGCGTATTATAATGACAGTAGATCTTTTTGTCCTATCTTCATTACTGAGAAGCTAAAAACAGTACTTAGAGAAATTATTATGGTGAAGAAAAGTTAGTTATATATATATTTTTTATCAAATATTATTGTACACCATATTGTAAACAAACACTCTAGGTTTTGGTAGATTTCTTTTTTGTATAGATAACTCGAGCAAACAGTCGTGGTCAACAACCTTCCCATGTATTTTGAATGTGCCTCAGTTTGTTATGCACAGGAGGGATAATAGAAAAAACATTGAACATTTGTAAAATGAAAACAAAGTCGTTATTATTTATATTTACACTTGAAAGGATAAAGATATTGATTTTTTTTCATTGATTATTTCAATAACTTAAGAGGCTATAGACTGGGGCTGATATCAAACATAGGAAGATTCAGATAAGGTTAAAAAGTTACTTGAAATCCTTTGATGATAACAGCCAGCAGTGACAAAAATAAATAAAAAGGCTTATTCTTATTGTTATAACATTTAGATGTTGTAATGGAATCATTAGATGCTATGATGGTGATTTATTATGTTATTATATGAGGATGAAGGTAAGGGAGAGTTCCAGTGAGGGAGGAGGGACACCTATAAAGAGGAAGAGGGAGGGGATCTGTGAAGGGGAAAAGAAAAAGGGGAGAAACTGAAATGATGGATTGAGGGAGGGAGGGAGCCCTATGAGGAGGAGGAAAAGGGAAACCTGAATGGAAAATGGTGGGAGGGAGAAGTAGGAAGGGAAACCCAATAATTTGTAGTTATAGAACAAAACTGCTAATGGTTGCATTGTAACTTGACCAAGTGTGTGGTTGAAATCTTGTCATACATCATCGCTTTTTGTTTCATTGTGTAAGTTTTATTTATTAGCAAAGTGTGAGAATAATTTAATCCAATTTTTTATTTGGTTTAATTAATTTAAGAATAATTAAATTAAATTAAACTTAAAATGTATGTTAGTGTAATACTCTTGTTTGCTCATATTTTACTTGTTTATTCAGTAAAATAAGTTTTTGATGTGACTTAGATATTTCTGATAATTGCTTGATGAATTATTAATATTAAAATTGGTATTTCACCTCACAGCTTCTTCCTGAAATGTCGATACTTGAAGAACCATATTGGGGTGATGATAATTTGAACCATGTCTACCAGATCCTCAGTTATCACCCCAAGTATCTCGATACTTTTCTTGCCTTCCATAACTACACACTTCATGGACAGTGCCCTCTCCCAAGAGAGTATCGACACTACCTGGCTATCATGGTATATTTATGTTTATATATGTATATAAAACATTTTTTTGTATTTTGTTATAGAGCGTCATGTTATATTTGGATATATTATATACTAGCAGAGTTGCTCGGGTTTTTGAAGTTTTTCTTGTTTTTTGGTGATAAAACCTAAAATAATGAACCGATTTTTATTTTTAATGGCTCAAAACTTTCTCCTCAATAAAGACTACCTCCATCAAAATTTCGTTCAAATTGCTCCAACAGTTCTGATGTGATAAGCAAACACACACACACCAAACAAACAAACACACACACACACACCAAACAAACAAACACACACACACCAAACAAACAAACACACATTGCTATGTATAAATGTATATATCCTGTTGCATATAATTCTTTAAAATAGTAGTCCATTTCTAGCCATTATGTGCAAGACTGGATTAACGCGTTTGGAGCCAAACAGCAAATAATTCTGCAAGTACCAACCAGATGACATTGGATTAAATAAGTACAAAATAGGTGATAAAGCTGCAAGGTTTCGAATAAAGGAGGTCTTTGCAAAATCTGACATCAGAAGGAGGTGCTGCACACAAGTTTGATGATTTATTGACTTTTCTTGAACCTCCTAGGGATCTGGGCTGCTGCTCTTTCATCTCATAGGTTAACTCAGGGTTGCTCACATTGTGCATAGTATAAAAAAATTACTGGGTTTTGATGGATGGACCTTATGGACAGTAAGCCTGGGCTTTTCATCAGGCCTACCTGTTAATCCAGCCCTAACTATGTTCTCCTTTAAATCTGTGGAGTTGTTGGTAATTGGGCGGTCAGTTATTCAAAATATCTGGCTTTATTTTTGTTTTGAAGTGTGCTTTTTGTTTTTCTATGGAGAATTAAAGTTTGTTTGGTGAATAATGTTGGCCTGTCTTGAGAGACTGCCTGATTGACTTGCATTGCTCAAGTCTCTTCTCGCCGATCTTGAAAACAGTAGAAAAGAAATACATGGATTTATACTTTATTTATATTTATAAGGGGGAAAATTAAGCACAAAAATCTTATTTTTATGTTTTGTTATTTTGAAAACAGGTTCTAATTATTTTAGTTTCACTGAACTAATAAAATAATTTTAGGATTTTTAATTAGATTTCTAAGGAAAAAATTTAATGAACTTATAAGCGACTCTTTCTTGACTTGTAGATAAATATAAAGAAAACTGATCAATTCTTTTGAAAAATATTCTACCTGCTCTTTCATAATTAAAGAAAAAAAGTTGATTCAAGTGAGTTTTTTATGGGAAACAAAAATTCTACCTGCTCTTTCATGACTAAGAAAAAAAGGTTGATTCAAGTAAATTTTTTATGGGATCAAAAAACTGCCGTCGGTGCCTGGATTGTAGTGATGGTGAGGATGATGATGCGATGATATATGTATATGTTATAGGAATGCAGGTGGTAGTAATGTTCGTGATGGTCATGGTGATGATGATTAAGGTTGTAGATGATTGTGATGACATGGTGGGAGAATAAAAGATTGTTTTCATGTTTGTGAGCATGATTCACACTAAGGAGAACTTTTTTGTTTTTTAGCAGCTCTGCACCTAAAGAATTTATTTTTTAATTTCCTTGGAAATATTTTTTCGGTAATAATTCAATTTTCTTGACCCACATTCTTTTTCAGTGGATTCAATTTTATATTCTTATTAAGTAAAAATATGGATATAAAAAATTCTGTAAAAATTTGGTTTGTTAAAAAATTTGGTTCGTTAAAAAATTTGAGAGCATTTCTTGATGAAAAATATCTAGCATTTTTTTTCAAAGGTAGTAGAAAAACAAGTATTACATTGTGCTTGGTTTATTCATGCTTATCAAAGCATTCTCATTTGTCCAGGTAGACTGGATCTTTTGTCACAATGTGCATAGCCAAAGAGGGAGGCATGCACGAATAGCCACCATCACAAACAGTGGTCTCTAATAACACTGCTGCGGTCACATTCTCTGATGTGGCAGTAGTAGTTCTACTGGATGTGAGCATTCCTCATGACACCTTAAAATAAGGTCTCTGAAATAATTATGATAGGATTTAGTTATATTTAAACAATGTTTTACATGAAGTTATATAAAGTGTATATGAGTTATTTTTTCACATAATCATCATCCACTTGGATTCATTTTTCATAGCGCACTGGATGTTTTTGCATGCCAGGCTGGCTCATAGAAACTCGCCACCATCTATTCGTGCAGATTTCTGCCTTCAACTCAAGAGCAGGCGATTATCGGACGGGGCAAGGCTTTTGTGTCGCGGGCAACATGAGGCCGGAAGTTGTCATGCAGGAGACAAGCCCTCTTTGTCAGCATACCTCTTCTTCTGTCTTGTATGGCTCTACGAAGTTTTTTCAAAGTCTCACAATATGAAGCTGCTGTCCTTATGGTTGTCCCAGTAGAGCATAAAATCGATCAAAAGAACTTCTTTCTTGTCCTAAAAAGCAGTGGCCATAACCTTTTGGGCAGACTGCATCACTTTAAACTTTCTTTTTTTGGAGAGTGTTAGTGTCTCCACTCCAGTGATTGTTGTGTGGACTCGGGTGGGAAATGGTAAGCCCAGGTCTCATCACCCATTACTTTGGTGCCTGAAAAAGCCTCTCCTTCATCGGCATATCGGGCCAAAAATTCTCGAAAAGCTTCAATGCTTGTGAAAAATGGAGAGTCCAATAATATAACAAAGTTTTTTTGCAAGTCCCTCTTATTTTAGATTTGTTGTTGTTTTTAGAATGTAGGTAAACCAATTTAAGAAATTGGAAAGTAAAACTAAAGATTATTATTTTTAAAAATGTTTAAAATAATAGAATGCATTGTAAAAAAGAGCAGTTCTATATTACAAGTTTCAGCTTGATTGGAGGACGGGAATCTTAGTAATTTTCACTTCTAAGATTTGTCCACAAGAAAGCAAGCAATTCCGGTGATGAAATTAAAATAAGTGACGTGAAAATAAAGAATAAAAATATTTTCAATATTTTATTTTGATAAAGTAAAAAATCTTGTCATTCTTCAGTATATATGTATTAGTCCTTTAGCCAGTCAACATATTTTATTGACCATTTTGTACTCGTATTCTAATACTACACTTTAGTAAGTCTCGCAAGTATGACTTTTGTATAGAATGAATAAAACAAATTTGCACTGCTGTCACATGTAGTGAAGCAGAAAGATTAAAGTGTAACCAGCTTGTTTGTTTGTCCATGCTAGCAGCCTCACTGCTGGTGCATTTCAAGCTAATTTACTTTTATTTAGTTCTTGCTGCTGAGGCTGTGATAGCTGAAAATCCACCAGAAAATATTACGAAAAAAGATACTTTTTTCAAAAAACACGCTTTTATTTATGTGTGAAAAGTGCACTAAAAAGTATAAAATAATTTTTTTCCCTTTCCTTCTATATGTCATCAAATAATCTTTGACTAAAAATAAAAGCGTGGGACGCTCATCATAATCCATGGATTATGATGGAAATGGATTAGGATGAGCTCCCACGTTTTTATTTTTAGTCAAAGATTATTTGATGACTTATAGAATGAAAGGAAAAAAATTATTTTATACTTTTTAGTGCACTTTCCACACATAAATAAAAGCTTGTTTTTTGAAAAAAGTATCTTTTTTCGTAATATTATTTTATAATATTTGGTCTTGTATTAACGTTGTGTTTGCGAATTTACGTAAAAAGTCTCCGTTCAAATCTTCTTGTTTACTAAATTTGTTTGGGTCCGTCTAATTATAAAGATAAACCACACGTCTATATGTGCATAAGTATAGTTATATAAGTATGTATAAGTATAAGGTGCATGCGAGTCTTAAAACACCTGGTGTAAAGGACTATAAACTATTATATAAAAAAAATAAGGTGCATGCAACGTTAGCAATGATAGAGAGAACGCCGCTATGTAGGCCTGAATTCACAGCCTGCTTATTGATTGCATTGGCGTATTTTAGTTAATTATAGTTTAAATAGATATTTGTATGATATGAAAATATTGCATTGTCATCGAGAATACATGTGTTTTGAAATTTTCAAGTCAATTGGACGTGTAGAAGTGGTCGAAAAATCAATTTAAAAAACCTGAAAATACAACATACCACATACAGTGTTAGGTAAATAAAAGTGTGTAAAAATAGGTGAAACAAGCAAAAACAAACCAATTAAATAAACTTCAAGAGAATGTAGATAGTCAATCAGGATATTGATGTCGTTTTAAGCTTTAATGAAAGCTGGGTTTTATTAATTGAAGCTGCATCATATAAGCAACAAGCCATTTTCTGGAGTCATATTCTCGAATTAACTAACCATTGGACAAATAAAGCAATGTGCTTTAGGACCAGCCAGATTATCTGTTTTCAGGCAACCTGTCAAAATATTGCATTAAAAAAAGTTTACCTTTATCTGGAAAACCTGGATACACACCCTCTGTCATTCTTGAAATGTAAATAATTAAAAATAGATTATTTTAATAAAATATAAGTTATATAAAGAAAATTAGTTTATTTACAGAAACATAAAAATGCTTTATTGGGTTTTTTATTAAGTTTTGTTTATGAGCTCATGCTGGATTGTATGTATGGGTTTATGGCAAGTGGCACAAAAATTGAATGTTGTATGAGGGATGGGTGGTTGATGATGGTAATACCTCTTTAATTTAATTTTTTATATTTTGTTTCGAGGTTGTAATCAGCTGGTCTCTCTCTCTCTCTCTCTCTCTCTCTCTCTCTCTCTCTCTCTCTCTCTCTCTCTCTCTCTCTCTCTCTCTCTCTCTTTATCTATTTTATCAGGTGTGATTTAATTATAAGACTGAATATTGAATAATTAGGTTTGCTTGTTTATCAATTCAGAAGTATTTTTTTTATCAAGAGAGCATTAAGTTCTACAGCCACCTGCTTGCCTGCCTACTAAATAAATGGCTGCTTGTTTAACTAAAATATATTTTCTTATAGTCTAACATTAAATTCAAAGTAACTACAGTGGTTTAAAATATATAATAGAAATATATTTGAATGTGTGTTTAAATTGTACCAACATTTTATTAAATTTTTAATAGAATGAGGAATGATCATGAAGTATGCTTTTTACTATTTTAAGGCAGATTTATAATTTACTGATATTTTTATGATACAAAATATTGGTAACAGTTGGATGCTATCAAGCCACAATTGGTGTATGTTTCAAAATTTCAATTTAACATGGTTAAAGAGTGATGTAATGCAATTTTTTTTGCTGTTCCCATTATGGTCCACAAAATTATGGTTCGGCAACAAAATGAAATGGAGTTTTCTAACTCTTCTTATTCTTAGGAAAGTAGACATGTGTATAAAATAAGCACTTTGATGTTTGAGCTTCTTTTTTTATTGGAAACGATTGGATTGATCAGAGAAAGCAATACACCTATAAAGATACCCGAGTGGTGCTGTTTGTGGACCCCGCTGTTGTTCATTTTGTTTTCAATATAATTAAATCCTTTGTATTAATTTTCAGATTGATTTGTACAACATTTTATCAAAATTTGAAAAATTACAAGTTTTCTTCAATGAAATAAAACTATAAATTTCAAGTTCATTCAAAGAAAACGGGAATTAATTTTTTAAACAAAGGATTTATAATAACTTTTTTTATGGGTTGATTTTTTTCTCGGTTCCATTCAGGCTGCATCCAGACACAGCTGCTCCTTCCTTGTTACCATGGAAACTGCAGAGTTTCTCTCTGTTGGAGGTCCAAAAGAGTGGCTGACGGGTCTTGAACATGCTCCCTCGATGCTGGGAAGCTTGAAGGAGATCAACAAGATCATGGCCCACAGGCCTTGGCTTCTAACATCAGATCATATCAAAGTTTGTAGCCGGTTGGGTGTTGTTGCTGTTGTTAAATAACTTCTGTCCCATATTTTAGTCACCTAATTTTTTGTGTTTTTGGTGGTTTTCTGTTTTTGTATGTCTCGTGGAAGTTTTATAGCCGTTCAATAACAAAGTTTGGTAATGTGCGCATGTTGTGTATATATGTGTGTGTGCTGTACATAAGATATGAACTGCTATGATGCTGAATGGATTTCAATTGATGTTCAGAAATGGAAATGTTAATATTTGTTCAAAATTTAATACAAAATAAGACATTTTTGGTATTATTTATTTTATTCCTGCATAATTTATTAAATAAACTCATTTGTTTAACATTCCAAAGATAGTCAGATGCAATAAAATTAAGAAACCTGATCAAATCTCATATTTTTTATCTGACGAATCCTTTATATTTAATTAAAATATAATATTAAATAAATAAAATATTACGTCAAGTTCGTTCTTTTGATTGTATGCATGGCAAGTTTGGTTTTGTTGCATATTTTGAGTTCAAACAAGAACACTTGTTTATTAGAAAATAGTGAATGTGTGTTCAACATCTTCTTTGGGCCAAGAAAGACTCCTATAATAACAATAATTACAACAACCGATAAGCAGTCTTTAAATTGAGTTTGATATCTCCCAGATGATTTTATTTTCAATAATATTAAAAACTTCAAATAATAAAGCCTGCCATCTGAAATTTTTTCATAAACATGTGTTGTTGTGTTGTTGTGCAGATTGAAAAAATGTTTTTATGAAATGGAAATGTGCTGTGTTGCATTTTTTTTGTGTTATTTTGCTGATTTAAAGTTTTTCTAAAACTTTTTTATTATAAAACAATCAATATATTATTTTAATTTATATTTATTATATTGGTAAGACTCAAAATTTTATTAAACAAAATAATTGCATAATTATTTATGGGCAGCATTTTTATTTTTAATTGCGTATTTCCTTGTCGCTTCGCGGAAAAAAGAGTTTGCAGGGTGAGGAAAAGTTTTGTAATGTAATGTAATGTAATGTAATGTAATGTAATGTAATGTAATGTAATGTAATGTAATGTAATGTAATGTAATGTAATGTAATTCTGTAATGTAATGTATATAATTCTGTAATGTCTTAGTTAATTAAACCATTGTTGTTGAGAAGGTTGTTCGGTGTTGCTTATTATTATTATATTAACAAGTAAGTAATTGGATTTTGAAGCGATTTTTTCTTTAATAGCTTGTTTGTGAGTTTCAGATTTTCAGTTTTGGTTTTCTCTTTTGTCATTGTTTAAACATGAACTTGTTTTGTGGTTGACAGAAAGTGATGTCGAGTGGTGAAAACTGGTCCCTCTCATCACTGGGGCATGCTGTCATCTTACTTGCTCACTTCCACTCTCTCTCCAGTTTCGTACTCGCTTCGGGAGTCGCCGTGTTTAGCGAAGACGAAAACATAGAAAGTTCTTCATCTGGTTCAGAAGGAGATTCTCTGTCTGTGGTTGGTTTATTTTTTTTCTTATTAGGGCTGTGCCGGTACCGATATTTCCGAGCCCAAAATCGGTACTACCACTACAAATATGATGTCAAAAGCTGAGAAAGGCTGGAAATAATGTTTGAAAATGCGTTAGTGCTCTCGTCCTCGGTCGGTCGCCAACTCGCCTCGCCAGTCACCAGCTCGGACGATAAAACTAAACTAAAATACAATTACTCATGGTTCCGTTAACAAAACATAACGGTGCTAGACCGTTAGTGCTTTGCTATTGCTAAGAACCGTTGTCCATAATTGAAATCTAGCAAATAATTGGCATATAAGTAAATTACACTGCCCATCATGCTGCTGTAGGTCTTTCACTTTTTTGTCTTCTATGCGTGATGTGCTGAATGCCGGCACCCTTCATACCGGCGGAAACGGTATTTGCCGGTATTGCCGAAAACCGGCCGATATACCAGCATGCCGGTATACCTGCACAGCCATATTTGTTATTGTGTCCCTGGTTTTACATGATATACTATTGTATCTTGTGTGTTGTGTGTTGGCTTGAAGCAATTAAATCAAGGAAAAACTGAACAAATCTTTCAAATATTGTCAAAAAAAAAAAAAAAAAAAAAAAAAAATTTTTATATATCAAACTATTATCTCTGTAGCATTGTGCAAAGCTTTGGGCTTTGCATGTACTGAAACATTACTAGTTGAGGTTACTCATATTTAATTCAGATTGGCAGACACAAAAGCAAAAAAAAAACAATTTCTGAATTCTTTCCGGGTAGTTTAAACTTTAGAACTTTCAGCATCAATTTATTCAGCATAATCGATCTTTTTCTAAATGAGTTATTCGCCTTTGCGAACAAATTAATAAAATTTAAAACACTAGTTTGATTTTGATTGAACGATTTTAGCGAGTTTTCAACAGAGGCTTTGCAATAATATCATCATCCAATCAAATAATATCATCCAATCAAATAATATCATCCAATCAAATAATATCATCCAATCAAATAATATCATCCAATCAAATAATATCATCCAATCAAATAATATCATCCAATCAAATAATATCATCCAATCAAATAATATCATCCAATCAAATAATATCATCCAATCAAATAATATTATCCAATCAAATAATATCATCCAATCAAATAATATCATCATCCATTCAAATAATATCATCCAATCAAATAATATCATCATCCAATCAAATAATATCATCATCCAATCAAATAATATCATCCAATCAAATAATATCATCATCCAATCAAATAATATCATCCAATCAAATAATATCATCATTTAATCAAATAATATCATCATCCAATCAAATAATATCATCCAATCAAATAATATCATCCAATCAAATAATATCATCATCCAATCAAATAATATCATCATCCAATCAAATAATATCATCATTTAATCAAATAATATCATCCAATCAAATAATATCACCATCCAATCAAATAATATCATCATCCAATCAAATAATATCATCCAATCAAATAATATCATCCAATCAAATAATATCATCCAATCAAATAATATCATCCAATCAAATAATATCATCATTTAATCAAATAATATCATCATCCAATCAAATAATATCATCCAATCAAATAATATCATCATCCAATCAAATAATATCATCATCTAATCAAATAATATCATCCAATCAAATAATATCATCATCCAATCAAATAATATCATCCAATCAAATAATATCATCATACAATCAGATAATATCATCATCCAATCAGATAATATCATCCAATCAAATAATATCATCATCCAATCAAATAATATCATCATCCAATCAAATAATATCATCCAATCAAATAATATCATCCAATCAAATAATATCATCCAATCAAGTAATATCATCATCCAATCAAATAATATCATCATATAATCAAATAATATCATCATCCAATCAAATAATATCATCCAATCAAATAATATCAACCAATCAAATAATATCATCCAATCAAATAATATCATCCAATCAAATAATATCATCATCCTATCAAATAATATCATTCAATCAAATAATATCATCCAATCAAATAATATCATCCAATCAAATAATATCATCCAATCAAGTAATATCATCCAATCAAACTAACCTTTTCAAAATAGCTTCTATGCATTCCTTCCAATTGAAAACGCTGGTTTGATTGGACGATTTTAATGCAAAGCATTGCAGAAAAGCTTGCATTAAAATTGATTAGTAAAACTACCATTTTCATGAAAATTGTACTAAATCAGTTTCAAATTAATTTAATCACTATCTGGATTCAAAAATAATGAGAATAATGTTTGTATTTATTTTGCTATTATTTTCATGGTTATTAATTCTTATCATTATTATTGTTGTTTTGATGATGATGATTATTATTATTATGATTGTTGTTATTATTGTTATGGTTTTTGCATCCAGGTTAGTTCTCTGTTTATCATATTTCTCTTCCCACCAGGATATTGTAGTGAACTTGAACTTTATATTATTATTGGATTATTTTGTTTTGAGAAGAATGGATTGGTGATAATAGTAGTAGTAGTAATAATCATACTGAAAGTGGCCCATTTTATTGCATGTAGTTATTCTTCTTTCTATTCAATCAATCAATGACTGCCTTGTTCTTTTAAGCTGTGGTTTTTATTGTGTCTTTTCAACAGCTGAACTCTTAAAGCTTATAAAAACTTGTCAGGAAAAGAGAAGGGGAAGAGAGAGATAGGTAGGAGAGAGAGATGGGGAGAGAGACATAATGCAAAGCTTATGAAATTGTCTGTTATAATAGTCATATGAAGGAGGTGATAGAAAATGAAAGAAATAAATATAAAAGAATATTAAATTATGTTTGTTGTTTTAATGGAAAATTTTGAATTTTTCTTTATAAATTTTAAACTTTTTATAGAGAATCTTTCACTGCAGTTGAAAAACAGCCCGGAAGGGGCCTGGCAACATTTTTTGTGCCAAGTAAAGGGATTATAGGCCTATAAAAGCAGGCTGGGTCAGGTCTGAAAATTTGGCCGGTGAAACAGGCCGGGCCACGAAAAATCGGCAGGTGCAGTACTCTAATGCTAATATCTATTCAGAAAACTTTAGCTTCTTTGAATAGTTTAAATTTAAGTTAATTATGAAAAGGTTTGAGCATTGACTTACTTATAAAGTTGATGTCGGATGGATAGTTGGCTAATTTTACTAATTTCACAGATGACTTAACAATTCACCTGGCTTGTCTTTCTAAGGATTTTTTGATATTTTAAATATTTCTTTTTTTAGTCTTTATTTTTTTTAATTTTATTTTACTTATTTACTATCCGGTTTTATTTCATTTAAAGAGCTCTGACATAGAAGTTGAGACTATCATGGCTCGAATTAACAAACTCCAGGAGGTAGGAAGTCATTTGAACTCTGTGTCACGCGATCAACTCCGAAAGAACTATGAAACCATTGAATCTCAATCGTCCGAATGTAAGCTGGCTAGCTTTTTTGTGTTCTTTAAATCGTTCATGCGTAAGCTAATATTTGTGTAGAGTAATCAATATAATGTTAAATTCTTTTTCATTGAAATATTTTGCCTTCTTTAATTCATCGTCAGTTAATTTGTATTGATAAACTGTCTCCAGTATTTATTTGTATAAAAAAATGGTTACCACAATGCGGATGAGCTTTCAATAAATTTATCTTTAGAAATATTTTTAGTATCATTTGCTATCTCCGAGTAAGCTTTCAAGTGATTTTATTATTAGCTAAACTAGTGCAAACTTTTTTGTATGATGATTTATGTCATAATCTTGATGCAGATATAAATAAGTATGCTAAATATTTTATTTTGAATCAAATGTTGATTTATTATATTTTTCGAATAAATAAAAAATTACTTCTGTCATAGATATCCAGATTCACATTACATCTGGCATCTTTTATTAGATTGCTATCCTGATTCATAGCTGTAAATTAGATTCAAACCTTTTTCCTGGTAGTCGGTTAATAGTTGCATTAATTAGAATAGTTGCTTTAATTAGACGAATGATAATTTAATGAGCTACCATTCATGACATATGAATGATGGGGGGAGAGATGAATCACTGATTGTATTATTCTCATTCAACATTGGTTTTCCACATTTTTAGAGATTTTTTTCCAATGTCGCTTAGTTTGAAATCATTAGCTGGAACATTTATATAGAATAAGTATATAGGCCATACAGCGTACAGCGTACAGCGTAGGCGTACGACTATAGGAAATGATATTTAGAGTCTTTTTGTGGCCTTTCTAATGGTGCTATTAATAAAGCTACCTCAATTTCATTAATTTTAATTCAATTATAATTATTAATTATAGTTCATTATGTAAACCTCTTGAAATTATATTTTTCTTAAAATAATAGTGCATATTAAAATTGTGATAATTAAATTCTACGTTGTCCAGCGCTAACAGTTCTTTGATTTTTGGCCATTCCGAAAGCTCCTAAGCCAATACATTTTGCTTAGTGCAAATTGATGGGAAGGGCTTATATAATCATCTATATATATATATATATATATATATATATATATAATTAAAAAGACTGTCTGTCTGTTTTTATGTCATTTATGCATTGTTACACCATTCATCTGATCATAATGATCACACAACCTTGAGAGTCAATAGAGGAAGGTTTTTTTTATGAAAAAAATTGAGATTGGTCACAAAATGAGCGGGGGAGCGAGTGGAAACGGGAGCATGATCGGGAACTGTAGAATGAGCGGGAGCAGGAAAGCAAGCATGGAAGGAAACGGGAGCGAGAGAGAAAAACGATAGAAAACCTCTAAAAACTCAGGCAATGCTGGTACTCCACTAGTTCTATACATATATGAGCTGGAAGTAATGTATGGTTTGAATTTGTTATTGATTTTATGAGGAATTCACTGAACTGACCCGCCACCATGAATCACCTCGAGAGTTATTCGATATTTGCTAGAGGCCATACGAGGAGACCCTCTTGAGCAAGATTTTCAAATATTTTTGTTTAAATCTGTAGCAGTATCAGAGGTTAAAATCCTGGTCTGTTTTTTATACATGTAGAAAACTCTGAAGTATCTCCAGTAATTTGTTAAGATCAAAATTTTTTCAAAAAGTATTGTGTAGATCGGTTGGAAAGTGCCAACATGCCAACATGCCTATAATGTGATGATCATTGAATAAAAACATGATCCAAAATATCAACATCCATTAAGAAGAATTATTATTCTATGGAGTAGATCAGAGAGATCTTTGAAGATTTTTATCTTTTCTATATTTATTACAAATTGTGTACTTACACTTTACACAGATGTCATTCTTCAGCCTTCTGAGTTCTCTACAATTTTTGGTCTCTTATTCTGTATAGAATTGATTACTACAGCTCTATTGTGGTCTTCCTGATACTACTCTTTCTCCACTTACTTTAGTTTACTTCTGCATTTAGTCTCACACAATTCTTGATTCTCTCATATTTCTCATTATTTTGTTCTTCTGAACTTGCTACCTCTTAGATATAAAGTGATATTCAAAATACGCTTTTTATGATTAAAATTAAAAACTGCAACTTTTGATCATATTTAAAAGATCTTTTTTACTTTCTCTAAAAGCCACTCTTTTGCTAAAGGTATTTTTTTTACTCTGTTTCCTTTCACTGCAATTCTGTTCCACCTTCTCTCACCTTCTCTCACTCTATCTTTGTTTCTCACTTCTGCCATGATCTGAAAAACCTTTCTTTTTGGTCAATTTGAATTGAATTTTAAAAGTTTGGAACAGAAACCCTGGTGTCAAGAAACACCTGAGGCAAATCAGATTTAAGTTTTTTTTTCAATTTTTGTTTCAGCCATCGTCAAACTGCTTATTTATATAGCGCAGTAAATAACAAGGTTACGTAAAGGGTGCTTTACAATGTTAGCGGTTAGCAGATAAGACTAGCATCGTATACGATGTTTACGTCGCTGCAGGCAGTCCCGCACATATATATAGAATAAATATATCGGAGATAAGCAGGTTTTGAGTGAGATGCCAAGATGGCCTCCGAAAAACGATTTAGAGTCTTTTTGGTTCCATGAATATTCATTATCTGTATTAATCTATTTTTGGTACGACAGTGGAGACTAAACTCCGGTTTGTAAGAAACAGAAACGTCGATTTCTTATAGCTAAAAGTAGTTGATATGAGCTTTATTTTAATTTAACGCGATATCCGACATAAAAAATATAAAATTCTAATTTACAGATAATACAGGCGACGTTAAATAGACATAAATAGACCATCGAACTAGAGACTACGCAAATAAAATTCAATGTCAACTGAAATTTTTATAAAAAAAAATTTAATAATTTTTATAAAGTTAAAAATTTATTTTGTACATAAAAAATTCTTTTTTTTCTATTAAAAAATATTTGATTAAGTTACTATACGGTTGTAACTCTCAGTTCTTCGTTTTGGATCTCCGGTCTACTAGGCTGCCTAGCTAAAAGCCTTCCTAAACAACAGGCGGGCCGATATACCTATTCTATATATATGGTCCCGCATACTACTCTCTAGCTCCACAAGCTCACGAAGGACTTTAATCCCCAACTGAAGTTGGTACTCATTTATCGACCATTAAAGGATGAAACTCTGAGCCAACGTGAGCACATGTGAGTTCAAGGAAATTACGTGCCTGTAATTTCAAGCCGGTGTCTAAACCACTAGACCAAATCGTCTCAACCACCTTAAAGCTCATTATAGTGTTTAATAATACCAATGATAATAGTATTTTTTTATGATAGTTTATAGTCCTTTACACCAAGTGTTTTAAGACTGAAATAGCTGTATGTAGGAAGCACCTAAGTGCTTCCTCTCGTGGATCATAAATTGACTTTTTAACTGTTCCTCCTCCTTTATCCAGGCTTGGGACTGGCTCGCAATTAGCGAGGTGGAGTTAACGATAATAGTAATAATTAATTAGTAGACATTAGGGCTGCAAAATTTAAAGATTAATTAATCGATTAATCGTTAAAAAATTTTAACGATTAAATTTTTACGAATAATCGAAAATGACAATAACTTTTCTGATGAATTACTGCGTTATAAAATGGAGATGAAAGTTCTTGAATCCATTGACCCTCTGCAATGGTGGAAACTTAATGAACACCGGTATCCGAAATTGTCATTCCTTGGCAAGACCATTTTGTGCATACCAGCTACATCAGTTCCATATGAACGATTGCTCAGCTCGGCTGGTTATATTGTCAATAAGACAGGGTCACCACTTGAACCAAATAGTGTCAACAAACATGTATGTGTGCATAGTTGGTTAAAAGATGTCATATAATTGGAGACATTCCAGTGTTATTTCGATTTTTGACAAGTATGTTTAATAAATGTTACTTATGACACTATCAATATTAATTTTTGGATTTAATCAAAATTAACTATTAATTAATCGTTACTTTCTGACAAGTTAACTATTAAATTTAAATTAATCGTTAACAGCCCTAGTAGAAATACAAAAAACTAACAGAGTTACCTGGTGTTGCAAGTTTTTTGTTTAGTTTTCTGTCGTTTTTTTGTAAAATAGCAGGTTTTTTTTAATTTTTCAAAATTATCTTAAATGCTTAACAAGAAAAATCGAGTCTGAGTTGTCAAAACATAAGGCGGAGTGCTATACGTTGAGCCACATTGCAATGACGTTTTTTTGTAATTTGATGTCAAAAACTAGTAAAAAAAAGTCTCATTTAAAATCATTATTATTATTCACCATTAGAAAATTACAGGAAAGGCACACACGTAAAACCAAAAGTATCGCCAATAAAGATAATTTCTCATTGTGACATATTTCATGTAAAACATATTTTCTAAGATTTAGAGCAAGATGTTGTACAGTAGTAATTTGCTCAAATTGAAGCAGCAGCTGAAATAATTAAGTAGTTGAATAATTTAGTTGGCAGGACAGCTATAAAATCGGTGGCTTTGACACCATCAATTCTATTGAGTGTATATGTTTTTACACTTATTTTAAACCATAGTGAAATCAAAAAGTTTCTAACCCATTTAAAAAAAAATAAAAAGTTAAAATTAATAAACAAAATGATATTTATGGTTTAGTTACTTTTAAAATAGACATTTGTTATTGTTTTTTTTTAAATTATGTTATTTGTTGAATATTAGTGCCACTAAAGAGAAGAAAACGTGAGAGACAGACGTCTACTTGTCTCAGTGATGATTCGGATTATCATTATGAAGACTTCGCTAGCAGGCCCAACAACAACTCCATATCTGCACTTCAGGTTGGCACCAATATTTGTTTTGTTTGAATTTTTTCCTTCAGTTTTTAATTTAATAGTTAAATAATATATTTGATTAATGTATTTCCTCATCTGTTTTGTGTGTTTTGTTTTACTTGTTGTATTATCGTTGAATTAAAATCACATATCACCAAGCCAACCACTTCTCCTTTTGTTTCACCGTGACAACCACACGTCTTTTCTATCAACCAATCAGGCACGTGACTACTCCTGGCAAGATCACGGCTTCTGCTTCTCAAACCTGCTCGTCACTGAAGCAGGAGAATTTCTCGACAAGAGGTTCAGCACGGCTCAAAAACTCACCTACAATACGTCAGTTGATATTTTACTTTTTATCTTTGGCTTTCTTTCCATCAAGCTTTTCTCTGTTTTATAAGCCTCAGAAACACTACTTGCATTTATTAAATTTACTTTCGAAGGTAAACTTTAAAAATATGTTTAATCAAAAAAGGTAATGAAAGAAGCTGATTGAAAATTAAATTTAAAAAAATCAGTATGTTGAAATGATTAATATTGATAAAATTTTAAAGAAAAATGTTTATTTCTATAAGAATATTTGTTACTTTCGCAACTCAATATTTTAAACTTTTCCCTGCAGGCTCGGAAACCACCGCGAAGTGGATACGAGCAAATTCAGACAAGCCGTGTGGAACATCGTCCAGTGCATGTTTGGCATGTGTCATGACGACTTTAACTACATGATAATCGACCTGCTTCTCGACAAAAAAACGAAAACTTTCATCAAGATGGCGGCATGCCACCCGGAGCGAGTCAACGGTGGACTCTATGGACTCTTCGGCAAGGAGCTGAAGTTATCCGAAAAGGTTTTTTGTTTTTTTATGCATGCTGAGTGCAGAATTGTCATTTTAAGCTTTCTATCAAGTAAATATCAACAAATCTTAAAAGAATTCATGTGACATATTGATTGGAACAGCAGTCTTACAAGACAGCTGATGTTTGTATTTGGTGATCTGCCTGTCTTGTTGTTATTTTATGTGTCTTCCATCGATCTGTACATCTGTGTAAAAACAAATGAGAAATTCTAGCAACAAGTGATCAACCATTTAAGTGCAAACTGTATGCATTAACTATTATTATTGTTGTTGTTCACATTAGCATGCACTTTTTTTCAGATCCACATAAACATCCTGATCATGGAAGCAAGGTTGCAAGCAGAAATTCTCTATGCAATGAGAGCCATATCTCAATATCGATCTTACGGTCATTAGGATGTTTGCTGCAGTATTGTACTCACTTCGTATGATACGATACCCGCTGTGTTATTTTATTACATTGTACTATACCACGATACATTACAACATTAGTATTGTGGTGCATTACAGTACTAATATTTTGTTACTTCAGTACCGTAGTTTTGTACTACAACACTGCACGGCGTGTTGAATTTTTACGATTCTTGCACATATTCACCGTCAACAAATGTCTCGAGAAGATTGTTAGGTTATTTTTTGCTTGTAGTCAAAAGGTTTTTGAGTTTTCTTTTTTTTAGGTTTTTTTGTGAAAGTGGAAACAGCTACTAGACTTGTACAAAAATAAAACTCCGATTTTCAGCTGAGTGGATGTGTGGACTGCATTAATATATATATTTTTTCTATTGTTGTTATTAATGTAACTAGCTCGGTAAATCTTATTAAAAATCTCCATTTTATTTATAATATTATCTTATTTATTATTCTTTCTTTCTGTCCAATTTGTTTTTGTTATACTCAAACAAGTAATTAAACAAACAACAAAGGGAAGACCGATTTAAATGGCACGAGTGACCACTATAAACTCCTAGTAAGCAAACCCCTCTTAGTCGTAAAAAGTTTCAGACTTTGTGTCATGACTATTCCCAGGATTTCAATTTTTTGTGGAAGGAGCTTTCATTTCAGAAACATCATTATGCTATGAGAAGGGGCTATTGTACGGTGTTGAATAAAAATATTGTATTTTAATTGCTTATAAAGTAATCAATCTTTCTTTGGTCATGTTCAGTTCCCTGTTTTCGTAGATCCTCCCCTCCTCCCACCTACTTTCCCAGATGCTCAGTTCTTCTGGCTTGTAGCAAAGTAGACTGCTTTAATCTTTCTAATTTTTATCATTTTTTTAGCTGTCAAGTTCCTTGTGTGGATAAAGTAGAAGTGTGTAGTTTGTTGGTTGTAGTTGTTTTGTGAACACAAAGTTATTAGTGGTTGCTGTTTTTCACTATATAACTAATTAACCGACAGTACAATTGTTTATTCTCTTGTACTTTGACTTATTCAATGAAGTTTGTAGTTTTGCAGCTATCTTAAGTTCAAAGTGTCGTTATCTCATATTGCTAATACACGTTTAGTTGTAGAAAATTATCCTGCAAGTACATTTTGGCAAATCTGTAAGTACTTTAAGACTTCAAGTTAAGTACAAAGATTGGCCAGCTGCTTCTTGTTACGTTTTAAGTTAAGTCCAGTTATTACTAGTTCATTAACGATTCATTAAAAATCTGTATGAGAGATAATTATAAGTAAAATTTATCATGAATATATTCTTTTCATGTGTTGAGTACAATTCCTTTATTTTCTTGAGATGCTTTCAATTTCTATCTTACATTTGTTTTGACACATTTTACGAAAATCTGCCAAAGCAGTGTCATGATCATAATTATCGAAATTAAAAATTTAAACTGTTATGTTCAAACAAGTTGTTTATATAAGAAAATTATTTGGGGTTAATCGATGAACTGTGTTATATTTGTATATTCTGACAGATGGGATATGTCTAAAAAAAATTTTTTATTAACTTCTTGGTTATCAAGGGTCGTTCAAGTTTGAACTTTTGTTTTGTTATTGGTTGTCATTAACTTTTGTTTTTGGTTGTCATTAAATTTTCATCAGATTGTTAATTACATTATTATTATAGTTTTCTTTGTAGCAGCATTCTTATTCAAAATTTTCTCTAACATTGTTTTCACAGAGTAAGCCATGTTGGCATTCGCTTGTATATAAAAATTGTTTGTAAATGTATATATTAGAGCGGTGTAGACCAGTGTCCAAATTACTGACTCGTAAGTTTCCAAATATCTATCTATCGACAGCCCAAGTTTGGCAACCTGCATTCATCGCTGGGCACCTCGGAGGCTACCTCGTGATTTGTTTATCTTGTAGTGGCTTCATTTTCGGCACAAATCCCGACCGACCGACTCGAACTTAACCAAATCTCCAACGACAACATCTATTTTCATTCTTCAAAAGAATGTTCTGCGCGAAAATTGTACAGCTCTGGTACACAATTGTTTCTTACTGTTTTCACTTTTTTTATAGTGAGAAGTGTCTATTCAATATCTTTTACTTTAATTTTGTTTTGCGATGGTGATGAGAGAGATTTAGGAAGACGACCTTCCGAAGTGTTTGAGAGAGTCGTACGTTGTATGGTTTCTACTTTGTAAAGTTTCATACTACAGCAGAATGTTTGGTTTTTTGCATTTTTTTTATTGTATGGTTAGTTTGGTTGCAATTGAGACATTTATTATCTCAGTTTGTTTTAAGATGATTTTTTACACCAAAAACTCAGTTATATTATAGAGGTCTGTCTATATCATCTACTTCAGAGCAAACGTTTCGCAACCAGAACTCCCCGTTCTTCATTCAACCCGTACAAGATGCAACGAACGAGAGTCGTGTCTTGTTTGTCGTCCCGTGTCGAAATTCTCTGCCTTTTCGTTTGCTTGTTTTATGTATTTGTAACAATTCCATTTGATTTTCATCTAATTCGAGTTTCAAAATGTTTTGTACTGTGCAAATTAAAGGAAAATTGTGATTCAAGATCTTGTGACATTGAAATCTGAAAGTATTAAATCGTCCAAAAGGAAGCCTCAGTTGTTTGTAAAAATTTAACTTTGAGTTCTTTGAATTGTTGAACACGAATCTTAAAATGACAAACATAATGTACGCTGCTTCGATTTTGTAAAAGGTTCCGTAGAAAGTTTAATTATTATTATTGAGGATATTTATGGACGCGAAGAGCACACTGTAATAGACAATTATAGATACACGATGACACAGCAATAAAGTCTTAGACTTTTAAGCTTGGGGTCTCGGGTGGGTAAAATCCAACATTGCATAACTTCCCTGGGCAAGGAGTTCACTCTTATGTCTCAGGACATAATAATTAATAACACAACTATAATCTGATCAGATTCTTCATTAAAGGAGTTTCTTGGGATCTAAATGTTTGAATATTATAATGCTAAGTTGTTCATTATGAATCACCATTTATCCTTAATACCAACGAGTCTTACATGAAACCTTAGTTTTAATATCATGAAAAAATGACACATTGACAATAAACAGGTGTGATGATGATTAAGTTGTTCATTATGAATCACCATTTATCCTTAATAACTTAATCCACGAATATGTTTCTGGAAAGAAAATCATTAAAATGTGAGCTAGAACCTTCTGTGAAGAATTAATTATTTGAAGTTTTAGAACAATTAATAGCTTCAATACAGCTAGAATTACAATAATTTTCTGCATAAAAACATCCACTGACAAAAAAATTACTTTTATTGATAAAAAGTCAATTTCAGTGCTTGTTGCAACCCTCTGAAAATGCCATTGCTAGATACAAATATAATGATCCAGACTAAAATAATTAAATCAGTGTTTTTGTCAATGGAAATAAAAGTGTGTTTTAATAACAACTATCACAACTACACGTCAACACCTCATAATTCTGAACCAGAAGTGAGAATTTTGAGGGCTTTCGTAAGGTTAAGGATGGCAGTTGGGGCGTCTTCATACTGTATGGCACTGTTGGCAAACTTGCAGTATTTCATGGCTTTGGTATAGTCGTCTGGCTTTAGCTTCAGACCCTGTGCTTGTGTAGTTGGTGGCATTTCAAAGCCAGCTGTTTGTAATCAAAGAAATTGTTTGAAATGGAAATATATTTATATTTATATGCTTTGATATCGCTAATGCGGTAAAGTACTATGTTAATTTTAAATAGCCATTACAGAATATAACTAGCATCACAGCCTGTCGGACAAGAAGCATAAACAAGAAAGAGACGCAAATACTTAAATCTGAAATACAATTTTATTTCTGAAATCAGCATAAAAAACTAAGTAAGTATGCCAAACTTCATTGAAATCGATGCAATTCTATCAAAATTATATGGAGTTACAGATAGATGAAGCCAACAAATTATATAGATTAAAATTTCCATGCATGAACTAACTAACCATTGTTAGATGGAGCTGCTTCAAAATTATTATGACGTGGTATGGGGACAGGCTGCGCTGGGTGATAATTGTTATGAGGAGGGTTCATTGGTTGATTCGAAAGAGAATATCCTGGCTGATTGGTTGGTTCAAAATGTAAAGGAGATGGGTTCGTAGGAAGAACTCTGCTCATTGGTTGATTCATAAAATAGGGCTGGGCTGGTGGAAGATCATTCATATGCATAGGGGGAGGATTAAACGGTTGACTTTGAGGAAAATTGCTAGTCTGAGCTTGATTTTCAGGGTTCTTGAACTCGTAACCTGGACAAATTAAATCAATTGATTAGAATTCAAGTTCTAATTGAAATTAAAGAAATACTATAAACACCAGCAATGATACCACATTAGTATTACATTTTGTTTATTATATATCAATAACTAATATAATAATTTATTGACTTTAAATAAATAATCGAAATCCAACCTGCATCAATGCCCAACTCTTCAGCAGCCTCAGACAAAGGACCAGGCTGTGGAATTGCACCAACTTTCAAGCAGTTGTGAATGTAGGCTGCCTTCCACTTGGCATACTTTCTGCTCTTCTCAGACTGAAACAAACAACAGAAATGTTGCTTGTTTGTAGAATACATTTAAAAAAGTATACACAGAAATGCATAGTAAACTGTTTTTCGTATGTCCTATAATAGATTAACTATTACGAAAATTACATCACAATTTTATTTTGCCTTTGAGACAGAAATATATTATCATCTGTGTTGATTATGCTATCCTTGATGATTTCGTATAAGTTGATAAATGATTAGAACTATCACCAACGCAGTTAATATCGGAATGGCTATTACAGATAATTTTTGCTACAAGCGATTTTCAACGCCAATGTTTTTGTCAAAACATTTTGGATTAAAAAATAACCATGAACATAAATAATTGCTATTAAATATCTCCATATCTATGATCACCGCTGGTTTGTTTTAAAATTTCTATGATATAAAAGTTAAATTAATATGCACAACAGCTGATTGCTCAACAACTTTTTAGGCATGAATCACCGAGCATGCAGTACATTATTTATACAATGGATTAGGCATTAGATACTTCAATGCAAAAAAGAGCTTGCTTAGCTATGTCCTACAAACAATGGAAATGTGTCCATCACACCAAGTTTAGTGACAACAACAAAACTGGGAATAAAAAAATTATTAAAGCTTACAGCTTTAATAGAATAAGATAAACTAACCGGATCATCTTGCTAAAAAATCCTAAGTTGTCTTGGATTTATATTACTCTTATGTTATATCAGATTGAACTCTGAGCATGATGCAATACAAAATAATGATAACAGTATCGCTATTGGCACCAATACAGATACTTTAAAACAGTAGTGATGGTTGTAATATTGACAATATTTCCAAAACAAAACACTAAAATTGATAATGTCAATACTGGATGTGACACACAGTGGGCCTATTCTATTATCCAGAACTATAAAAATAAAACGAAAAGATCAGTAAAATAAGAGAGAGAATATTACTTCTTCCGAAAGATCTCCGAATGTAGTCAGAACATCAAAGAGCATCGCAGAGGTGTAAAACGCTTTCACTACATTCCTAAGAAATGACAAAACGCATGGTAAACAATATGGAAAAAATACAGTATAATTTTTATTTTTGTTTATAAAGAAAATAAAAAATCATGAAATAAAATAGTTAAAGAACACCATAAAAATAACTTAAAAATTCTTCAAGAGACGAAACTAAATCTTATCTACAGCATTCTGAAAAAGAAAACAATCTGTCAATCACTAACTTTCCAAAATTACTTTTCCTGTCCTCTGTGTCAGCATAAAAGAATAACTTCAGAGCAGCATTCTCGACGTGAGCCTGGCCAACAAGTTCTGATTGAACTGGCTCGTTGTCTTTTAATTGGGCTTTCATCTTTTGAAAAAAAATACAAAATAGCATGTTCAAAAAATTGGGTAATACATTTAAGACTCACATTTTATCTGAAGAAGATTATTAAAATTTAAAAATATTTATTAACTTTGACATGAGTAGTTTACCCTAGATATGCTGAGCTGACGTTAGCCCATGTGAGTTAATTTTGTACTCAAGGAGACTACACATCTGAGCTATGAATCGAACCCGGGTACTCCGGATATCTTAACCGGTGTTTAAACCACCAGACCAACATGTCTCACACTAGACCAACACACACACACACACACATATATATGGTTATATATAAAATAATGATAATCAACCTGCTCCAAGTTCCCCATGAGAACCCTCAAGAAATTTCTACAGTCTGGTGATTTCTTATCGATTTCCATTCCTTTCTGCATTGCGTAGAGTCGACCTATGTTTATTTTAAAAGTATGTGTCATCTCAAATGTTAATCTTATCTGAAATCTATATTTGGTAAAAAGACAACAGACAATTTTATTAGAAGAAAAATAAAAAATCAAACTGATCATAGAGGGATACCCATCACACAAGCAGAATGCCTGGCTTTATAAACTCAACTTATCCGAATTTTAAAACAATTGGCAATACATTCAGATATATAAACATCCATAAATAGGCTAAAATCCTGTGATGTAATGCCATAATAGCATTAAAAGAGATTGAAATTAAGTTATTTTGCAAATAATAACAACAAAATAATTGAAATAATCTCAAAATCACGACCAAGTAATTAATCAACGTGAATATAAGACCTGACATTACTTACAATAATAACAGACAACAGGATCTCTTTTTTCATATTCTACAGCAGTCTTCAAATAATGCTGGATGGGTTTGAAAGCGGGAGGAACCTCAGGCAGAGCATCGGCCATTTTGTTTTTATTTCTCCACCTGCAATAATTCATAATTGATATGTATAAATTAATTAGGCTAATTGAAAGACGATGTAGAGTTTAAGACAATCCTGAGTTTTAGACCAGAATTTCTTTTTTGGGTGTTCAATAACAAATGAAAATAAATAAAGTAGCACATAATACTCTTGAGTTTTATGTTTTACTCCATTTAATTGATCTCCTTTATTAGCACATCTGTAGATATATGTCAACCATAATGTATGCACATCTATAGATATATGTCAACCATAATTTATGCACATCTGTAGATATATGTCAACCATAATTTATGCACATCTGTAGATATATAGTCAACCATATATTGTAAGCAAAAAAAATAAAGTTAATTTATTCTAAATACTCCTAACTAGGAAGATCAAACATGCACCTATTGCTCCTTATATTCAATTAAGAAAATTTTAAGCACTGAACACAGAGTAGTTGTAAAGCTTAAGTGTTTCAACTATTTAAACCTTTCTATAAACCTCTATAATTTTTAGGGAATGATGGAGGGCTCAAATAATTAATTAAATACCAAAACTGAAGAATTAAGATAGACAGCATAAAATTTGTGTTTAGTTATGCAGTCACACCAGAGTTGAGTGATGTTGATTCAACACTGCAGTTATGCGTAGACATGAAGAAGGTTGATTCAAAATACAAATCTTGTCATACAAAATATTTCACTCAATAAAAAAACTAATAATTGACCTTAAATGTAGACCATTCTCAGGTAATATTTAAAGCTCTCACAAATTGATCCACAAATTTTCTTTTTTAGGGAGTCATCTATCCCTCTAGATTAAAAGTATAGGTACAACAATAGCGTCAGTTCTTGTATGACATTCATAAAAAAAGAAAATTGTTCAATCCTAGTAAAGGAAAGAAAAATATTTTTCAGAAGAAATGATGATGACATGGCACTATTTGAAAAGTAGTGTGAAAAACAAAACTTATGCTGTCAGAGAATTTCTATTTTGAAACAGCTAAATCCAGTGGCGTAGCCTGGGTGTGTGCCACCTGTGGCGCAAGCCAAATTTTCCACCCCCTTATGTAAGTATTGAAATCCAAAAGACTCCAAAATAGACAGAAATGTTTAATTTAAAAAGTTAACCATACGTATAAAATTTTATCGAAAGTTAATTGAATTAAAATAAAACTTCTGTCTTTAACTAAAATTGTATTCGTATACTTTTTATAAAAACAAAGTCTTTTATCGCACTTTCCATGTCAATACCATCATATAATTTTTGTTCAATAAGCAAGATAGCTAGGTTTGATTGCCTGATCTCATTGTTGATCTTAAATCATTTTTAATCAACTTCAACCTTGAACAACTTCTCTCATTGTTTATGACGATTGTGAGAAATATTTGGAGCATTTTTATAACAGTGGGCAGAGTAACTTCTAGCTTAGAAAACTCAATTTTGATGTGACGTGAGTCAGCAGACTTCTGGCCACAAACAGGTGCATCTTGAAAGTCTTTCTGAACTGTTCGGTTGTAGATGCGGTTGTGACCTTCGGTGGAAGACGATTCCAGATTGTTGGGCCAGCAACCGCAAAACTTCTGTTCCTAGCGGTCTTTAGACGAGCTGTAGGGATGAGTAGTGAAGACGAGGATGACGATCTAAGTCTTCTTCAAGGCAGAACATCGCACACGCGTGTGACGTCCGAGCGCAAATATAGAGAAGCCGACTTGTGGAGGCATGTAAAGCTAGAAGTGCGAGCTTGAAATTTATCCTGTAGTCAACCTTCAGCCAATGCAGCTCTTGGAGGATGGGCGAAATACGGTCATGTTTCCTGGAGATACGGTCATATTTTCTTTTGATGGTTCTCAGAAGATTCGTCCGTATTTTAATATGTTAAAATATTACGTAGTTGGGACTTTGCGAAGTACCTCAAATTAGTCAAAAACTAGAAAGGCTATAACTTGTGTCAGATCATAATAACTTAATTTTGGTTTCAAATTAAATATTACTATTATTATTATTATTATTATTACTATTATTATTATTATTATTATTATCAAACAATTGATAATGCAACATATGTCAATCACACCACATTAAGTAATATTGTAATAATGACGAAATTGCAGTTGCAGATTACTTTGTCTAATAAAACATAGTACAATTTCAGAACTGTAACAACCCCCATCCTATTTCAAATTTTGCTTTGAAGTATAGAGGGCATGCGTCAGCATTAGTCGTTCTTATAAAGTAAACCAATGCTAATGTGCAGACATAACAAACCTTTTAATAAATGAATAAAAATTATTTAGGTAATCATATACTTTGATGGGCTGATCTGGTTAGGGAAAGGTTTGTAACGGGACTACTGTAGGTTCGTAACGTGACTACTGTAGGCCAAACCCATCACAGTAAATGATTACCTTATTTAAAATTGTAATTATTGCTGAAACTAATGAAGTTTCTTGTAATGTTAGTTAAAGATTTTTCATTTGAGCCCACGAAACTGAAAAAAATGGGAATGTCAGGATGTTCAGCAAGGCGCAAGATGTCCGTGTATATTATCAGTCACAAGCTGGAGAAAGGAGAAGCGGTGATTTATAATCAATTTTATAATTTTCAAGTTTTGCGTCTCATACCTTCTGACTGACAGTCCACTCTCAGATCTCAAATCTCAGATGATTAGATATCTGAATCTAATAGTGAGTCTTAATAAAAATGTAAAACTTTAGAGATTTTTCTGATTGAGCGGCTCACCCAAATAAAAAAAAACTCACCACTATCTAAGCAATTAATACTTTGGAATTTTGTTCGACGTAGTATACAGTACTATACCGTAATAACAAAAACAACACTCATTAACAGGAGAACTTCAAGAGGAACAGGGTTGTAATGACCAACAAACTTTTGTTTTTATAAAATTACTAATTATTTACAAAACGTTTTACTAAACCAATTCAAAAACAAGTTTAATTTTGTTTTACCAGATTTGTAATTGCCAGTTAGTCAGTGACGGATCCAGGAATTTGTAGGGGATGTTCGTCACCTCTTCCCTTCAAGAATGGTCTATGATCTTTAAAAATTTAAAAAGTAAACCTTTTCTTCCCAAAAATGATAACGTACATTAGCCTCCGTGGCCTAATGGATAAGGCATCGGCCTCCTAAGCCGGGGATTGTGGGTTCGAGTCCCACCGGAGGTGCAACATTTTTATGCCCGAATACTAAACTTTAGATTCTTTACATAAATTTTTTTGTGTATCTGAGTTGCTGTTCAAGACTTTTTCCAAGTTTTCGTCAAGACGATTTAAATCGGAAGAGAATAGAACTCCCTACTATTATGACTCCCTTTACGTTTTCTATTTTCGCGACTTCTTAGAAAGCCAACTTTTCTATGCTGGTTTTGACCATATATATAGAATATTATATATACTAGCAGTGCCCGTTGCGGCTTCGTTCGCATGAAATTAGAGAGTTTGAACCGTGCATCCATAGTAGAGATCAATTTTTTAGGTCTCGGCTCGGCCCGTCGACAACTTAGCCCAGCCCGTTTTAAAAACCCAAACTCCTTGCCCGGCACAGCCCGTCTGAATTAGGCCCGGCCCATTCTTACAGGCTTAGAAGTTCTATATACTTGATGAAAAACTTCGTCCCGTCCCACCTTGACTTCAGGTTTGGCCCGGCCCAACTGAAGACCCTAAAATCACTAAAATATCTATATACTTGGTGAAAAACCTCGGCCCGTTCCACTTTGATTTAAGGTTTGGCCTGACCCGTGTGAAGACTCTAAAATAACGGCTTGGCCCGGCCGGTGATAAACTGAACTTAGCTACTTTTAACCGGCACAAAACTTCAAAATACTAATTTTTACATTTGTAGCACTTACAGTTTTTGAGTAGCAGTTATTTTGAAATCAAATAACCCTTTTTTCCACCCCACATTTGATGTCCTGGAAACCAAATTTTTAAAAAAATGTTGAAACACTTATATCATAATTTTTTGAGTAAATACTAAATACTAATTTTGACATCTGTAGCATTCACAGTTTTTGAGTAGCAGTTACTTTAAAAACCAAAGAAACTTTTTTCCACCCCACATTTGAGGTCCTGAAAACCAAAATTTCAAAAAATGGTGAAACACATATATCCTTATTTTTAGAGTAGAAACTAAATACTAATTTTTACTTTTGTAGCATTAACAGTTTTTGAGTAGAAGCTACTTTAAAAACCAAATAACCCAATTTTCCAACCCACATTTGAGGTCCGGGAAACCAAATTTGTATAAAATGGTGAAACACGTATATCTTTATTTTTAGAAAAGAAACTAAATAATAATTTTTACATCTGTGGTATTTACTGTTTTTGAGTAGCAGTTACTATAAAAGACAATTAGCCTTATTTTCCACCCCACATTTGAAGTCCTGGAAACCAAATTTTCAAAAAATGCTAAAACACGTATTTCATTATTTTTGGAGTAGAAACTAAATACTAATTTTTACTCCTGTAGCATTAACAGTTTTTGAGTAGAAGCTACTTTAAAAACCAAATAACCCAATTTTCCAACCCACATTTGAGGTCCGGGAAACCGAATTTTCAAAAAATGGTGAAACACGTATCTTTTTATTTTTCAAAAAGAATCTATATACCAAATTTCAGAAAAAAATTTTAGAAAAATTTTTTAGAAAAAAGTTTGTTTTCCAGTTTTTTCCCCTCAGGAGCAAAATTTTCAAAAATCCTTTCTTAGCGGATGTTTACGCTATAAAAGTAATATAAGTTCCAAATTTCACGTTCCTAGGATGAGGCGTTTGAGCTCGGCGTTGATTATGAGTCAGTCATCTGTCAGTCAGGACATGTTCTTTTATATATCTATATATATATCTATATATATAAAAGAACATGTCCTGACTGACAGATGACTGACTCATAATCAACGCCGAGCTCAAACGCCTCATCCTAGGAACGTGAAATTTGGAACTTATATTACTTTTATAGCGTAAACATCCGCTAAGAAAGGATTTTTGAAAATTTTGCTCCTGAGGGGAAAAAACTGGAAAACAAACTTTTTTCTAAAAATTTTTTCTAAAATTTTTTTCTGAAATTTGGTATATAGATTCTTTTTGAAAAATAAAAAGATACGTGTTTCACCATTTTTTGAAAATTCGGTTTCCCGGACCTCAAATGTGGGTTGGAAAATTGGGTTATTTGGTTTTTAAAGTAGCTTCTACTCAAAAACTGTTAATGCTACAGGAGTAAAAATTAGTATTTAGTTTCTACTCCAAAAATAATGAAATACGTGTTTTAGCATTTTTTGAAAATTTGGTTTCCAGGACTTCAAATGTGGGGTGGAAAATAAGGCTAATTGTCTTTTATAGTAACTGCTACTCAAAAACAGTAAATACCACAGATGTAAAAATTATTATTTAGTTTCTTTTCTAAAAATAAAGATATACGTGTTTCACCATTTTATACAAATTTGGTTTCCCGGACCTCAAATGTGGGTTGGAAAATTGGGTTATTTGGTTTTTAAAGTAGCTTCTACTCAAAAACTGTTAATGCTACAAAAGTAAAAATTAGTATTTAGTTTCTACTCTAAAAATAAGGATATATGTGTTTCACCATTTTTTGAAATTTTGGTTTTCAGGACCTCAAATGTGGGGTGGAAAAAAGTTTCTTTGGTTTTTAAAGTAACTGCTACTCAAAAACTGTGAATGCTACAGATGTCAAAATTAGTATTTAGTATTTACTCAAAAAATTATGATATAAGTGTTTCAACATTTTTTTAAAAATTTGGTTTCCAGGACATCAAATGTGGGGTGGAAAAAAGGGTTATTTGATTTCAAAATAACTGCTACTCAAAAACTGTAAGTGCTACAAATGTAAAAATTAGTATTTTGAAGTTTTGTGCCGGTTAAAAGTAGCTAAGTTCAGTTTATCACCGGCCGGGCCAAGCCGTTATTTTAGAGTCTTCACACGGGTCAGGCCAAACCTTAAATCAAAGTGGAACGGGCCGAGGTTTTTCACCAAGTATATAGATATTTTAGTGATTTTAGGGTCTTCAGTTGGGCCGGGCCAAACCTGAAGTCAAGGTGGGACGGGACGAAGTTTTTCATCAAGTATATAGAACTTCTAAGCCTGTAAGAATGGGCCGGGCCTAATTCAGACGGGCTGTGCCGGGCAAGGAGTTTGGGTTTTTAAAACGGGCTGGGCTAAGTTGTCGACGGGCCGAGCCGAGACCTAAAAAATTGATCTCTACTATGGATGCACGGTTCAAACTCTCTAATTTCATGCGAGCGAAGCCGCAACGGGCACTGCTAGTATAGATATATGGTTTTGACCTATCTATATACAACTAGCCTAATACCCCAGAGTTGCTAAAGTTTTTTTTTTAAAGATTTTTCTCCTGTTTTGAAAAGTTGTTATTTGGGATACCTTATACCAGTGGTTCTTAACCCTTTTTCCCGCACCCCCCCGCTTCTGACAAACTCGATTTGACCAAACCTCCTACTTTTTCATATAAAACAAGTAAATTAAAAACGAATTTTTAAAACCCAATGCTTTTATATGTAATTAAAACACAAATTTTGCAATCAATTTTTTCTTATATTACTCTTTTTTTTATATTAAAGTCGAAATATCTTAATTATATCGAAATATCAAAATTAATTAAAATTAACTAAATTAATTGACTTATTGTAAAACTAATAATTGAATATTGCATTGTCTTCTATTTTGAGCATGTATGCAAAATTTGAAAAAAATCTATCATCAGGAAGTGACTCAAAAATTGATTGCAAGATTTGAAACAGACAGAGAAACAAACAGACAGACAGACAGAGAAACAAACAGAGACGACGAGTTAATAAAAGCATTGGTAAAAACAATAAGTAAAATGTAAGTGATTTGCACCAAGTTTTTTATTTAATTTATTTTTTGTTGCTTCCGACCGATTATGTCATGTCAGAAAAATGAGGACCAATCTTTAACAAGGCAATTGGCATATCATCACCGTCCTCCAATCAAATTCTTTGCTTGGTTTCCACATTTACCAAAGCAGAACAGCTAATCTCACTTAATATAAGTAGGCAGTAGCAAAAGGAATGATGAATGTCAGCGCACTTTTGGCCAAAGCTGGGTAGCTATCTAAAAAAAGTGTAAAGCTTTTTGCTTTTAAAAATTTGATAAGAAACTAGGTAACAGACAATTAGGATTAGTTTGTCAATAATTGACAAAAATTCCAGTTGAAGTAAACTTGCTGCGGCGTTACACCGAGCTCTTTTCTGGTTAAGAATGTCAATCGATTCGGAATTGTTGGAATGCACTGCACTGAAATGCTCTTTTAGCTTGTTCTGTTTTAAAGTGTTATTTGACAGGACTTTGTCACATTAAAACAATTTGGTCGTTCGTTGTGGGTCGTCTTTGTCAGTGATAAAAGTGAAACTATACTAAACACAGCCTTCTGAATACTTCCGTTTTTTTACATCTTTCAGTTTTGAAATGCCAGTTGAAGTGATAACCAGGGAGGAATGCATCTCCCCAGAGTATCAATTGAAAGGTTTTTGGGTAGAATACCTGGTTTTGGAAAATGACTGTTGTTGAAAGTAATATTAGTGAAAAATACCTACAACTACCTCCCGGTCATTGGCTTTTTTGAAAGGAAAAAGTTGAAGTTTTTTAATTTTTTGCAAAATACCTCCTCTCCAAAAAAATAAACTCACCAAATTTTAACTCGATTGAAAAACGGGAAGATGGTTTTTTTTAGTAGTAAACGGTCCCAACTTATGGTTTAAAGAAGGAAACACTGTTAATAAGATAAAATAAAGGATTTAAAAATACAAATATTGCCAAAATTAAAGATTTTCAAAATTTTCTAATTATTCTCCGCAAAAATTAAATTGTAAAGATTATTTGTTTCAAATTAAAAAAATTTAATTTTTAAACTTTTATTTTTCGCAACCCCTAAACTAAAACGGAGGGGAGAGGGGGGGGGAGAATTTGACTCCCCCTGATTTTCGAAATTTTGATATTTTTTACATAGAGTTTACTATTTATTTTTTTGAACTTCAACTTTACTTAAACTAATGTTTCAATGCGTATTGAAATGCTTTTTGCTTTGGTCCAAAGTTTAGCTGTTTTCTGTGCCAAAATACGAACAGCGAACTTGTAGAACTTTACCCTATCAGTGGTATTGATACAATTTTGATTCCCTCACAACTGTCTACATTAAACTTTTTATTATTTATTATACAACTGGCGGGGTGCGCGGCGTTGCCCAGGGTTTTTAGATGTTTTTCTAATGCTTGTTTCTCTCGCTCCCGTTTGCTTCCCCGCTTGTTTTCCTGTTCCTGCTTGCTCTCCCGTTCCTGGTCGCTCTACCGCTCCCGGTCGCTTTCCCATGCCCGGCCGCTTTCCCGAGCCCGGCCGTTTTCCCGCTCCCGGTCGCATTCCCGTTGCGGTTGTTTTCCCGCTTCCGATCGCTTTCCCGCTCCCGATCGCTTTCCCGCTCCCGATCGCTTTCCCGCTCCCGATCGCTTTCCCGCTCCCGGTCACTTTCTTTTCCCCGCTAGCTCTTACGATCTAGGTCGCTTGGTTGCCCGGGGTTTTTAGAGGTTTTTTTTAGAATGCTTGTCTCTCTCGTTCCCGTTTCCTTCCCCGCTTGCTTTTCCGTTCCTACTTGCTCTCTCGTTCCCGGTCGCTTCCTCGTTCCCCGTCGCTTTCCCGCTTGTACTTTCGCTCTCAGTTGCTTCTCCGTTCCCGTTACCACTCATATATATATATATATATATATATATATATGACAAACTTTTATTTAGGTTACAATTTCTGTATGTGTGTGTGTGTGTGTGTGTGTGTGTGTGTGTGTGTGTGTGTGTGGCTTTCTCTGTACGCAAATCTTGCACGTAAAATTTAACCAGCTTTTTGACTAGCTAGGAATCTGAAACTTTCAGCATAGCTTTATATTGGATGACAATACATGATTCGAATCATTTTGGAATAAACAAAATTTTCATTATATAATTTTGAATTTAAAAATTATAAATTGCTTTTTATAGAAAAATGTTACCGTAAAAATAGAGTTTATAAAAATTCAAATCGAAATTTTGTTAATTATAGAGTAGGTTAATTATATTACTATCGATAGAGCAAAAATGTTTATAGGATTGAATAGCCACTAGCGAGCTTCTTAGAATCGATTTGTTTATAGAAAGTCAGCAGGAAATAAGGTTTCAAAATGTTGAACCTTTTGTTTCTAATAAATCTAAAAATTTAATAGAAAACATTGTATTTCACGACAAATATATTAATTTCATCTCAATAGGATAGCGGAAAGTGGGTAAATTTCTTTTATTTATTTAATTGTCTTTTTTACCGTTTTATTCTGTGATTGTTTTTTTTCTTAAAAAATATTATTATCTTAATGTTAAGGGTGATCCTCGAGTGGGATAATTTTCTCTTTGGATTCCTCCCTTTTGGACTTATCTTACTCTTACTCAAATGTCGAACCTCTTTTTTTATGTCCAAATAAAAATTGATTGATTGATTAAATTTAGACTTTCAAAATTATTGTGTCTGAGACAAGCAAGCAAGCAACCAAGCATAAAAAGGCAAAGTTAAAGTGAAAGATATATAAAAAAGTTTTGAGCGCAAAACGGAACTACTGTGGTGGTATAGGAAAAATTTAGCTTTCATATTTATGAATCATCTATATTTCTATTATAATTTGGTATTTAATATTAATATCTATCGATATTTATTTGATTTATTGTTTTTATTTTTTGTTATTCATTTCGTGCTTCGTCTCGTCCCACGTCAGTTATTTTATGGAAAATTTTCTGAAAGTTCTCTTACTGGAGGGAGTCGTTCTTCCATCTGGTTGACTGAAGAAATGAAAATGGGAAGAAAAGATTAGAAGAAGAGGGAGAGGAGAGAGTAGAAGAGGGGGGAGTAGAGACTCCTCCCTGGAGAAGATAGGAAGGAAAGAAGTGGGGGGAGGAAAAGATAACTTAATTAACGTTTCTTTAACTTATTGATTTATACTAACATTCTTTGTATTCCTCATTAACTTAACTAAAAGCTAAAACTTATCTCTCGAATCATTAAAAATAACTTATTTCACGTATTTGCATTTTAGCAAAACCATAATATTTATTCAATCCCGTTTTTATCAGCTTAAAAAGATCTAAATTTATATTTAAGAACTTTCCATCAAATCGATTCAACCTTCAGCGGGCCTCAACGTTTTTGATTGATGAAGATCATCGAATGACCTTTACCTCTCTTGACTATTCCCGACCACTCCCCATCTGCCCTTGGTCTGCCCATGTGTTGATGACGTCACCCGCAAGCCGCTCTCGTTTCTTGGTCGTTTATTTGTACACGGAATCTGCGGGAGTGGACAGTAATGGAGTCTCATAGGGAAACAAATCGTCTGAAGCTTGCATGGTAAACAAAAAACATATTCCTTCGCTTGTTTATCAATTAATTGACTTCATCAGGTTTTTTTATCAGTGTCATCTTATTTGATTGTTTTCGCATTTTCTGGCCGTTTTCGCATTTTCTTTTTCTTTTTTTATCTTTTGAGTTGTTCTGCATTGTCATGTGCATACTCAATCTCACTTGCTAGCTCAAATTCACACACACACACACACACACACACACACACACACACACACACACACACACACACACACACACACACACACACACACACACACACACACACACACACACACACACACACACACACACACACACACACACACACACACACACACACACACACACACACACACACACACACACACACACACACACACACACACACACACACACACACACACACACACACACACACATACATACACACAAAGTCTAACATGAGTCAACACTTTCTTAGGTCTTTCCGCTCTCTATCTATCTTTCATTTGTTTTTTCTACATCTCACAAGCACACCCACACTCACCTTCTAACCAAAATGTAGGGCGTAATACGTGTTGGAAAAAATCTTTTATTAAATTTTTAGGACTTATTCATATCTCTCTTGCATCGTCGCCACGGGAGTTCGGAATCGAGCAGCAGCTCGTTGACGACGGAAGTTCTTGGTTGAGTTTTAATGCTTGGTAAGCTCATTTGGGGGATGAAGTTGGTAGAGGCGTAGCGAGGGTTTTAGCGTCCGGGATTTGTGTTGAAAATGTTCGGAAAATGTCTGGAAAACACATTCCGGCAACTTTTATGAAATTTTTAACAATTCACTTCAACCTATTATTGATGATACAGAAGGGAGAATAAAATTAATATCTGCTGCTCCAAGAGCAACTGAAGTTCATTTGTAGTAAAGTAGAGCAGGCGTTTCAGGATTTGGATGATAATTTAACGAGAAGGACAAATATTCAACACGCAATGAAAATTTACACTACCATTATTTGAATTGACCATGTGAAACCTGCTTTAAAAAATATGCATTGTTTGCAAAACCAACAAAGTATTATTAATAAATAAACTTAATTTCTATGTAAAGTTAATCAAAAATAATAAAAGTTATTATTTTGCAGCTATAGACATCTTTTAAAAACATATTCAAACTCAATTTACTTCGCAATAAAAATTTTTCATACTGGAAAACTTTCCGGAAAGTTTTCGAAAAGTTTCCGATGGGAAAATTTCCGGACATTGCACATCATTACCGGGGACAAATGCCCCCTAGAAATTCTCATCTTTAAGCTCATAACCGAGGACGTTCAAATGGCGCCCGGGTACACATGTCTCCCTGTCTCCCTCCTACGTCTTTTAAATTTGGTGATGAAAAATTGGAAATGTAGCGTTAATCAGTGAAGATATAAAAGTAGCTGATCGGTAATGGTAAGTGAATGTTTCGTTGTTCACTCATAAGCAATTTCATGGAAAATAATTATAATAATGTGTATGCGCGTGCTGGAATGTCTGTGTGTGTGTGAGAGAGAGAAAAAGAGAGAGAGAGAGAGAGAGAAAGAGAGAGAGAGAGAGAGAGAGAGAGAGAAAGAGAGAGAGAGAGAGAGAAAGAGAGAGACTGGAAGTTATGTGCGGGTGACCGTGTATATGAGCACGTACATTTTTCTTACAGAAGACGATATAAATCTCTTTCAGAATTTTTACTGAGAAAAAAAATCTTCTTCATTTTCATCCTAAAGCCACACGCGAAAGTTCATTCGTTCTAATTAACTCATTAATAAAATAAATTATTTATATATATTCTTCATAAATCTTTTCTTATTAATTAATTAAATAATTAATTTCTTTAATATGAAAAAGAACGAGTCTATTTTATATCCTAGCCATCCTGTTTGTCTGCATCTTTTCAACTAACCTCCCCAATATTGCTTAGAAGTATCGAATCAGTTTTTACACGCTTTGGAAAAGAAAGAATAATATAACAAAGTATGTTCGTACATCTGAACATATTCTTGATTGCCGGATATTCACAGTTCTTGAAGCTAGCCAAGTTTAGCTGGTAGTTGAAGCAGATTATTTAATAAAACAGTTAATACCTGATGATTGCTTTATACCCATTGAATCTGCCCAATAGCTGCAATAAATCGGTTATCAGCATGTAGCTGTTGCACTGTAATAATTTGGTTATCAGCAATAATCTACGGTTAGATTCAAACGTCCAAAAAAGCCAATCAACCGTTTGGGTATTTGTTAAATTCGCGCCATGAAGAGATCCGTCATATCATATCATCATATCATCATATCATCATCATATCATCGTCATATCATATCATCATATCATCGTCATATCATCATTTTCACTTTTGTTGCACCTTTCATTCATATTACAAATGATTAGTGCTAAAAGAACTTGCTGTTAAGTTGTCTAAGACTATTTAAAAAAAAAAGAAAGTGTCATTTTAAACTTTTTTGCGGGACCTGTCGGTGGAGGTCTAAATGTTTTTGAGATATTACTTGAAATTTATTTTGCATTGAATTGGTTTAAAAAGCCCGAAATTTTTAAATATCTGCCAAACATCAGAACTATTGATGTTTGAGAGGTGAATTTAGTAAAGATAAAGCCTTAGGCTACAGAAAAACAGAATGAATTTGAATGCTAAAAAAAAATTAAATTTCAAATTTGTTGTTAAAACTTTTGTCCCCCTGGAACTTCCGCTGCATGCCAGTTCTATCGAAACGTATCCATGTGAGTTTTTACGAACTGATATTGAGGAGCGGGAAAAACAAATTTGCTTTAAAAAAGTTAAAAATCACATTTTAGTATTATAATTTGTTTCTTATAAAGTAAATAATTCTTCATTAATCTTTTCTTGTATTTGCATGTTCACAGAATCTATGCATTCGAATGAATATACTGAAATAATGACACCCCAGGTATTTCCAAATTCATCCTGAATAAGTGATAAAAACTTTATTTTCGTTTTTATCGAATTGCAAAAAAATGACTTTTTCATTTATTTATTTTAGGAAAAAAACAATTTCCATGTGCAAAGAACTACATAAGATCGATATCTCAAGAACACATCATCAATTCAATCGATGTTCTTTTAACGAAGCGATAAAAATTCTGCTGGTTTGAGTCGTCAACTGCTATTTCTGCCATTTCATTTGCCCAACGGTGTATTAGTGTTAAATAAAAAAAATTTGAAAGAATTAAATTTCGTTGGTGATAAAATAAAATGTCGAGATATGTTAACAAAAACAACATCAAGAACATCAAAGTTCAAAATAAGAAATATCGTTGCGTTCACAGTTTCAATTAATTTTTATCTTCGTTACCTTAAAGGCGTTGAAAATAAATTTGACTTTCTTCCCTTGCCACTCAGAAGTATTCTAATAATTTATTAAGTTCCAGGACCGATCTGGTGCTGAACGGCCTAAGGGAATAAATATGGATTGGGCTCTTGATAAATACCAGACAAAAACAATAATAATGAGATGAATGTAGGCCCATTATATGATTTTCAGTTCTATTTCAAAGAAAGCACTTTCATCAGCTTGCTTGCTACCTGCTCTGTTCAGCAATGATTTTTCAAACATATGAATTAGCGGGCTGACGAAATTGAAATTACTTATGTCGAAATAGAATTGTAATGTGGTATTGTCGGGTATTGTAAGGGAGGGGTACTGCTGAACAGGTATTGCAGGTCTATACAGGGACGTCATTTAAGAAAAACCTTAGGGTGGGGCGGACAACTTCTTCTGAGGGCCCATCAATTCTTCAGATAAATGGAAAATTTTCGAAATCCTCTTTTTAATATTGCTCTCAAAAAAAGCTGACGATATTAATTAAATTATCAAATCATCAATAAGATAGTACAAAAGTTCATTAAAATTGGACATATCGGAAAATATAGATAGGTTGAGAATAGACGAAGACCTTACATGATCGAACCAAAAGTGGTATCACTTGCGTCTGTATTAAAATAAAAAACTAGAATCAATTACATACAAATGTTTCAATTAGCTACATGGAAGTTAATAGTATACATTTTAGATATAGGTAGGTATGTATTTGCACAATAATAATGATATTACAACATGTATGTTAATGTGAAAATACATTGTAGCAAATATACAGTAAGAATTTTTGACGAGCTTGTCAAATTGTGGATGAAAATTTGGCAATCGATATCAATGTCATTCTCCACTTTCATGGAAATAAATGATTCTAGGTTACATTTAACTTGCGTTATTAAGGGAAATGGTGTCATTTTATGTGCGACATAAAAATATTAGAACTTGGGAAACTTGTGGCGGCGGAAAAAAACAGCTCATAATTGATTCATAAAAAGTTAAAATTAGCTTAAATTTTGACAAACTACAATATCGTTATCGCGCAGATTTGTATAACTAAAATAAACTGAAAAAATATATCAGAAAAAACAATAAATTAAACTCAAATGAAGAACATCTCATTCAATTATTTTCTACAAAAAATTGTACAATTTTAGATGAATTATATAGTGGGGTTTCTCCCAACCCCCTAGACCATCCCGAACCTGTTATGTTTAAAATAATAGAATAATTGCACGTTAAATGTTGTAAAACTTAAAAATTCTGAAATAAAATAATCTACTTCTAATTATTAATAATTAATCCAAAACGTTGTTGATCCATCCATTATAGGCGGCATGGGCGGATTTAATTTGTTTTAAATATCTTTAATTTAAATACCTCATAAACTGATTCAAACACGCTTAATTTTTATTAAAGCACATAACCATAAGATTTTTTAAAGGGTTGATCTATGGATATCTTGTCACAATATGCATAAATCTGTTATATCTAGAATTTTTTGTTGAAAGAATGGGCAAGACATGTTCTTGGGGCAGTGCCGTTATATGGAAGAACAATTCAGCAGCTTTTAGGAATATTTTTTGAAAAGAAGATACGACTACTACTTCCGGTCATTTTCGAAGAAAAATGCCGTACGACAGCCATAAAAGTATAAAATATCAGAAAATGGTCCCACTCATGTTTTTTTAATTGGGAGGGGGCACTCACACCACAGCCCCGGCACTGCCTGGGTAGTGATCTGTTGGAGGGTTGGAGTCGTTGGCCAATGACGCATGTATACATAATGTACAGGCGTTGCGTAAAATGTACAACATCTGTACTTGTGTACTTAATGAGACGTGTCCCGAACATTCACAGGCTTTAATTGCTCAAATGTAATGCGTGGTAACTTTTCTTAATGTCTGTAAAATTGAATGTTTTATTAGTCATTTAATAGTCGTTATGATATATCATAGTCTCCTTTAGAGTTGTTATGAAGGAGTCTACGTATACATTCCTTGAAACACTAAATGTAAAAAACTATAAAGTAAAATAAACAAAAAGTTGGTGCACAAATAAATCTACTGTCGTTATAAAGTAAGTATTTTCAAATTGAACTTTATCATCATCATCATCATTATCATAATCATCATCATAATCATCATAAACATCACCACTACCAATGAAAATATCATAGCAAACCTAATTCACAACAAACACATTTACGATTGTGCTCCAATATGTACCTTGTATTCACACTGGGTATGATGAATCCGAGTCTAACGCACACCGGCGATGGCACTCTGGAAGCTGGAGAGAAAGAGAGAGTGAGAGAGAGAGAGAGAGAGAGAGAGAGAGAGAGAGAGAGAGAGAGAGAGAGAGAGAGAGAGAGAGAGAGAAAGAGAGAGAGAGAGAGAGAGAGAGAGAGAGAGAGAGACAGAAAGAAAGAGCAAAAACGAAAACAAGAGTAATAATAACAACATGTCATGACGGATAGCAAGGACATGTTTCATGCTTGAATGAGAGAAGTCATTAATTCACTCCTGCAATTACATGCAGTAACACGAAGCTTCTGCTCTTCGCTTTCTTTCTTCAACACCACACAGCACAATCTACCACCACACAGCACAATCTACCACACACAGCACAATCCACCACACACAACACAATATACCACCACAGTACCTACCGTTGTCCATGCGATAGTAGAACCTTCTTATAAAAGCCAATCTGTGTCGGTACTACATTTATATTGTATATAAGTACATTTGCATAGGTATAGAATGTGTATCGTCTAGGTATACCTACACAGGTACATTAGTACAATATAGGTATGGCAGACACGTGTGTATAGTGTACAAGTACATTTGTAAAGGTATGGCGGGCACAAGTGTTTAGTATATATGTACATTTGTATAGGTATGGTAGGTACATGTATATAGTATATGTACATTTTTAAACTTATGGTAGACATGTACATTTGTATAACTATGGCAGACATGTACATTTGTACAGGTATGGTAGGTACACATAAAACGATGTATACACAGAGGATTGACGATCGGAAAAAGCACTTTTCGGATGCAGAAAATGCTTTCAGAGCACAACTTACTCACATGCGTGTCTTGCGATTCTCGAGTTGCTTCTGTTTTAAGTCGTGTTGCTGAAAGATGTTTTTCTTTCTTGCGTTTCTCTATAGAATGACTCGTCTTGTCGCTCCGCCTGCATTGCTCATCTCCTTCTTCTTCGCACAAAGCATTTTAAACTTCAAAAAAGCTTTCAATCTCAATAAAAAAAAGAATTCAAAATTGCTGTGATTTTGATGTGTTTAAATTTCAGCTATCTTCTCGCTTTTGAGTAACGGAAATAAAACATAAACAAGAATACAAAACTAACAGACGATCACTTCTTTATCAGTTTATTTCTGCAGTATTATCTATTTTATGATTTTCAAATAGAAATAAAACAATAAACATATTTACATTCAAACGCTAACGTCTCCACAAACACATGCTTTTCCACACGGACGTAAACATCGCCTGGAACTCACCTCCATCACACACGACAGTGACAGACACCTTCCATGCAACGGGTTAAAAGAGACCGGACATCGTATGTTTTTGAAGTGCCATCTCCATTTCTTCTCGGAATTTTCGCTTTTTCTGACCGGATCGTTGGATTTGTTTCGGAAAAATTGATATCTTGGTTGTTATTCAAGTGAGTAATAATAATGGTTGTTATAAACTTTACTATCACTACATTAGGTTTTGCGGCTTTAATTTTATTAAATTTTCGAGTTTCAACTTTCAATTTGTATCAGAAAAAACGTACAGGTTTTTGTTGATTATGCAATAATAATATTAATAATAATTTGGTAAATTTTAAGTTTTGATATCTTTTTGTTGTAACATAGGGTTATTGTAAGGATTAGGATAATGTTATTTTAATGTATGTCTTTAAAACGATATAATCCAATGGGGGCTTGTCTCTTGATCTTCTTCGTTTTTAAAGACCAACAATAACAAATCTTGGACAAGGCCGAACATTTCAGCTAGCTAGATTAGATATAAACATTAAAAAACCCTTTTGGATTCATTTTACGAAACATTGTATTTATTTATTTTTACAGTTTTATTTGGATAATGCATTGATTATGGAGTTATGGATATGTTAAGGTGAACGTAATTTAGACCCAACCCACTACTTTCTTAGCCCAACCCAGCCCGACTCACCACTTTCTCTACCCAACTCAGCTAGATTCACCTGAAAAACTAAATTTTTATCCCAACCCACAAGTAAAAATTTTTTTTCTTAGTTATAATTTTTTAAGCCCAACCCATCCATGAGTTAAAAAAATTGAACCCAACTCAATCCAACCCTTGGGTCAACCCTATGTCCACCCCTAATCAGGATGGCTGAATATCATTCATTGGTCGATAAACACAATTTTTAAAAAACTTATACAAACAAGATATTTGATTACAACATTAATCATCGCTTTAAAAATGTCTAAACATCCTCAATAAATTAGAAACATACCGAAATTCGATTCTGATCGAATATGTGCGTAAAAGAATATCTGAAATAAAATAAATAATAGAATTTAATATTCAGAACTTTCGTCCTCCACGTTTTCTCTTATTGCCTGAAAAATGAGCTGAAAAAAGATTAAAATATGGGAAGTCATTTTTTAAGACTTACCTCGTATAATTACCCACCATTTTTCTTCTGTTGACATCCACGGTCATTCTCCTTGTTTCAATTAGTCACTCTCAGCCTACTTGCCCGTGGATACTACATCCCCCCCATACGAAAAAACTGCATGGTTGTTCAGTGACTTCATGGTCTGAATTGTTATGGCATGAGTGCAGCAAAACTGTGATAAGATAATTGTGATAATAGCTGGATGCAGGAGTTTTATTTCAATAAATAAGGTTTTTGTTTAGTGAGGTTTCTGGAAGAATTATTTTGCGATACTTGTTATTGTTAAAATATTTTGCTACACTTGCTGTTGTTGTTATTATTAAGTGCGTTTTGAGTAATATTTAGTTTACACTAAGTGCATTTGTAGTTTGTGATTTGAACAAATTAGGTTAATAATACATTTTCGTTAGTGATTTATTAATTTTATATTAGCCGTAAGCTGATTTTGTGTGTGTATGTGTGTGTGTGTGTGTGACATTCAGATGCATCGAGTTATGCCTTTCAACATGTTAATTTAAAATCTAATTTATGCTATTCGTATCTATATTTAATTCCCGACAACTCTTTGCAAAATGAAACTAAAATGAGTCTTCATTTGCTTCTAATGAGATTCAATTGCTTGGAGATTAACTTCGAGGACTCAGCATAGCCAGACTTTATCTCATCTTGTGAGGCAGGACGAAATTTCAGAAAAATTTGAAAAGAATTCCCTCCGGTTATCAATCTTTCTTTCATCCAATCTCTCATTCCATCTATCTCTTTTCATTTTTTCTTTCGTTCTTTTATCTATGTCCACTAATTACCCTCGTGGTCCACCCTATTATCTCTTTTTACCCCTTCCCCCGCATAACATTCCCTCAATGTTTTTTCTTTTCATAAATCTTTTACCCTTCCATCCTTTCTTCCACATTTTGTCAACCACTTTTATTTCTGCGGTCCTTTTTGCGTCTCATCATCTTCTTCCATCACCAATCCACTACCACTACCATTTACCACCCCACTACCACTCACCAACCCACTACCACTTACCACTTACCACCCCACTACCACTTACCAACCCACTACCACTACCACTTACCACCCCACTACCACCTACCACCCCACTACCACTTACCACCCCACTACCACTTACCAACCCACTACCACTTACCAACCCACTACCACTTACCAACCCACTACCACTTACCACCCCACTACCACTTACAAACCCACTACCACTTACCACCCCACTACCACTTACCAACCCACTACCACTTACCAGCCCACTACCACTCATCATCTCACTACACATCAACGCCACCATCCTCCCTCCTTCTTTCACCCATTTCGATCAATTCCAAAATCTCTCCTTCATCCATCAACCAATCTGACGTCGACTTCAAACTTCAACTATTCATCCCTCCAGGAGATGTGTAGGTGATAAAAATAAAAATCCCACTGAATTTAAAAGTGCACTCCACTGCAACTCCTACAAAGCCGATGATCCGGATGACGGCTATGCTGATGACAGAGACACTGATGATGACGGTGGTGCTGATGACGATGAAAGAGTAAATGACACAGCCACGGTAAAGTCGTTGTGATGTTGAATTGTTATTTACCTCTGCGTTTTTATTGCTGACCGGACATTTTCTTGTCCTGCATAAGCTCGCGGAGAGGCAAGGAACTGTTATTTATGCCTCGCTCGTCTTTTTCATTCTGTTTTATTATCATCATAAGTTGATGTCGGTGATTATTTTGATATGTATGTGTTTGTGTTGCATGTATGTGTGTAATAGTGTGTATGTATGAATGTATGTCTGTCTGTCTGTCTGTTTCTTTACTACAACTTTAAAAATGAAATCGTATTACTTATGGGCCTATTTCAGTAAAATATGTCAATGTCTCCAGGCTATAAGGTCTTGTAAGGTTTATTTAGTTGTTATGTCCTGTGACGACGACAACGACGATGATGACGATGATGATGATGATGATAATGATGATGATGATGATGGTGGTGGTGGTGGTGATGATGATGATGATATTGATAATGATGAGGATGATGATGGCAATGATGATGATAATATACGTTTATTTCCATGAACGGAAATTTAATATGATAATGACTTTCCTACTTGACACATCACTTTTTCACAAACAAAAACTATCATTATCACCATTATCATGATGACCACTATCACCATTATCATCATCAACATCGTAATCGTCATTTGTCGAGTTGCCACCTTTAAATTCATTTCCGCGATGAACCTCTGCGGTTTTGTTGGCTCCATTTTTTAGAGCGGAAATGCCGACCTACTTTTGAACGCGTCCACAATTATTTGGCAATCGATAGTTCTGTTATATATGGAATGGGAAAAAAATTCCGCATGTGTAATGAAAGATAAATTATAATTAGATATTAATTTATTCTTTATTTCTTTTGCTTTACACTTTCTATCGTTTCTACCGTTTCTATGAAAATTCATCTGAACTGATAGGGTCTCTGCTTTCAATCACCATCCCTTTGTCTCTCTGGTATATTCTCTCTCTCTCTCTCTCTCTCTCTCTCTCTCTCTCTCTCTCTCTCTCTCTCTCTCTCTCTCTCTCTCTCTCTCTCTCTCTCTCTCTCTCTCTCTCTCTCTCTCTCTCTCTCTCTCTCTCTCTCTCTCTCTCTTTCTCTCTCTCGTTTTATTTTTCTTGGGCGATTGGAATTTCGTTACTGGTGTGTTAATTGTCTTTGCAAATGAAATTATTAATTTATTTTCAACCTAGGCTCAAAATCAACAAACTAACATTATCACCATTATTGTGATTATTATGATTATTATGATTACCGAAAATCCCTTCCCACTCAGAAAATAAAAACTACACAAATTTCAGAGGAGAAAATTCTCTTTCTTAATCTTATTTGGAAATAGATTTTTTTCTATTTTTTGTCCTTTGTTTTTATTCTCAAATTTTTCCAACTGTCACTGTGATATGAAACTCCCTTGCTGGCACTGTTCCAAGATGTTTTTCATTATTTATGCTTTTCGGTCTATACATTTTTTAGGGCATGGATCTTAAAAGCTGAGATATGGAAGATAAACCCACTTGGCTTATATTTTACCTGTTTATTCAATTATTACTCTTTTATTTATTCCTAAGAATTCTTTCTCTATAACTCTTTCAGGACTTAATAATTAAAATCCTCAAAATAAATCGTGCTATTTCATAAAAACTGGCAAATCAATTTTGTTTATGCCATGAATTGAGAGTTGAACTGAGCTTCAAAGAGTCCATTAAGTTAAGCACCTGGTAATTATATTTCTCCATCTATAATTTTCCTGAAGTCGGTGCCAGAGCTGCATATAATTATTCATTTTATTAAAAATAATTGTAATTAGAATAATAACTAATATTAAACTGAATCCAAGACACGGGGCTGAAACACTTTCGATAACAAAAATGATTTACCAGTCAGACACCAAAAACAGAAAATTATGGACATGGAAAATCTAGTGTAGAAAAACCAAAAAGGTAACAATAGCATTGGTAACAAACACAGGAAGAGATGTTGCGTGGTCAGCTGTGCTAGGGGAAAGACGACCAACATGGATAAATTGTGTGGCAAACAAGAAATGTGACTGATCCAACTTTTTTTCATTATTTTCTAAAAGTTTTATCATTAAAATGAGTTATAAAAGCACAAGAAGTTATACCAAATTTATACTAAAAGTACGAAAGCTTGTCGTCGGTTGTATGAACCGCAAAATTTGATGATCAATCGTATTAAAACTGCACTGATATCGAGGCCGATCAAAATCGTTCGGCCTATCCTCATCAGCAGACCGATATATGTTTTATACGATATTATACTTTTCAGAGGAAATTCCAGCCGAGATCATAGAACTATGTGACTAGTCGGTTGGTGACAAACTGAAAAGTTTTTTTAGTATTTTGAAAAAATAGATAAAATTTGAGTATGAAATAAGTTGATAATTTGCAGAATTATCTTCAACTGTCACAGTTTTAAAAACAAATTAGAAATAACAGGCAAATTTCTCGATAGAAACATATTATGGACAAAGGTCATCATTAGATTACAGAATGCTGAGAGGAATGACTTGATCATTGAAGTTGGAAAGGAATAATAGTTATATATTATTTTGCGATTGCATTGCTACTTTTTTTATCTTTAAGACTTACCTACAGTGTTGTAAGATTGCGTAATACCTTTTATTACACGTCTGCACGCACTAATTTTATGAACAGCTGACCCTGCTGACCGCCGCGTTATGCGAAATTGGTAACATACATACTTACAGACAAACATAGGAAATTATGTATGTTGATTTTCAGAAAGTAATGGAAAACTACTAAAGAAATCAACGTGATCATTATCATCAACAACCTGGTTGTTGCCATCTTCTTAAACCACGAGAAATACTCCGACATTTTGTTTCAACACGTCATCTGCACAGCAAAGGAGTATGCGCTTCTCCATCGTTCCCGTCTACTCACGAGAATAATAATGAGATCATCAAAAGACGACCAAAAATCAAACAAAACTCAGAAACAACAACAACAATTCCCCAGCCAGGCACAAGCAGCCGCTGCTTATTCTGCTCGGGAAAATTCAGGATCAGGATACCAGCAGCTGAAGAAGGACGGAAATAAATTAGAAAGATGTCAACAATACAGCGTCACTAAGTCCTTTTCAGTTGGAACAGGCCTTAGACTGCCAGATGCTTCTTCCTACAAGTCGGCTACAAACACTAAGTTGCAACAACTTAACGAGCAGCAACAAATGTATTCAGATGCTCAACTACAACAAGCATCTTTAAAACAGCAACCACATTTGTTTCTGCAACAAGCGTCTACGTCGAGGCAACATTCTCTGGTTGCGCTGAGGCTTCAACAACAGCATTTGTTCCTCCAACAACAGTTTCTACAACAACAAGCCAAGCAGCTACAAAACACGAGCGGCAATATTGCATTTGTCGACACGTCCTCCTCCCAGCTACCTCATTGTCATCCAGCTGAACTAGAGTCCACATCCAAGGTGAGTGCAGTGAACACGTGAAACCAAGCGTACACACGATATACACATTAACACATGCATACATTCACACATACACAACTACACTCACATACTGAATCTTATGTTTGTTACTTTTGTATAGACCTGTAAATGTCCTACTTGCAGTCTTCGTTGGCATCATCATCAATCACCAATATCGTCATCATCACCTTAGTCATCATCTTAGTCATCAATCATCAATATTTCCATCGCCATCGCCATCACCATCATCGTCATCGTCATCGTCATCAACATTGTCATCGCCATCGCCATCGTCATCGTCATCAGGATCATCAAATCGTCCATCATTCCAATAAGCACTGATAGAATGCATTATGTCAGTACTTTGTACCCAAAATAAATCTTATTGATAAATAAATAATTTGTCAATTCATAACATGATATGCATGACGAACAATTTTGAGAAGGCCAAAAAAGCAGCCGAAACAGAACTGTGTGCATTGAAACATTTCACTGAAACATTTCATTGAAACATTTAACTGAAACATTTCATTGAAACATTTAACTGAAACATTTCATTGAAACATTTAACTGAAACATTTCATTGAAACATTTAACTGAACTATTTCATCGAAATATTTCATTGAAACATTTTATATATTTTGTTATCACCTACTGAACAGGTGAAAAAGATAAACAGCAACACGCAGACACAGACACGCAAGACTTCGATCCCAAGAAGTGGATCGGTCATAGATTCAAAAAAATTCCACTGTCCTCCATTCTTGAGTGGTCAACCGTCACCATCATCGTCGATATCATTTCAAAATATGGACGTCAACATGACAACCGATATCGAACCCCAACCAAGTGTCCCTTACAAAGATTCAAATTTTTCTCTTGTTACGCCGATAACATTCGGCCAGCCGGCTACCACTATTTCTGTTGTTGACATTGCCGTTACAGATGCTTCTATCAAAAGTACTGTTCCACTGCCATCCTCGTCATCCAGTGCATGCAGTGAAGAAGAAGGAGGTGTTGCAGCTAAGCCGGTCTCTTCTGACGGCGTAGAATCGAGCAAGTCGAGCAGCAATTCATCGACGGACAGTGTGATTTTCAGACCTTCCAGTTGCGATGATTCTGACGCCAACGACGGGAAGCTTGATCATATTGCAAGTCTGAGAAACAAGAAGAATGCTGGAAAAACTCGAGGTAATACTCAGCTTTCGCTACCTGACTCAGAAAATGTCCACAAAAGTTCAGAAGATCACTTGCTGTCAACCGCTCCTTCAAAGGAAGCCAAAATCTTAAAACCTCTTCAACCAATCAGTACAACACCGATAACATCAACTTCTCTTCCGTATGCCTTTCTTAGAAGTCTGTCGACTTTGAGCCAGAAACAGTCTTCCTCAGTTCAGCCTTCTGTTTTCGCACCAGATTTGCCACCGAGAAGAAGCGACCCTGTATCCATGTTTCACCATTTTTCTCATCTACACCACAGTAGACCATCACCACCACCACTTCCACCCTCTCCGGGTTCTGTAGTTTCAAGCAAGTTCAATCACCCTTTGTTAAGTACACATAACACGCACGAGATGGACATCAGGATGCTGACAAAGCAGCCATGTTTTAGTTTTTCTACTTCAAAACCAGCTAACTGCAACACATATGGGGGCTACATGTCCGATGGGGAGATTTTAAAGCCCTCGGCGTCCGAAGAAGTGAGCTGTGGTTACTTGAGCGAAGGTGGAGCATCGCAGTATGTTAAGAAGATCCAGCAGAGATTCAGGGAGGGTTTGCTAGCCGTGCAGGAGAGCCTGGAGAAGAACAACTCTAAAACCGACGATACGAGGTATGATGAGTCGACAGATTGCTATTTTTTACGTAACTAAGCTCTTTAAACGCTGTTAATCACTGATTTTGTCTTTGCTCATTATACATGTTGAAATTGCTTTTTTTACGTTTGCATGGATTTATGTTTGATATTTATATGGAGGGTGTTTGTGTTTTATATATGTAGTCATTCATTTATGTACTTTGTATTTTATATTTACCATTTCATTAATCGCATCTTTTTATTTACAATACATTTGTATCATTACATCACAGGCATTGTATATTATCTGCATTAAATTGATTTTTTTCTTCAAGACAACTTAAACAAAACAGGTTTTGATCGAAAGCAACGCGTGTAGAGAAAAGTAATAAATAAAATTCACATTAGATATTCAGTTTTATTTTTGGTTTAATAAAACTTGTCACAAGTGGTGAAGATATCCTTATTGAGGAAGCTTATTTTACACCTTCAGACTCTGGATTGTAATGTAGTAAGTGAGAGTAGAGTAGTGTAGTTGGATTTGCATTATATTTCCGTATTATATCATCATCACCATAACATCAACAACATATTATAAACACATTATTACATGACCATTTTATATATTAACATCACATAATAATCCTCAATATCATCTTTTTCGTTACCTGAATTGGTTGTTCGCGTCATTTTTAGTTTCACTAGGCAACATGTCTCCGTTTTGATTGGTTAAAAAATTATTTCTTGTTCATTGTATTCTTTATTGTGCTTTGCAAGATGTCGAACTAAATCCTATTTCATGCCAAATGATTATCATTATTTGCCGGTGTAATTTCCAGATAAATTTTGTATAATATTTGTATACGAGATGATACTATAATATGAATTATCATTATTATAATAGAGTCATAATTTTATTGTAGATTGAATGTCAATTTTTTTAATTCAATTTGTTATAATAGTTTCAGGAGCATTCTGTAAAGAATTTTTTTTCGATTTTAATGATGGCAAATTTGTTTTGAGATGCAATTTTCTATTTGCACAAGATTTGTAGGGAATGATTTTGCTGCTTTTTAGTGCTTTAGTTTATTTTAATTTTGTTCATCATCATCATCATAATAATCTCCATCACCACCTGCCTGATCATCATCATAATCTCCATCACCACCTGCCTGATCATCATCAACGTAATCACCATCACAATCACCATCATCATCACCACCACCACCACCACCACCATCATCATCATCATCATCATCATCATCATCATCATCATCATCATCACCATCACCATCACCATCACCATCACCATCACCACCATCATCATCATCATCATCATCATCATCATCATCATCATCATCATCATCATCATCATCATCATCATCATCATCATCATCATCATCATCATCATCATCATCATCATCATCATCATCATCATCGCCATCGCCATCGCCATCGCCCTCGCCCTCGCCCTCGCCATCGCCATCGTCGCCGTCGCCGTCGCCGTCGCCGTCGTCTTCGTCGTCGTCGTCGCCGTCGTCTTCGTCGTCGTCGTCGCCGTCGTCTTCGTCGTCGTCGTCGCCGTCGCCGTCGTCGTCGCCGTCGCCGTCGTCTTCGTCGTCGTCGTCGCCGTCGCCGTCGTCGTCGCCGTCGCCGTCGTCTTCGTCGTCGTCGTCGCCGTCGCCGTCGTCGTCGCCGTCGCCGTCGTCTTCGTCGTCGTCGTCGCCGTCGCCGTCGTCGTCGCCGTCGCCGTCTTCGTCATCGTCATCGTCATCGTCGCCGTCGCCGTCATCATCATCGTCATCGTCATCGTCATCGTCGCCGTCGCCGTCGCCGTCGTCTTCGTCGTCGCCGTCGCCGTCGTCTTCGTCGTCGCCGTCGCCGTCGCCGTCGTCTTCGTCGTCGTCGTCGCCGTCGCCGTCGTCGTCATCGACATCGTCATCGTCATCGTCATCGTCATCGTCATCGTCATCGTCATCGTCATCGTCATCGTCATCGTCATCGTCATCATCATCATCATCATCATCATCGTCATCAATCAATAAATTGTATTTTAAAAGATTTCATTTTTCACGCTAAGCCTGGGTTAGACGTTTTCCTCTATAATGAGCTTGAAATCTTGACTCCTCATAGATATTAAAGCAAAATTCTGCTCCGATGTCCTGCCTTCAATTTAGTAACCTATGACCCCCCTTTGTATGAAGGGTGCATGGGACCAACTTGATTTAATTTTCATTCATAATTTATATAATTTAAAATATTTGCATATCTTTTTTTTCTCTAACAAACATTCGCCCATAAAAAATTAAACATTCTCGTTCAAGTACACACAAGACATCTTCTTCTTCATTCTTGTTTCCCTTCTCAACGTCTCTTTTAGTCTTCAAATTTGTTTCGTATTTTGAAAAAAACTGTTTTTCTTTAGCAGCCTTCAAAAATTCTCTTGCAGTGTCTCGCTCGATTAAAAAAATATCTTCAAAAATATTTATTTTATCTCCATGTTGACTTTTTCCATCAAAATTAAATTTTTTCATCACATTTGTTTTAATTATAATAACTGTAATTTTATTATATTAACTGATATTTATTTTACTATATTACATGTGGTTTTATTTTTTAATATAATACAAAATATATTTCAATTCAATGTAAAATATTTCAATGCATTACAATTCGTAATTATATATTATACTTCAGTAACTTAAATTACCAGGAAAGACAACGTCTGGGATTGTGTATCGCACGACAAATTTCATTTTTATAAAAATTTCACAAAAAAATGTGAGAAAAAAAAACAAAAATCTTTTGTCTTCGGTGACTCAGTGGCGATTTATAAAATCTTTTTATTTGTTTGTTAAGCTGGAAGAACACATGTGAAAAATTCCTCAAAAACACTTTCTCATATCAGTCTGTTTCACCAGATTTTTTAAAGATTTAAGCAGTAATGCAAATTTATTGTTTAACGCGTGCACACACACACATTCTAACACACATTTGAAATTCATAATTATCATGGAATATTGCATCCATAATTTCATTCATTTTAATCGGCTCTTTAAATTTCTTCCTTTTCCAAGCTAATAATCTTCTCTCGGCCGCTGAACTTTCATAACTTTCTCTCCTAATATTATTTACTTTGTCTCTCTGCCACCATCCATGTGTTTTACGTTCACTTTAAGCACATACAGGTTTGTGTTATCGTCGTTGCCTGTGTTACTTGGTGAGTGTGTTTGTTTGTGTGTGTGTGTGTGTGTTCTGATGGCTTCTTTCATGCTTGGTATTTTTTATGGTGTTGTGAGTGTGTCCTCATGTGCGTGTATTTGTATGCGGGCATTCACCGTCACAAGATTGGGTTCTTACCATGTGATATATTTATCGTTCCCTTTATGAGCCTCTTCCTCTTCCTTTCTCTTTCTCTTCACTTTGACCTTACTGACCAGGAGATTGACAGTAAATTAGCAGAAGGCAATCTTTTTTGTGTTCCTCTTTATGTACTAAATGAATATATTTTGTCATCGAACTGATACTCCACCACCAACCACATCCACCACCACCATCGTCCCAGCCACCACCGCCACCACCACCACCACCACCGCCACTACCACCATCACCACTACCACCACCACCACTGTCATCACCGCTACAGTAAACCTTCCTCACCACCCCTTACATTTGACAACTGACTTAGTAGGTTCCACGACAAAACGTTCACAGACAAAATGTTCAACGACAAAATGTTCCCGACAAAACGTTCACGACACAACGTTCACGACAAAATGTTCACGACAAAATGAACACCGACAAAACGTTCACAGACAAAATGTTCAACGACAAAATGTTCAACGACAAAATGTTCACGACAAAACGTTCACGACAAAACGTTCACGAAAAATGTTCACGCACAAAATGTTCACAGGCAAAATGTTCACAGACAAAATGCTCACAGACAAAATGTTCAACGACAAAACGTTCACGACAAAACGTTCACGACACAACGTTCACGACAAAATGTTCACACTGAAAAATAAAAATTTTGTTTTATTATGTCAAGATCGCTTGCAAACTAATTATTAAGTCATTTTTAGTGATGTGTCTATTCACCATTTTATTTACCTAAGCAAAGTATATGTGCATGACAGCATGAAACTAATACGTATTGGCAACATCAAATGATCTTCAATTAATAAATAATTGTATGGAGTTATAGCTATTTGGCTTGTTTCTTTTTCATCTATATTTTGATCCTTCTTATCATCGTTCCATTTATTAACTAGTTAATGCCGGTTAATTGCTTTTGTATACCCTAACTTTTTAGTTTTTAATTGCTAGAGATGTATTTTCAATTCTAGTTGAAAAACACAAGTTGCTGCATGCTGCTTTACTTAAGTCACCGTTACGTTAATTAGCTAATTAAAGGAGGCTATATTGCTCTTGGAAGCCGATAACTTCTTAATCGCTAGGCTACAACGATCAAAGCTTCTTTCTGACGTTCACTTAATTAAAATTGAAACATCAAATGAATCTCAATTAATACCTAATTGCATTACTTTTTCTTTTTAATCGGAGTTAATAAAGATTTCATATTTCGACCCTTTTAATCATCGTTCCATTTATTAACTAGTTAATGCGGGTTGGTTAATTTTTTCTGGGATACCCTTAACTTTTTAATCTTTAGAATACAGCCATCAAACCTTATTTACGTCGTTTGCGTAATTGAAATTGAAAATTCAAACGATCTCAAATTAGTAACCAATTGTATTTTCCTATTATAGCTATCTCATTTCATCTGTTTTTTCCTTCTTGCTGAAACAGTTTACAGTCCTCCGATCCATACTCATCTGGTTGCCGTTTGAGTTAGGGGTATCAAAGAGGAAATTAACATCGCATTTACTATAGTTAACGTTTTATTTCCTCTCATTTTGTGAAAAACAAATTATTTTATCATTTAAAACTAAACTAAATTTAAAAGTTGCAATCGTGAACATTTTGTCGTAAACGTTGTGTCGTGAACGTTTTGTCGTGAACATTTTGTCGTTGAACATTTTGTCTGTGAACATTTTGTCTGTGAACATTTTGTCTGTGAACATTTTGTCGTGAACATTTTGTCGTGAACGTTGTGTCGTGAACGTTTTGTCGTGAACATTTTGTCGTTGAACATTTTGTCTGTGAACATTTTGTCTGTGAACATTTTGTCTGTGAACATTTTGTCGTGAACATTTTGTCGTGAACGTTGTGTCGTGAACGTTTTGTCGGGAACATTTTGTCGTTGAACATTTTGTCTGTGAACGTTTTGTCGTGACACCGACTTAGTACCAGTAATTTCCATCGAAGCAAGATATATTACATTTGACTTGAAAGGAATGCTGATATTTAATTATATCCTTCCATCATACCTTGATTTCGTCGAAGGTCTTGACGAACTTCAGTTATTTTTCCTATAAAAAAACATTTTTTCAGTTTTTAATCCTAATTTAATTATTTGTATGTTTTTTTTATTTATTTCAAGTTTAAATATACTTTTTGTTTACATCTTTTTCAAAATTATAAATACAATTTAAGAACGTAAGGCTGTAATGTTATAAACAAAATAATATCTAAATGAACAGTTATTTAATAAGTTTTTAACAATCTTCAACTTACTGAAATGCAATTATTTTCAAAATAAAGAATCACAAAATTATTTATATGTATATAATGACTTTCGTATCGTAGCATTATCGATCAATTCGCGCCTGTAACTGATCTGAAACGAATCGAACAAAAAAAATGAATAAAGGAAAACGTGTGCTTTTTAAACAAATAATTAATTGCTATTTATAATCATTTTCAAATAATAGCTCTTAATAATTGTTTATGTAAATTCATATTTTTGTATAATAATAATAATAATAATAATGATGATGATGATGATGATGATGATGATGATGATGATGATGATGATGATGATGATGATGATGATGATGATGATGATGATGATGATGATGATGATGATGATGATGATGATGATGATGATGATGATGATGATAATGATGATAATAATAATAATAATAATAATAATAATAATAATAATAATAATAATAATAATAATAATAATAATAATAATAATAATAATAATAATAATAATAATAATAATAATAATAATAACAATAACAACAATAATAATAATAATAATAACTACAATAAATAAAACATTACTTTTTAACGGGTTTTGTGTCTCCATACGTGTTGCAACTAGCAGAGGAGACATTTTTTCTGAATCTCATTCATTTTATTAACATAAATTATCCAGGAAAATCACACGACCGAATCAAAAAAACATTTATATATTTATGAAATGCAATTTTAGAAAAGAAGAATTACAAAAGTATTCAACGAAAATAACTGCAATATAAATCTATCTTAGATTATTTTTTTTAATGCTTTTAGCTTCTAATGAGTAAGATTGATGAATTTCTACTTTCTACTCTAAATTAGCAAGCTGTTTATTTTAATTATTTTCTCCCAATAAAATTTGTAGTAAATTATGTAAATGTCATTAACATTTAATATTAACATACAAAAGTTGCTATCTGGTTAGACAGGCTCATGTTAATGCATCATGGCGATTTCAGTGATGAAATAAAATTGAGAAATATCAGCAATCCTAAATTAATGCTTTTATTAATTAAATATAGTTTTACTTGATTTTGTTTATTTATTTAAAACAGAAAAATTGAAGTATGTATGTATATATGTGCATAAAAATGCTGTCTAATGTGTCTATAAACCAAAAACTAAAAGAAAGTGATAAAACAGGAAGAAGAAGAAGAAGAAGAAATTTCAAGTCCGTTGTAAGCATGAATGAAAAAGCACATGCTACTTATTGATTGCCATGCATGGTACCTGCTCTGTATCATCATATCCACACTTGCACATACGTTTGTGTACAGCTCTGTATCATCATCTCCACACTTGCACATACGTTTGTGTACAGCTCTGTATCATCATCTCCACACTTACACATACGTTTGCGTACAGCTCTGTATCATCATCTCCACACTTGTACAAACGTTTATGTACAGCTCTGTATCATTATCTCCACACTTGTACATACGTTGGTGTACAGCTCTGTATCATCATCTCCACACTTGCATATGCGTATGTGTACAAATGTACAGGTCTGTATAATAAACTCAGCATTTACGCATGCACAAGTGTACAACAGCTTTGTATTGTAATCACAACATATCCAATCCCCATTCAAAACAGCTCGCGTGTACAGCTCTCTATCATCATCTTCACATTTACAAGTACACATCTGTACAGTTTTCTACTTTCTTTTCTAAATTCCCTCAATATACACATATATACATCACTGTTTTAAACATGTCTACCTTTTCACATGCATATTATTGCACATTTCTATAACAGCATTTTCAAGGAAATGCATATAACATGTGATTTGTATAACTTATTTTGAATTACCACAAAATCAAGCATATGCTGTTGTACTGTTGTATTTTCATCACACATTTTCTAAACATACATTATTACTGTATATTATTACTAGGTATACCTAGCGTCACCATACAAACGCTGCTTTGTCATTGAACGCTAAAGCACACACCCACACCCATACACACACATACACATACACACACGGGCATAGACACACACACTCACACACACACACATAAACTGGATTGTGTAGTTGTATCATCATCTTCACACACATATTGATTGCAACTGGACCAAAGGTCTTCCATTATGGTGCAGCGATTTTATACAGACCGTGAAGGTTGAACATTTGACACTGGGACAACAACACTGTGGACTCGTATGTTATGTAATTCATTCGTGATCATCATCATCATCATAAAACTCCGTTTGTGCTCCCTTTTATCGCAGTTTTTATGGTTTATTTGAGATGGCTGTTGATGTGATTGCTCATAAATTTTATTAAGCTTATTTTATATTTATAATAATATAATATAATATTAATTTGATGAGTTTGAATTAAATTAAAATATTGTGACTCGTATTTACAAATGAAATCACAAGAGAAAATTGTTTTGTAATAAACAAAATCTTTGTTCATCGAGTAAAAAAGTCGCTTAAAAAATAATGAAGATAAAAAATGAATAAAAAAAATAATGATAATAATAATAATAATAATGATAATAATAATAATAATAATAATAATAATAATAATAATAATAATAATAATAATAATAATAATAATAATAATAATAATAATAATAATAATAATAATAATAATAATAATAATAATAATAATAATAATAATAATAATAATAATAATAATAATAATAATAATAATAATAATAATAAAGTAAATAATAAGTAAATAAGCAATATAATCCTGAAGCCGTAAGTAGAGTGTAAATACTTATGGGAGTTCTTGCATGGATGATGTAAGGAACAAAAAGTTCATATAATTTCTTCTCAATTGTTTGCTCACCATCGATTTATTCCGTCCTTTTCAGAATTTTTTTATTTCTGATTTTTTAATTAAAACAAGAATTCGGTTGGTTGAAGTTTGTCTTATTTCAATTTGCATGCAATTTTATCTTTATAGAAATAACATTCATTTAATTCCCAGGCTTATGACGTCTTAAAAACTGCAAACATAAATGCCGATTGTGCTGTGAATATTAAAAAAAAAACAGAAAATCCTTTGCACGAACAGAAACAGAATGGAAAACAGTGCATTCGAAATGAATGTTATTCAAATTTAATGCCTTGTTTACGAATGGAATGTGTGCCGATGACATTTCTGCACATCACCGGTGCCGCTTTTGCATACATGGAAATGAAAACAGGCCGTGACATCGTGAAAATTAAAATCAAAATGGCTGCCGAGAGAGCTAAAAAATTGGAATTCCAACTCATTGTTGGCAAATATTTTTACTCCTAATACGAAAAACTAACTTTGGATTTTTTTTTCAAAATTAAAATTAAAAGAAAATCAACAACAACACGTGACAATTTTCTGCAGCAGGATTGGCCAGTATATATAGTGTTCATGGGGTCAAGGACGCGCAGGGTTTGCCACTAACGGAGCGTAAAACCCGTTCTAGAACAATTTGAGTGAACATTCGATAGCGATAAATCCAAATTTAATTTTGTTTTATATTCTTTTTAAATTCTTGGCCGACGATTATGCGCATTTAATACCTCGTGGGATATATAGTAGCAGCAGAGATGTAAAAGAAATGAAAAAAATGTTAACGATATTATTTATGCATGCATGTTATGATATTTATGCATGCATGCATATTATATTCCCCCATCAATCATACAGATCATTCTTCATTCCATGTTTATTCGCTCGTTTCCCAAATAGATGTTAGCAAGTAAGAAAGACAATCGAGCCAATAAGAGAAAGAAAAACAAACAAAACACACATATGCAGACAAATAATAAAAAAACAAATAATTATGATTAATCATCAGCTGCCATTGCTTGCGTTTCCAGTTTAGACGACGTCAGCTCGATAAGCAGCAGCGAAATCAGCAACGCCATCAACGACGTCAGCACAGACGACAACATCACATTCTCCTCTGTAAGTGCCTGCAGCTCCAACAAGTCTTCCAGGAAGGCCGAGACACTTCACCATTCAGTGCCCCAGCAACGCAACTACCTCAACCCCTTAACTCCAGCAGCCTCGTCTCGCACTATCTCTTCCAATGCAGCCTTTGCCAGCAACACGCTTCCTGGCTACGTGAGAAACGAAAGCTGGCTGCAGACGTCTGAGCAGAACAAACAAGTACCATCGTCGACTGAACGGGCCACTTTACCTTTTTCATTTGCCTGTAAGGGTCGAGTAGTCTTTCTTGATGAAGACAAACAAAGAGGTTTTATGGTCCCAGCAGGTGGCTTGTACATCAAGAAAGGTAACCAGGCCTTCATCGTTCCTACAGATGTCAGAAACCGTTCTTTGACTAAGACACCCGCACTTCACCACGTTGCCGGTGGTACGGCAGTTGCTATTGACAGTCCTTTAGAGGAGGAAGGAAGAGAAGGAACGGAGATGAACGATAACAGTGTTAGACCTATAACATGCTCGAACAGCATTGCAAACTTCAACACTGCTAACCGATCTGCATCTTTTGATAAAGACGCCATTAGAAGATACTTTTATCCACTCAAAGATGTTTCGAGCACTGTCAAAATTTCTTCTCCTCTTAGGCAGGGCTTCCTGGGTAGTGGTGGAGGGGGTCCAACTTTAAAAAGTGGAGAAAAGAAATCTTCGGGCAGAGAATGTCACTCGTCATTAGACAGATCCCAGTCGTGCAAAGAGTACCAAACCGGAGAAAACCTACAAGATGTCTCAAATGAAAGACCCTTGAGTGATGGAGGAGATACAAGAAGTGGAGTTATTTCAGAATCTGACAGTTTCGATAATTTTGTTGAATTTCCCTACTTTACCAGTTCCTCCGTACCTAGGAATTGGACCATCGGAGGCTACGGTACTTCCCATATCCCTGGAAGGCTGGGATTTTACGAAGCTCCCAACATTTACCAGCAGGTTCCATACCATCTACCACGATTTAGTGAATTCTCGCCTGGGAATTCATTGAGAAGAGCTGAGTCAAACCTTATGTCTTCAGCCACAGGAGGTTATTTATTTTAATTAAAAATATTTTCATTTTAAATTTATTATTATCACATATTTATAACATATTTTATATAAACATAACTTAAATCTTATTTGCAAAAGTTGAAAAAAAATTGTGTAAACGTTTCCCATTTTAAGGATTATTATTGATTTTTAATTTTTTTAAAATTTAGTTAAATGAAATCAAACAAAAATATTTATAATTAATTTGTTTCTCATACGGTTTTCCCACAAGCTCGAGGATCAACTCTTTCATTACTGTCGAATTCGTCCTCTCTCTATTCTTCCGTGAGACTTTAATATTTTCATGTCATCATCATCATCATCATCATCATCATCATCATCATCATCATCATCATCATCATCATCATCATCATCATCATCATCATCATCATCATCATCATCATCATCATCGTCATCGTCATCATCGTCATCGTCATCGTCATCATCGTCATCATCATCATCATCATCATCATCATCATCATCATCATCATCATCATCATCATCATCATCGTCGTCGTCATCGTCATCATCGTCGTCGTCGTCGTCGTCCTCATCGTCGTGTATATATATATGATAAACAAACTTTGCACCAATGGTGTATTACTAGACGGCAGCAGTTCTGAGTAGCACGCATGACTTGAGATTTCGAGGCGTCGAGAAATTAATCCAGATGGCTTACTGGAGCAGTGATAAGCTGCCAATTTGCTCGTTGAAAGATGTGGAAAAACAGTTTCTCTGATCTTCCAAGTCTTCTAGATAACCTTGAAGTTCTTGAGAAAAGACATTGCAGATGCGTGAATTATAATATATTAATTATGCATTTTAATTACTGTAAATTTAATGAACAAAAAAATATTAAACTAGATACGGATATTATTTATAGATATTATTAAATTTTAGTAACTTATTCAAATATAATTTAATAATTTTAATTCTTAGATAAATATTCTGCTGCAAAAAGTATTTTTCCAATTTGTATTTTCTTCAACAGGCTGAAGACAAACAAGCACAGGAAGTGAGTGTCAGTTGCTTCTAAAAAATAAAACAAGCATTATGTCGCACGCACACAGGTTTATTCACTCACTCAATAATGCATGCACACACACACACACGCACACACACTCACTCTCACATATACTGCACTTATACATACAAAAACTTCATTAGCAAATAAAAATCTTATTTATGACACTTCTTGCTTAAATTAATTATTTTATTTTTTCCTTTTCCTTCTCCTTCTCCCTTTTTCTTTCTTCTCGAAAACAAGACGAGAAATTCATGGGAACGTTTTAGAAAATATCATCAAACTGCATATTTTATATTTTCATAACCTCCCCTGCTTCGGCATCGATAACGATTTATAATTTTAATAGACCTCTTATTTGTTTACCCTACTTTAAAAAAGACAACATTTTTCAACTCTAAAAATGGATTTGTTGTTGTTGGTCTATATCAACATCCACATCTACGTCCACATCTATTTTACAGTCAAAGTTTCAATCGAATATATGTGTGAAGCAGTTCAAACACCGTTTGGTTTATAGCCGCTGCCATGTTTCGAAGGTGACGAACTGACCATTGCCAACCTTTCGATGCCATTTATTTTGTTCAATTCGCAGACTTGTTGACGTGAAAAAAATAAAATTAATTGTAAAGCAGCGTGTCGTTTTATTGCAAGAATGCTATAAATAACTTCTTGAAAAAAACTATATATATATATATATATATATATATATATATATATATATATATATATATATATATATATATATATATATATATATATATATATATATATATATATATATATATATATATATATATATATATATATATATATATATATATATATATATATATATATATATAATGCGAAATGAGGATTGTCATGTTATGCGCTTACATGTTATTTATCGTTGCTGTGGTGATTGTACGTAGTTGCTTTCTACTAGGGATGTCACGGGTAGTACTTTTTGGAGTTTTCGGGTTCGGGTTTGTGAAACTAGAGTTTTCGGGTTCGGGTTTGTAAAACTCGAGTTTTCGGGTTCGGGTTCGGGTTTGTGAAACTCAGGTTTTCGGGTTCGGGATCGGGTTCGGGCTTGTAGTTTTCCAAAAACCGAGTTCGGGATCGGGTTCGGGCTTGTAGTTTTCCAAAAACCGGGTTCGGGTTCGGGTACTGGCTAATGATTTCAAATTCCTGGTTTGATTTTAAATTTACCTAGTGTATATACATATACAAACGAGAGCGATCAATTCATCTATTGGACATTACACGTATTGAATAAACTCTAACAAGTTTTTTTTTAGCTTTCCAAATAATGTGATTTCTTTGGCCGAAGGAGGCTTAATTGTTTTAGTTCGTTCGTGGCTCGGTCCGGCCAGATAATCAGGCGGATTAGTGGTCTAGCTTACACACTCACCAATAAAATGACCTATTTGTGTTATTTGTTACGCAAAGGTGATAATACAAAACTTGCAGGGCTTGCGATTAGTATAATACGTTACCTCTTAAATTATTCTCATTTATTAATTTTTTTCGCGGCTCGGTCCGGTCGGGTAATCAGGCGGATTGGTGTCCTAGCTTACACATTTGCTAATAAAATAACTGTGGCGCATAGATCATTTATAGACTTTGCCAGTTAAAGTTTAGGATTATGCAAGATTATCTTTATAACAAAGGGTCTTTGTTATATCAGAAAAACTTTGAGTATAAGAATGAATAAATATAAGGTTATATAACTGAAGTAAAATGTTTAGAGTCATGGCTATCCGCGATTTCTTCGACCGAAGGAGGTTTAATTATTTTAGTTCGTTCGTGGCTTGGTCCGGCCTGATAATCAAACGGATTAGTGGTTTAGTTTACACATTGACTAATAAAATGACGTATTTGTGTTATTTGTTACGCAAAGGTGATAATACAAAACTTCTACGCTCGCGATTAGTATAATATGTTACGTCAACAAAACTTGTAATTTATTAATCTCTAAGACACAGCTTTTATAAAGATTTATTTGTTCACAACTCCGAGTTCGGGTATTAGGCTTATAAATTTTCGGGTTCGGGTATCAAGTTTTCACATTTTCGGGTTCGAGTTCGGGTTCGGGTATCAAGTTTTCTTATTTTCGGGTTCGGGTTCGGGTATCAAGTTTTCACATTTTCGGGTTCGGGTATCAAATTTTCACATTTTCGGGTTCGAGTTCGGGTTCGGGTATCAGAAAAAGACCGGGTAGTACCAAACTCGGGTTCGGGTTCGGGTACCCGTGACATCCCTACTTTCTACTCTCCTCATATTTAAATATTAAGTTTCCAAGTGTCATCGCTCTATTGAGTATCATCATCATCATCATCATCATCATCATCATCATCATCATCATCATCATCATCATCATCATCATCATCACCACCATCACATCGTCATCGTCGTCGTCGTCGTCATCGTCATCGTCATCGTCATCGTGATCGTCATCGTCATCGTCATCATCATCATCATCATCATCACTTTAATCACCTGGAAAGTGCGCACGGATCAAACAAATGTTGCGAAACAAAATGGCTGTCGTTCAAGATTGAATTTCAATCATTAAAGAAAATCATTGAACTGTCACCATGGTTAATTGTTATGTAATGTCTTTTCTATTAACGTTTTGACATTACCTCTGAAAGAGTAGCTTTTCATTTGCCTGCGAAGTGGAAGCCATCTTTTAAAAAATTTAAGTTAAATAAAATATAGTGAGAAAGAACAAGCGAAAGCTGACTTAAAAAATTAAAAACACGCTTTTAAGATATCTGAAAAACTTTATAGCGACATCGCATGGTAAAAATATTACCCCGGTGAATAGTAAACAAAAGATGTTTGTAGTTACTATGACAATGAAAATTTTTGTCATCATTGCTTTTTTGATGATTTCTGTTGTTTAAATTTGTTATAGTTATTTTTTTAAAGTTAACATTAAATTTTTTGAAATTGGCTATTTTATAATGATCTCCCGAGCTTCTAAACGTCCGCTGACATCCCATGGACATCCAGACAAGTGAAAGTTAATAAAATCATATAAAAACAATTTTAAAGAATGGTAACAGGATGGAATTAGAGCATAGATGGGAAGCCTGGACTTGTGTCATATCAAATTGGCAAAAATAGAAGACGTTACGACAAAGAGTTCTGACAAAGCAGCTGCATGATCAAAAAATTTAATCAATTTTTCCATGCTTATTTAAAGAAATGTCATATACGTTGCTGAATATTTGTATTAAAAAATGTTATATTTGTCTTTCCTAAATTTACAAACCATTTACATTATTTTTGTTTCTTTAAAATCTAAAAAATATTAATTCAAATGTCATATTATTTTTCATTGTTTATTTTTACTATCAGAAAATATTATGGCACGTGACAGGTGCTTGATAAATGGCGTCGCACGTAAATTAATGATTGTCGTAACAAAAGTAAGAAGATGTTCACATACAGAAATGAATTATTAATAACATGTCATCTTTTTGTTATGCTGAAATGTCGTTGCCATAGCAATAAATTAATGACGATCGGTCAATTTTCGAATAATTATAAAAAGAGATATACGAAAATTTAGCAATAAATAAATGCAAAAGTGCGTATATCGTTGTCCCATAAGATGGCTATGATGCCGGTTGTACTGCTGGTGGAGGAGGTGATGGTAATGATGGAAGAAATGGTATTGCTGGTAATGCTGATGATGATGACGGTGATGATGACGATAGTGTGGATGACGACGTATGATATGGTGCCACACATAAACAATTTTAGGACGCTGCAGAATTATTTTCATAAAATTATAATTATAACGGGATCACACGCATCCTCACGTCATCCATGAATATCAGATTGGTGTCTGAACAACGACTCAGTTTTCATAACTCCTCTGGACTGGTGAAATGAGTACCACCAACTTCACGACTGAGGAACGATTAAGGTCTGATCCTATTTCTGACTTCTGACAATCTACGGGTAGCCGATAAATCAATGAATCACGTTATGCACGAGCCGTAAAATACGGTACCAAGTAATATGTGATAAAATAATCTTACCTCATAAATTGCACACGTTAATAGTAAGACACATGTAATTGAATGCTACTTTAAGTGTCACTGACGTTTCTTTCTTAGATAAGAAAGTTGAAGAGAGAACTGGAAGCTGCTCAAGAAAAAGTCAACACTCTATCTACTCAGCTTAATACAAATGTATGTGTTGTTATTTCTGTCTTATTTATATTATATAAAACGTTTATGTTATAAACATATTTAATAATATTTATGCTATAGAGACTCATAGACGCTATTTATGTTGTAAAGAAGCATATTTATGTTATATAGACTAGAGTGGTCCATGGGTAAAATTTCTAAAATTTCCAACTCGCACAAAAAGTTGTCCCGACCCGACTTATTACCGCTCTTAATTTTGTCACCCGATCCACTTTGGCCTTACCCGACCCGACTCAGCCTTGCCAAAAAATTTTCAAGAACCCAGACATTAAAAGAAATTACTAAATAAATGCTTAACTTTTTTCCAAAAAAGCTCATGACTGGGGGAGGGGTAGTCTTAGGTACTTCAAAAAAATTTCACACAAGCATAAACACTTTAGCCTTCAAAACAGCTGATAACTGGGGGTGGGGGGTAGACATATTGAAAATATTCAAAATTCAGTAAATATGCCTTGACGATACACGCCATACACATGATATAAAAAGACTAAATTTGTAAAATTATGATCAAGATAGCAAGTCATCCAATGTGTGTGTATATAACTTGTAAATTTATTATTGTTAATTAAAACAGTTTCCATGTTTTTATACGCTTTTCTTTAAATGTTCGTTAAATTTTGCGACAAAGTTTGTAATCACAATTGACCCACTAACCATTATGCTTCAGGTCTGAAATTTGGAATATAGTCGTTTTCTGGATCCATTAACGGCATTAATTTGAAGAAAAATAATAATTACACTTTTAATTATTTACGCAATATTCTTCGCTGGCTAAGGTTTCATTACAATCGATAGGTGGCAGTTAAACAAGTAAAGGAAAAAACGAATTTCTTAACACAAACTTTAATTTAAAATACACTCGATTTTGAAATACGAAAGATGTTCAAATTAAAATTGTTTTTTTAATTGAAATATGTATTGTCATCCAATATAAAACTATGCTGAAAGTTTCAGCTTTCTATAGCTAGTCAAAAAGCTGGTTAAATTTTACTTGCAAGATTTGCGTACAGAGAAAGCCACACACACACATACACACACACAAACAGAGATTGTAACCTTAATAAAAGTTTGTAAAAAAAAACAAAAAATAAATATTAATTTAAAGAAATAAAAAAACGCTTTTCAAAAATTCTGTAGAAAGTATAAAATAGATTATTAATTAATTAATTATTGGTTAATTACTTTTCTGAATAAAAATGTATTGTAGTCTGAGAAACACTAATTTTTGAAAATTAAAAACTGGCTACGTTATCTTTAAAAACATTGAATTATAATAAAACATGATTTCAATATGAATTCTTTTTAGACATTTGAAACCGTTTTCTATAGAACATAACTTATAAATAAATAATTTTAAGTTATATTGTAAAATTCCCTAATAAAACAGTCGTACAGCAGCAATTGACAGTTTATCTAACTATGAAAAAAATTAGTTTTTTACTGCGTGAGACGGCAAGCTCAGATAACTTTAATTGTTAAAATACTTATAGTTTTTGTCGTTTTTGAATCAGTGGTGTTTTCAGAATTTTTCCATAATAGTCAAATAAAAATAATTTTTTTTAATTAAGATGTGCATAACACTTGTTTTTTGACTTTCTAATGTTTTTTAAACTTCTTAATATAAAATCAAAAAACAGTTGTTTGATTTTTTACACACCAATAAATTCCACTTTGAAATTTTTATTTGCCTCAGTCTTATTATCTATTTAATTATTTATTTAGTTTTCTGTTTCAATCTAATTAGTTTCCATACTAATATATATTTGTGTTTTGCTATTATGTTTATAAATTCAAAATCTAATTGTCAATAATTGCTAAATTAATTAAATTTAATTATCAAGTACTTTTGGCTGTCTAGCTTTTAATATTTATCTGCAGTAGGCTGTAGTGATTGTTGTTTATCTGAAATGTTCTGAAAGCAGGATGCCTAGAAGAAATGTTTGATCGTTAATAAGAATATAGCAGGTGTTATCCAGGTAATTGACACCTGTATTATATTTAAAAATCAGGTTTTTGGGGAATTCTTTTCAAAACAAATTCTTGTGAAAATTGAAACGCTTTTGTGAAAAACCGCCTATACTCATTTGTTCAAAATAAATTTATAGTAATTATTAAATCATTATTGTTATTAACATTATTATTATACTACTATTAATGTACTAAAAATTATTCGTGACCTTTAATAATTTTACCGGATGGTGTAGGCTGCTAGAGGTTCACTTAAGTTGTCAATTTGTGACCACCAGGTCGCGGGCTCGAGCAGGTCATTAGTTCAAAGGTCAACTCATACTTCCATCAATTTTTCACTCGGTGAAGTTTAATTAAAATGTAATTAATGAGTTTGGAAATTAATTTTAAATAATCCAGGCTCACGTGGTGGCCGCTTTTGAGCAGAGTTTGTCAAACATGACTCAACGACTGCAACATCTTACTAATACCTCGCATCAAAAAGTACGAGTTTTTTCACTTTTTTAGTTGCTTGTTTGTTTTCATTCATACATAAATTCGTTTACCTGTTTTTTCGTTCATTCACTCCTGCACTCGTTCATTCATTCATTCTTAAAATTTTAAAAGGGGATTGATTTTTAAATGTATTCAACTAAATCAAAGCTGATTAGTTCACTCGGGCTGTTGAGTTTTGTCTAGTTGATGCAATTTTGAGAGAGTGAGCTTTTCGGTTGTATAAAAAATAAACTTATTTTCTTGACAGAATAAAATCAAAATACCGCTTTAGCCTACTGTCAAATACAAAAGTAATGTAAACAATATATTTATCTCGTAACCAAAGCGGCGCTTTTCCCTAGGATTCTGACTTGAGCGAGATGAGACTAACAATTGAAATGTTGAAGCAACAACAACAACTCAACAAACTTAACGACCCATCATCAACAACACAACTTCATAACACAGGTATCATTTTAGCATAGTAACATTGTGATGCTTTTATTTTTTTTTAAATGTTATATTCCAACTTGCTCATTAAGTTTATTAAATATTCTTGAAGAGTAAAAGTTAGCATTTTTGGGTCTTAAATTATGTCACTATACCATCTTAGTCTTAATCTTGTTAAAAACATTTAGCACCATTTTCGTTACCACTTATTAAATTATCTGTGAACAAGTTCCCCGTAAAATTTTTTTCACTCCTCTGAATTTTAAATGTGTCTTTCTCTCAAGGTCAAATAATTCTTCAGACGAAGAAAAGTAAAAGCTATTTTCCATGCTAGGAAGAATTTTTCAAGTTTTATGTTCCAGACAGCTTACTTAAAATCCTCTGACATATCTAACATTACCAGTGCGTATTCACAGCTTTTTGTTCAACCAAAAAAAGGTTTTATGAAGAAATGAACTTAGCAATGTCCAGATGACCCAGCAATGAAAACTTCATTTTTCATAAAAAAATTTCAATACTATATTGAGACTTAAGAGCTGACAAAAAACCTTAACGTCTAAGTTTTCTTGACAAAGACAATTTCTTCAGGAATGGTCAGCATCAGCAAAAGCTTTGTTCAAACAATGTGACAAACATTCTTTTAAGTCGAAGGAGATGTATCAGGTGACATGGCATGGAGAATTCCGCAATCTTGTCATTCAATTCAATTTTCAATTCAGTTTGACAGTCTTTAGTGTGGCGTGAGTCAGCAGACTTCTAGGCCACAAACAAGTACATCCTGAGAGCCATTATCGCTAGAAAGAGATCTGATTGTCAGCAGGCGCCTGGATTTCCTCAGTGTTTTTTCCACTTGTAGATATCATGATACAGACTGCGACATAAGTAACTTTTTTGCCACTAGCAAGGTTCAAATAATGTCAAAGAGGTTTTGCCACTCCAAGAAAAATGATCGCCTACATGCTTACACTTGTGATGCAAACGATCGAATAACATTTTAGCTTTTCGCTTTTTATGAGACAATTCCAAACAAGCGAGATGCCAGTTGATGACACTGACTAGAGTTCAAGTGAGCGCTATGTCAGACAAGCTTTTATTTTCTGATTTCTCTTCCGAGTTTATTTTCTTCAAAATTCTTATTGCATTTATTCCAGCTGCTTCAAAATCATGAACATGAGAGCGTACCGAAATTCCTTTTTAGCACGCAGTTCCTTTTCTAGAAAATTATAAAAAAAACTGTGGAAACTGCAAAGATTTGCTTGTTTTATTGATATAGATTAATTATTATATCGACTGATAAAAAGTTGACTTTAAAAGCTTGATTTCCATCTTATTTTGTATGATGCAACATTCCAAAGCTGGTCTAGAGAGTCATGAACTTTGAAGAGTTTTTGCAAAGTTGATTTCATTCTTTCCTTTTTTCTGTGATTTAATATTTTCAATTTTCAAATTTTAATAGAATGTATTGCCATTAGGAGCTAGCCTATATTTCAAGTTTCAGCTTGATTGGATGAGATGAAGTTACTAAATTTTTCTTTCAATGTTTGCAAACATTCAAGTAAGACCGGTGGTGAAGTTAATATAAGGGATTTACCAAAAACCAGAAGTTTTAGAAAACATGAGTTTAGAGAGAGAAAGAGAGAGATAGGGAGTAAGAGACGGAGGGAGGGAAGAAGGGAGAGAGATAATAAAATCTCTATTGTTAGAAAAGTTGACAAAAGTTATCTGAAAGAATCAAAAGAGTTGCTAGAGTAAAGGGATTTCTACAACGTGCAATATTTAGATTGAGTCAATTAATAATATTCTAAAAGAGTTTTAAACCAAATAACTTCAAACTTTAACGATACGAATCGTTTTCACTGGAACAAATGAAGTATGAGAACTTGTTTAAATAGATTTTTTCGTTACGAAATACGCCCCACAAATTTTTTGTAGATAATCTTTTTTATTATGGCTTAAGCCTGAAGTATATAAATAATATAGTCAATAAACAATCGCGTAACACCAATTTAGGCTCATCCGCCGAAACGCCATGGCCAGGTTGTGAGCCTAAATGTACAGTATGTAATGTACAGATTGTACAGTATGTAATATACAGTGTATAGGAATGTACAGTAAATAATGTATAGTATGTAATGTACAGTATATAATGTACAGTATTACAACCTAGACGCGAACCGAATCGTTTCTTCGACACGACTGCCAACATTAGGAGAGATACAATTAAATAAAATGAATCTTCATTAGTAATACTGTCACCATTGTTTTGGGCTCTTTTAAAGCCCGTCATTTCCCCGACCGGTCACACGGAGGCCAACGGAGGCACTTATAATAAAATTACATACATGAATAATACCTACTAACAATAAAAATACATATTTGACTAATACTAATAATGAGCAAACCTGAGTGATACACCGTTGTACTTTTCAGGTGAGAATCAAGTGGAGTGGTTGACATCGATTTCTAGTGTTGCAAGTTTTACGAGCAATTCGAGCTGTCAGTCCAACGATGCTAAAAACAAGCAGAAGAAAAAGAACTGGGTTCGTCATTGTTTTGTTTAGAAACAAATGTCCAACATAATAATTATCTTTAAATGCCTATTACATTTATGTAGCGCTGATTTTTAGATGATTGTAAACTCTTTATTTAAACAAAAACATTTTAAAGTTAATTTTTTATAGCTTATTCAAGTCTAATCAGATTACTGATTATAAAAAGGTTTTAAACAAAAATATTTTAATATTTTACAACAAAAGTTGAGAGCTTCGTTTGGAAAAGCATTTTCGCGTCGAAAAAACTCGCAGCAGCCGAACCAGGCCTCAAGTTCCGATGTCGAGGTTGGTTCAACAAAAGATCAACTTCTCATCAGCTGCCTCAGTACTCCAACCTCGCCTACAAAACTCAATCAGAATAAGTTAGTGTTGCTGTTATTTGTTTTAATTTATTAATCAGTTTTAATTACAGTGCTTTGTGTATTAATGGCGCCGTTTTTATTTTAACTGAGCATTAAGGTTTATAGTATTTTGATGGAATTTTTATCTAGACTACTATTATAAGACATAATATAAAATGCCCCAGTGCTCCAAGGTTGATTTTTTAAAAGTTCTTTATTGGTGCTGGGTGCCATTATGAGCATCCGGGACTACACTACAAATCGTAGTCAGATCTGCAAAAAACATTTAAAAGACAGTTTATAGTACGGCTCGTAGAACACTGGTTGATACACGACAAGCAACTAATAAAATCATCGTTACATACAAAAAACATAAAGGTTAATAATTATAATCAAATAATAATAATAATATGAACCGGTTGACTGACCAAAAACTGAATAGATTACATATTTTTTGATGGTAATGATGAGAATTTCCATTCCTAGAGTTGGAAGGAACATGTCGAACTTGCCGTTGGCAATCTATGGAGGTTTTACTATTTGAGATGTTAGCCACTAAGATGTCAAGTCATTGACTTGCTCTTGTAGATCAAAATTAATCATCCCACAAAGTCACGGGCCCTTGCCGGATTTCATAGAGAAAAAAGTCGTTCGTCTTTTGGCAGCACCGAGCCAACTTGACTTTTTTGACATGAGCATCTCAGAATGCTGTAGAAAATGCTCTATAAATGTATACATTTTATTGTATGCTCTTAAATTATTCTTAGTATGGTTGAATTTTTGCTAATTGGATTTACCAGCGCTGATCAACTAGAAACATTGAAGTGATCATAAATTTAAGTGTCATCAACAAAAGCGATCTTTGGAAACTTTTGGTCTCCAGAAGTACAAAAAACGGTTCTGATAAATTATGCTGAGATTTGATCATTTTACTAGTTTCTTATCTGAAAGTTATTTTCTATGTGGAGAAAAACTTTAGATAAAAATTCGAAACCAGTTATATTTCATGCAGTGTCTTGCAAGATGAAAAATAGTTATATTACAAAACCTTAATCCATTAACTGTAATTATGAAACTTACATTATGAAATTTATTATTTAATAACAACAAATAATTTAAATAATTGCTAGTTCATTACATTCTGTACTTCTATCTTTATACTACAGCATGACCCAATCAGATTGTGGCAGTGACGTAGTTGTTCAGTTAAGACAGCAACTTCACGAAAAAGACCTTCGGCTCACAGATGTACAGTTGGAAGCTTTGTCCTCGGCACATCAGTTGGAGCAACTCTATGATGTCATTAACAGGATGAAGGTGTGTTTTTTAATGTCGATTTGAAAAAAATGCATTAAATATTGTTATAATTGTGTTAAAATTAATTAGAATGAGATGTCATCGTTGAGAGCTGACAACGAGAGGCTACATAGAGTTATTCAGCAAAGAGGAGTCGAACTGATGACGATGGAGCAACAACAGCAATTGCCTTCTACGAACATCATAAGATCTGATACAATGCAGTTTACTGGTTAGTGTTGTAGTTTATTTCTCCAATAATAATTGAATACAGTGACTGCTCTTCAAGTGTGACAGCCTAACTACTTTAAGGCCTAACTACTTTAAACTGTTCATTATGGCAGACTCATACAATGCGATAGATTTATAATAATATTTAGTATTTGTTATTTGATTTTTTTAAGTAAATTCTTTATATTAACCCCGCCGGTCTTGCTTGCTTGCTTTCTTGATTGCTTGAATGTTTGCAAACCTTGAAAGTACAAATTAACTAACTTCCCGTCACCCAATCGAGCTGAAATTTGAATTATAGGTTCACTCCTCCTGACAATGCATTCTATTAAATTTTGAAAATTTGATATGATAACCGTTAATTATTTATGCTTTAAAACAAAAAAATCAAATAGAATTAAATAAATGCTTGCATACATACATTCAAAAATATGTCGTTTAAAAATTTGTTTAAATAATTGAAAAGTCGGCGAATATTGAAATAAAAGGAATTTATGAAAAAAAACTCGTTTTTACGGCTTGTTTGTTAAATCAAATGCTTTTATGTTATTAAAACTTAAATCTTAAAATCAATTGTTACATCTTTATTTTTTGAATCAAGTCACAATATGCAAAATTAATTAATTAGCGATCGTAACGATAACCTTAACCAGCGAACAGGGCCGGATTAACACATATGGAGGCCCTGGCGCACTGAAAAAAATGAGGCCCCCATTATAAATTTGACTAATGTTTCAATTCAAAGGCAAATAAAATTTATCAATAGTTACATACTTGAATGTTTTCAACTATAAACTCTCAAGTAAGTACAACAAAAATATAGACCTACAGATTACAGAATACATTACTGTACATTATGATTTACAGTGGTCTCTCTCTACATTTAGCTGAACTGAATGCGTCAATAACTTCGAAAAAAACAACTCCTGAAGTACATCACTTTCAGTGTTTAAGAGAGATAGGCTGTTTAGTCTCTTTTGAGTCTGTGTTGACCTCAGAGCAGATTTTATGCGTTTGAGGTGGCTGAAAGATCACTCACCGGCACAGTTCGGGAAGGCTGTACTGAAATCATTCAGCAGCATCAATTTCAGCATCTTGGGTGATTGAACTTCTGCTTGAGTAGCCTTATTCTGCAAAGGATCTCAAGCAATCTGTTGCAAAACTTCAATGTACACACTTTAGTTCAAGATCAAACTGTTCAGCGCATCAGTGCGTGCAGACCAATCTAGTTTCATTTAGTCGCTTTAGAACAGTACATGATCCTTCAGTAGTTTTTAACTTGTCCGTAGTACAAGCCACCGTGAAGTAGAGGAAGATAGAAACACGTACACTGACGTACAGTTTCTGCACAACTCCGAAGAAGGTAACACCTTGGACACATGACTCAGCTGCAGCATTTCCAGAAACTTATCAATCTTCGTCCACAATGTAGTTTTTGGAATATTAAGCTTGCATAATAATTTTTTTTTTAAATTGTGAGGCCCCCAAGCTCGGAGGCCCTGGATGGAGCATGTGCGCCATCTGCGCCATGGTTAATCCGCCACTGCCAGCGAAGTATACAATCTATCGGAGACTATACTTTTTGTAAAAAAAAAAACACCACCGTTACGGATTCGAACCTTAGTGACATATTTAAGCTAATAATAAATAGGCAGTATTTCACCTTGTGTAAATAAACTATTATAAAAAATTACACAGCTATGTACTTGCTTCGGCAAAACATGTAGTAGTATTGTAGTAAAATATAACCATTTTAATTTAAATATACAAAATACAAATAATAAATAATATAAATATGGTAAAATAATAAAAATCGATCGTTCCAGAATGAGCGAGTGAGCAGTCAATCAGTCAGTGATCAACGTAAATATACATAACGGGTGGGCCAAAAAATTGAAACAGTTTCATACAATGAAATCTAATTATCTCAAATTTAGACCAAATATTTCTAAATAAAGTATTACAGTATTGCATTGTTAGCGGAAATACATGTGTTTGGAAATCGATTACAAAACAGGGATCCGTCTCATTTTTTTTTTTGGTTCACCCTGTATATATATATATATATATATATATATATATATATATATATATATATATATATATATATATATATATATATATATATATATATATATATATATATATATATATATAGTATAGTATAGTATAAGTCAGTTTTAATGGGTAACTCCGCCTTGTTAATTGCGAGCCAGTCCCATGCCTGGATAAAGGAGGAGGGACAGTTAAAAGGATCAAATTTTGATCCACGACAGGAAGAACTTATGTGCTTCCTACATACAGACAATTCAGTCTTAAAACACTTGATGTAAAGGACTATAAACTATCATAAAAAAAGTTTTAATGGGTGCAGTGACAGATCCATGTCATGCATCTTCCCACCAGATAATTAAAAACATATATGTGCTATAATGATGTTTTTGAAACCCTACATATGTATAATAGATCCCACTTTTATATATATATATATATATATATATATATATATATATATATATGAGAAATTTTTTGACTTTCAATCGCGGTTATCGAACCAAAGCGCGTTCGCGGGCACGAAAACAGTAAAATAAAAATGGCTTCTGCGGTTATAACGAGTGCAAGCTAGTCGTGATGCGGTTTCAACTGTTTAATCAGGGACGTCATTTCAGCAAAACCTTGGGAGGCAACATGTTGAAAAGGCTCACACGTTCTTAAATTTTTTAACGTAATGTTAACTTTTTCCTGTCAAAAAGGCCTGTCTACCGATGGGAAGGTAGTCGGAGGTACATTTCCCAACAATTTTCCAAAAAAAGCTGATGACCAGGGAGGGGGGGTCGGAGGTACTTTAAAAAAAAATCCAAAAACTTTTATCGGGACCCGCTTCAAAGAAAGTCAGAGGGGCCACTTCAACTTTATGGGGGTCTACTTCAAAGTCAGGGAGCCCACGTCAACCTTATGGGAGGCCACTTTAATGTCAGGAAATATGTCCCTGTCTCCTCTCTCCTCCCGAAATGACGTCCCTGGTTCAAAGCGCACTTTATCCCACTTTATCACTTATTTTGTGCTTTGTTTCAATCATTAATTTGTAAAAAAAAAAAGAATTTGACAACTTTTGATTATATCATCCCCATTAGGAAATCTTAGACCCGCCACTGAATATATATATATATATATATATACTATTATTGTTCATTAAATAACTCCAGCAGATCCTAATAGATCAGAGGGAAGAAGAGTGAAGGTTTACGTTAGTCCAGGAGATTACATGAATGAGGCATGCTCACTATTTTATTTTATAATTATCTTGATTTTTTCTAATTTGTTAAATAATTAATGTGTATAAATGAAGTTTTGTACTGAATACCTACCAAGTGATAAGTGTGTTTTAGTTAAGACTTTAACTTTATTAAGAGCATGAAGTCATGAGAATAATCACGGATCGTCTAAGCCTAAGCAATAAATCAAACAGAAAATTATATATGCGTTAAGCGTTATTTGTTTTTCTAGCATTAGTTGTTTTTTAACATCATTATCTTAAACATTTAAAAATGTTTTGACTGTTTCAATAATTAATAATTGTCAGAAAGCTATCTTTGTTTCTAGTAGTTTCAAGTTAGTCAATAAATTTGCGATAGATTTTAGTCAGAATATATATTTTTTATTTATTTTGTGCAACAACAATCAGGGTGTGAGCAGAAAAATTGCCGTTGGAGTTGTATTGATTAGCAGCACAACGACATGGGAAGCCTTGGATTCTGCTTTGAAGAAGAATTTCAAGGTTAAAAAATCAAGTCATACTTTCTTTCACGTCTGGCATTTATTAAAGTGTAGACTGGTTTTAACATTGACAGCCAAATGGCATGGTTTTACTTCTGATTATTATTTTATTATTTAATAATTTATATTTTATGTAAAGCAATTCCGAGATCATTTGCGCTGTAATTAGACGCTATATAAATGTCTATATTACATTATATTGCAGCTGAATAATAGAAAAGTAATTAATAATTTAGCTTTAAAAATGTATTTAAGATAATATTAAAAATGTTTAGCTATTTCTGTTGAAATCATTTCAATACTCGTAGTCGTAGATCTATAAGAACTGCGCCTTGCTCTTGCAAGCCAGTCCCAAACCTGGAGAAAGGAGGAGGGAAAAGTTTTAAGAATCAAATTATGATTCACGACAGGAAGTACTTATGTTCTTCCTACACACAGCCATTTCAGTCTTAAAACACCTTGTGTAAAGTACTATAAACTAGTTAAAAAAATAGATCTAGGTATATGCATGGAAATATTCAAGATAGTTCGGTCTATTAATTTATTTGTTCTTTTCAAATTAAAATTAAAATTTTATTTTGTTATCACAACGTTCAAAGTCTATTTTTTAATCAGGAACACATGCAACGTATCCAGCCAAATTGTGGCCTTGGTTTGTCAAGCGACAGCATTGCTTTCTATAAAGTTGGCGATGTACTTAGAGTGAAAGGTAATATATATATATATATATATATATATATATATATATATATATTGTTATATATATATATATATATATATATATATATATATATATATATATATATATATATATATATATATATATATATATATATATATATATTGTTATATCTATGGTACTGATTTCACTTTTCCCATCTATTGATATCCCGACAAGTATTTTTATTAACAATGATTATATTAGAAGGTATAAGTAGCATTAACCAAGCTTTATTTATTATCACCCAATAAACTACAAAACCATTCTTCTGGACCTGTAATACGATTTTACAATTTTATAACACTGGTGTCTTGAAGAATGGTTTTGAAATCATTGGATGAGCTTTGGGCAAGTGAATTGAAAGACGAGCTGGAGAAACGGGGCCTGAGCGATACAGGTAAAAAGGAGGAACTTAGGGAACGCCTCTTAGCCGCGTTAGTGAATGAAGGCTATGGGCCTGACGACAATGAATATTTATTCGATATTGACGAGGAAGCTGTGGTTAAGCGGAGAAAATTAAAAAGAAAATTGCTGGAGGAAGAAGGACAACAAGCGAGAGAAAACATGGCAGCACAGGGGAAGACAGGAGAAGGAATGATTCTTGGCCACGAAAACAAAGTAGCAGCAGCCGGTACAACTGTTGAGAGTCTGGTCGCAGGGTTGGCTGAGGCAGTGGTGGACACGGTCCTGGACCAGCGGGTTGCTGGTGATGTGGGTTGCTGCGACGAAACCCAATTTGAACTGGAGTCCACCAGCTGTGTCTCAGACCATGTGACCGATGACTGCACAGGTCAGGTGGGTCATGATGATCAGCCTGTCAAAGACGGTCATGATAAGGAACCTTGCAAAGATGCTGAAGATGAACCATGCAAAGATGGTGATGACGAGCCTGGCAAAGATGGTGACAATGATCCAGTCGGTTTGGACGTCGACAACAAATCTAATGAAGATGAAAAGAATGTTGAAAACGAAATACAAAACGATGAGGATGAAAGTGACGATGATGATTATAATAATGGCAATAACAGCGATGGCTTTTACCCATACAGCGACGGAAGCCTCCATAAGAGATGACGGCACCGAATATTCAGGGTCAGATTTTAGTGACGAATCTGACTCGGATGAAGCAACCGAGGATTTAAAAACGGACGAAACTCCAATGGAAAAATACGTCAAAGCTAACTTGACAAAAAAAGGAGATACTGATTTGAGAGACGATGGCGATGATTTGAAGAAAGATCCGCTGGACGATACGAAAGCTGACACCGACGAAAGAGCCGAGTTGGAATGTGAAATGAAAACGTTCGATTGTAGCTTGGAAGAAAACAAACATGGCGGCGATGAACTTCTCCAAAACAACAATAGCAATGCAGCAAGCAAAAACTCTGAAAAAGATGAGCCAAGAACAGAGAACGGTACCGAGGATTCTGAATCAGATGAATCCATAGAGGATTCTGAATCAGATAAAGTAAGAATCATTTTAAAATCAAATAGCAGTTTGATGAAGGGATTTATCGGATTTATGGAATGTGTTTTCTAAAAACCTTTTGAAGAGTTTCTTGAGAAAGATCTTGAGGAGTGGAGGAAAAAAAGACCAGCCATGGAATATTCGATGGAAAGATATCTCAGATATTTTCATGAAAAAAATATGGCGGACATTCGATGGCGGGAATGTGTTATCGAAAACAATGTGCTGAATATTTGATGGAGAGATACCTCAGATAGTGTAATGAAAAAAAGATGGTGCTTATTTGAAATATGATTTCAACAAAGATCTAAAAGATGTGAAGGAAGAAGAAAAAGCAGACAGTTCCGATAAACCGTGCACAGATGTTCAGGACGAGGCATGCAAAAAGAGGCGTGCAGAAATGGCGACGATGAGCCAAAGAAAGACTCTGTTGATGAGCCAAAGAAGGACTGGAAGAAACTGCGTCAAACGGTCAAGAGACTTGACCATGTTGTTTGCGAATTGCGGTCAAGGCCACGAGTAAAGATCAAGGTATTTTGTGTTTGTGGCCGAATCGCATTTCCCAAAAGCGACTATGTTGTTCGAAACAAACAGGATTAAGAAGGGGGAGTGTTATATCTATCAATCAATCAATTATTTATATAGCGCTATTTCCGCAGTGTTCAATAGCGCTCGGTCGTGAACTTATTAAACAGATATGTTTTAAGTCCACGACGGAAAACTGTGAGAGAAGTAGAGTTAGTAAGAGAAGAAGGAAGAGAGTTCCAGAGATAGGGACCAGAGTAGGAGAAAGAGCGTTTAGCAAAAGAATGCTTAATAGTGAAGATGCGAGAGTGATTGCGAGAAGAAGAACGAAGACCAGACTTAGGAGGGATATGTATTAAATTAGTTAAGTAGAGAGGAGAAAGGCAATTTTTTATTTTGTACATTATTAAGCAGATTTTAAAAATCACCCTATATCTGAGAGGAAGCCAATGGAGAAGAACAAGAGATGGAGAGATGTGAGAGGAGTAGGAGGTTCGAGAAACAAAGCGAGCAGCCGAGTTGAAGGCTATGGTACTGATTTCACTTTTCCCATCTATTGATATCCCGACAAGTATTTTTGTTAACATTGATTATATTAGAAGGTATAAGTAGCATTAACCAAGCTTTATTTATTATCACCCAATAAACTACAAAATCATTCTTCTGGACCTGTAATGCGATTTGACGATTTTACAACAATATATATATATATATATATATATATATATATATATATATATATATATATATATATATATATATATATATATATATATATATATATATATATATATATATATATATATATATATATATATATATATATATATATATATATATATATATATATATATATATATATATATATATATATATATATTAAAATTTTTCTGGAAACACATATATTAAATTTTTTTATTTTGTTCATAGTCCGTTTTCATTTCTATGTTTCATAACTAATATTAATTTTTACAATCTAGCTAACTGTATTTTGTAAATAAGACGTTGAAACTTTTATTATTCATGTTGTGTTGACATAACAGGAGCTTAGCTATCGTTTTTCGCGCCAATAGCTAATTTGATAAATGTGTCTTGTCTTGTCTAGTTGAGTTTTTCGTCTTACTAAAATATCGGCTGTTAGAATGGAGTTTCCAATAGATTTGTTTACTACTTTACCTGTGGAGTTTGTAGCTAGAAAACGGCCTCCTGGTGGTACGACGTATTTATTTTCATGGACTGATGATGTCAACAAGGGTATAATTTATTTAATTATTGAGATTATTTTGTGCTTTTTTTATTGATACACTTTTTTTGAGATTATTTGTGCTTTTTTTATTGATACACTTTTTTTAGTAAATGTCCTAAGTTGATTTTAATAAAAAATAACATGCAGTGCGATTACTTACTGATTACTTAGTTTCTAAGACCTGAAAATGCTTAAGCAATTTGAGTTAGGCTCATTCATTATACATTATAGTCAAAATATTTAAAGTGCTTTTTAAAGTTAGTAAATATATATGTTAGATCTTAACTTGGTTAATTGAAAAAACTGCTCAACTATTTTAGAGTTAATTTATATTATAGATTTTATAATTTATAAATAAATTTTATTTATTTATTGTAGATGAATGGAGAGCAGATGGATACAAATGGAGGCAGGAAGGATCAGCAAAATTTGGTAAAGAAAGAGTAGGTAGGAAATATTTTAAAATATACACCGGTCCAAAGCAATGGAGCCGCGACTTCAGACGAATCGCTTTCTTCCATCCAAACCACCCAAAAACCGTTCTTTTAAAATATATTGGTGATGAAACAAAGGCACTAAATTGTGTGACAAGAAGGGTGACTTCGAGTCTACCTGCTCAAACTCGACAGCCAGTGATCGAAAAAGTTACGAGAGATGAGGCTGCTCCTCATATCCGTGAAGATTTAGTTTTGACATGTTCAGGCACTTCATCAGGTTCAAAAATTCAAGAGCAAGTTCAAAATACATTAAATTTGAAATCAAATTCGAATCCGCTAAAACTCACACAAGCTGCTCTGTGCAATCTGCATGAATTAGCATACAACACCAATTTTGTTCGCCACATAACCACCTTTCCAGATTTGACTATGCTCATGTATTTGGATGAAACAATCGAAGTTTTTAGAGAAATTCTAAAAAAGTCAGATGGAGTTCAACAACTCTCTTATGACACGACTTTCAACCTCGATGATTTTTATCTTTCAGCTCTTTTGTTTCGTCAAGCTGACTCTGTGACCGAACCCGCTATTCCACTTGCGTTTATGATACATGACAAAAAAACCACAAAAACACATGAATTTTTCTGGCAACACATTAAATCATTGTTTCCAGAAATGCAAAGCTGCAAGAAAGTTCTAATTGTCACAAATCAAGAGCAATCAATAATAGAAGCCATTTGTACAAGTTTTCCAGAAATGCCTCACTTCTTCTGCTGGGATCATATTCTCCAAGACTGCACACAATGGCTCCATTCTCATGGGTTTCACTTAGCTGAAGAGGTTGAATACTACACACACACAGTCCGATCGCTTCTTCAATTAAACTCTGAATCCGAATATAAGGACGCGCTTATTTCACTCATGCCTAATTGGAGCTCACCATTCTCTACATATTACGTAAAGAACATTCACAGTGTAATCAACAAATTAGGTTCTTGGGTTCTGCGACAATATGGGTTAACAGAAGTTACAAAAGATCAATGCAAATCATTCAACTCGTTCATTGAAGGACTTCCGGAATGGAGGGAACCGTCAATAGACTCAACGACTCTTAGTTTATACACGCTTGTTCAGTTCAGCTTAGCTGAAGTTTATCGGAGCTGGAAAAGTTCTGAAGACTGTGAGCAGAGACCAGAGTTAAATGACATTCCAGTTCTAGCTTCAATCAATCCTCAGATCACTCAAGAAATACCTTATGGTCTTCAGCAAGAACTAAGTTATGACAGGCCTAGCGATGTCGTCAACAGATCGAATAGAAATGAAAATAATACAAATGCTAGCTTTATAGCTGGATCCCAACAGTACAGTGAACAGCAAGACCAACTTTCTATGGAAGTGGAATATGTTGTTTTTACTGACAGTAGTTTACAAGTACCTACTGTTCAAAATAGTCCAAGACCAGCTGACGTAAATATCAAACCATCAAGCTGGATAAATGAAGACAAGACGAACGAATCAGTAGAAACTCTCAACCAGCTACCACAAGAGAGACCAAAACAATTGCAGGTATCACAAGCCAGTAGAATCTCTTCGTCAGTAAATACTGTTAATGACAATTTGTTTGTTACTGATGATGATATCTGTTTGGTTGAATATTCAATTGTTTGAGATGCATTTGGTGTTTTCTTTGGTACTAGATCCTTTGTTTAGTTCTGCAAATAAACTTTATGTAAACTGTTTTAAAACCTTATTGTATTTGGAGTTTTTAAACTTTATATTTGTATATGGAATTTTTTAGTATTTTATTGTACACAGAAATTTTGTTTAATTTATAAAAATCTAAACAATATGTTAAAGTAGAGAGTTGTTTTCACTATCCAAATTTACTTGGCTATTCAATAAACATATGTGTATTGTAAAAATAAACTGATTTCTCATGGGACTGGTTTTACAGTTCTTCTTGTACTAGTAGACATCTGTCAGTGTTCTGGCTGGTTTTCTTGCAGCAGTTGTTTTGCATTTAGAAGCTTTCTACTTTAGAATGTTTCCAATACATATTACCTTACTCATCTGTCTTAGAATCTCATCTTGTTTATCACATCGTGCACTTTTACTGTCCCTGAATTGACTTGTCAGTCATATAATGCAGTTGAAGTTGACTGGACTGCTTGTTTTCAGGCTTTAAACTTTCTTTTCTTAAAGATATTCTATCTTTTAGTTTGAAATTTCATCAGAAAGGAAAATTAATCTTCAACATTAAAGAGCTTTCTTTCTTCAATACTTTCACACCTGCAAATAAGTATGACTTGCATTATTGTTATCATTACTTTTCTTTCTCTGACAGAGCCTTCAAGTCTCTTGTTTCATCTATCTATATTTTTTCAGGCTTATCACACAAATTGGCAACACGAATTCTATCAGTTTCTGCTGCTCAATCGACCAGCACACTCATTTATCCAATCCACCTGCCATTTTTTGCAATATAATAAACCGTATTATGGTTTATTATTTATGGGAAAGATTATTTTTTTATTTGTAGGGTTATAATGTATATGGTTATAATTTCTTTTGAAAAAGATATAAATTAATATTTGGTAGAATGTATTCTAAATAGTTTCATTCATAATAGTCTAATATTGTGCGCTAGTTGTCTGTTCTGCAAAAATTAAGATGTTTGATGCACTTTCTTCATATTTTATTAAATTAATTAATTAACCTTATTGAAATTATTTAAGCTCTGTTATAATTATGAGTACAGTTAACCTTGTTCTAATTCAAAATGTTATTCAAATATTAGCAGCAGCAAAACCAGAACTTTTGCCAATAGGCTGCTTTGCAGATGAAAGAAGTGATATTTCAATTTCGTTAAAAGGTCCGTTGAATTTATCAGTTTTTCTTGATAATTTCTATTAAACTTATGAATTTTAATAATAAAGAACAATTTATGACAAAAATGTTGAATATGATTGCCTTTATTAAAATGATAGTTTTAAGCACATAATTTACAGTGATGGGCAACAAACTACTTTCAAGTAGTTAAACTTTTCTGTAGTTACATTTACTTTTTAGTAGTTAAACTGTGTAGTTAACTACTTTTTGTCAGAGGTAGTTTAACTAAAGTAGTTAAATACTGTAAAGTAGTTAACTACTTTTAACTACTTTTTTCTATAAACTTGTACACTAATACATTGCATTGCTGTATTAGACCTCACATGATCACGATTAATTATGTTCACCATCTAATTTATTAAATAAAGCCATGACAAATTGTTTTTTTAATTTATTAATGAAAAGACACATATTTTATAAGTTAAATATCCAGTCAATCAATCTACTTCAGACGGTGTCAAACATCATCTTATTACCTGTAGATGATTGTCTTTTGAGTACATGACGCAGGAAAACAAGCTTTTCAAACATACTGTCAGACACTTTGCACCGTCTTGGCACTAATATTTGACCTGCACAACTGAACAGTCTCTCAACAGTAGCACTGCTTGGTAGACTTGTATTAAACTTGAGAAAAACTCTTGTTAGATGAGGATACACGAGCAGTGAGTTTGTTGTTGAGTCATTTGAAGCCAGATCTTTGCATAAAATATTATACAGGCTGATTTAATTTTTTTAGACTTTAACTACTTTTAGGTAGTTAAACTAATTGTAGTTAACTACTCTAAAAAGTAGTTAAACTATTCTTTAACTACCGGTTACTTTCAGGTAGTTAAACGTTTTGCCTTAACTACTCCCATGTAGTTAAACTAGTAGTTAACTATTAAAGTAGTTAAAAGTAGTTAACTACTGCCCATCACTGATAATTTATTAGATTTTATTAGGCACAAGTTTTTTATATTTAAATAATTAAAAAAGAATTTATATTTTTTTCTCAATCTATATATATATAAATGAATGTTTGTATATATATATATTCATGTCCTTTATGCATTGCTACACCATTCATCCGATCGTAATGAAATTTTCGCACAACCTTGAGAGTCAAGGGGAATCAAATATAGAGAAAAAATTTTTGAAATCCGTCACAAAATGAGCGGAGCGGAGCGGGTGAGCGAGCGGGAACTATATATATATATGTATGTGCGTATGTATGTGTGTATGTATGTATGTTTGTATGTATGTGTATGTGCATGTATGTGTGTCTGTGTGTGTGTTTATGTATGTACTAGCGGAGATACCCGGCGTTGCCCGGGTTTTTTAGAGGTTTTTCTAATGTTTGTCTCTTTCTCTCCCGTTTCCTTTCCCACCTGCTTTCCCACTCCTGTTCGCTTTCCCGTTTTCGGTCGTTTTCCCACTGCCGGTCGCTTTCCCGCTCCCGGTCGTTTTCCAGTTCCCGGTCGCTGTCCCGTTCCCGCTCACGTTTGCTCTCCCATTCCCGCTCACGCTTGCTTTTCCGTTCCCGCTCGCTGTCCGTTCCGGGTCGCTTTCCCGTTTCTATAATAGACAAACTAACCCACAAACATTCATTTATATATATAGTCTTAGCAAATCTATTTTACGTTTTATAGGCTAACAGAAGTTTTGAAAGAATGGAAAAGAGAAAATGAGCGTGAACGGGAACGGGAACAGGAGAGCAACCGTGACCGGGAATGGGAGAGCAAGCATGACCGGGAACGGTAGAGCAAGCGTGAGCGGGAACGGGAAAGCGACCGGGAACGGGAAAGCGACCGGGAACAGGAAAGCGACCGGGAACGCGGAAAGCGACTGGAATCGGGAGAGCAAGCTTGGAAGGAAACGCGAGCAAGAGAGAAAATCGATAATAAAACTTCTGAGCGGGAAAGCGACCGGGAGCTGGAAAACGACCGAGAGCGGAAAAGCGACCGGGAACGCGACGAAAACGGGAAAGTGGAGAAGGAAACGGGAGCGAGAGAGACAAACATTAGAAAAACCTCTAAAAACCCCGGGCAACGCGGGTAACCCCGCTAGTTACTATATAAAAAGGTAAAGTTAAGTGCATTTAAGGCACTGCTTCCAAACTGAACCTTGTACAGTAGCCCTGGGATCAGCTTGTACATATGTGATAATGTGATCACACAGTTTTTGACATAACCTGCATGTGTCTGAGATCAAAATGTGCAAAACCAGATTTCTCCCGGTTGAGAAAATGGTACTCATTTGACTACCACAAGTAGATTAAAGGTTGATTTAGCTTGAGTCGTAGGAGTGAACTTCTTGCTCTTCTTTCTTATTTTCTTTAAATGCTAGGCAACTTTTCATCAAGAAATGGTCAATGACCAGGGGTAGTTGTGCGTTATTTGTATACAATACAATACAATACTTTTCTGGGGAGGCAAGATATGGTCTGGGGCAGCTGTATTGAATCAATATGAAGATTTATTGAAATGAGATGAGAAAGTCGATTGATATGATAATGGAAACCATGAAGCGAGGTTTCTTTTTAAAAACTTTTATTTAGGTTACAATCTCTGTTTGTGTGTGTGTGGCTTTCTCTGTACGCAAATCTTGCAAGTAAAATTTAACCAGCTTTTTGACTAGCTAGAGAGCTGAAACTTTCAGCATAGCTTTATATTGGATGACAATACATGATTCAATTAAAACAAAAATATTAATTTGAACATCTTTAGTATTTCTAAATTGAGTGTATTTGAAATTAAAGTTTGTGTTAAAGAACTCGTTTTTTTCTTTACTTGTTTATATATATATATATATATATATATATATATATATATATATATATATATATATTTATTTGTTTATTTGTCAACATATCTGCATAATAAAATGAAATGTCAACAGGGAGACTACTAATAAGCAATGCTTGTAGTGTAGCCACCCTTTACAAAAAGAAACAAAAATCACATACACACACAAAATCAAATATAAACACAATGCTCAGTTTTTCATAGAAACGATTGTAAATTATGTTCACAAATAAATTTCTTGATAAGAATTTTAAAAATGTGAACTGAAGATGCACATCTGATGTCTTCTGGTAAAATGTTCCATAATTTTGGTCCAATGAGGTAAATACTTGTAGAAAGTATTTTCAATCTGCAGTAAGGTAAATGAAAGATACCTGTATGTCTTGTTTGTCTATTCTTTATATCTGATGATAACATAAAATTATCAAAGACAGGGCAATGAATAATATTATTAATTAGCTTAAACATGAAAACCAAGATGCTATAGCAGTGAACTTGTCTTGGTGTTAACATATTTAGTGTATTGATATATTTATCAACATTGTCCGTTCTTCCAAGTCCGTAGAGCATTCTAACAAAACGATTCTGGATTACTGAAAGGGTACGCATAGAGGAAACAGGACTGTTTCCCCAAATCAAATTACAATAAGTAATATGTGGGTAGATCAAAGAGTAATAAAGATGACATATAATATCATGATTCAAACGATTTCTGAACCTTGATAATAATCCAACAGATTTGCTCATTTTTCTTCTAACAGCATTTATATGATCTGTCCAAGACAGACTTTCCGTAATTGTAACACCAAGAAACTTTGTGAATCCCACTCTAGGCAGTGAAGTTCCACCATATTCAATACGAAATAGAGGAAGAGCATTCAATTTAATTTTTGGTCCAAATATCATGTAGTTTGTTTTGCTGATATTAATTTTGAGACGATTGGCAGAGAACCAATGAGAAAATTTCACTAATTCAATTTTCATCACAGCTGTAACTTCATCTATAGAATTTCCAGAATAAAACAAATTGGTGTCATCAGCATATAATATTGTAGAGAGCAGTTTAGAAGTTTCAAATATGTCATTAACAAAGATGTTGAAAAGTAGTGGGCCTAGGATTGAACCTTGTGGAACTCCTATGGATATGCCCCTCAAAGCAGAGTTTGTGTCGCCAAGAGAAACTAGTTGACTTCTATCTTTCAAATAGTTAACAAACCATAAATGTGCAGTCCCACGAATACCATAGTGTGAGATCTTATTCAGCAGAATGTCGTGATTGATAGTATCAAAAGCTTTGCTAAGATCAATGAAAACACCCACTGTGAGATGCTTGTTGTTCATTTGCTGTAGTAGTTGCTGGGTGAGATTAATGAGAGCAAGATCAGTGGAACTATTTGCTTTAAATCCAAATTGGTTGCTGTGAATGACGTGGTGCTTGTTGAAAAAAGACGTGATTCTATTGAACATAAGTTTTTCCAGGAGTTTTGAGATTGGAGACAAGAGTGATATAGGTCTGTAATTATCAAGGGATTCCTTGTCACCCTTTTTAAAAATTGGAATAACTTTTGATGTCTTTAATGGCTCGGGAAATATGCCTTTCTTGAATGAGAGATTAAAAATATGACAAAGAGGACTGGATATGGAGTTTATTATCGACTTGAGCAAAAAATTACTTAAATCATCTATTGCAGTACTTCTTGAATTTTTGAAACTGTTGACTGTTCTCACTATTTCAGTTTCAGTAATTTCTTCAAGAAAAATTGAATCTGAAACAGGTTTGACCAGGTAATCACTATAATTGTTAGTAGTTATAGATGGAATGGTGTTAGCCGTATTGGTACCAATAGATGTGAAATATTCATTGAAGATATTGGATAATAATAATTTGTCTTCAACTAGCTGACCATTGTGAAAAATTCTTTCAATAGATTCAGGACGAGATTTATTTAAGGCTTTCCTAATAATTGTCCAAGTCTTTTTGATGTCATTCTTTGCCTGTTGAAACAATGTGTTGTAGTAGCTCTTTTCGGCCTCACGTTTGATCGATGTAAACATATTCCTAAATTTTTTGTATTTTTCTATATTTTCAGTTGTCGGATGCTTGATTGATTTCACGTAAAGTTTATGTTTGGTTTTAGATGATTTGAGAATTTCTTCCGTGATCCACTCCTGACGTCGTTCTTTACGATCGACAGTATGATAAGGACAGGTTGAGTTTAGCACCCTGGTAAGATGATCCTGGAAAATCCTAAAAGCCTCGTCAGTATCATTGCTGGACAAGATATTGGACCAATCTACTTGCTGAAGTCCGAGAGTCAAAGACAATACATTCATAGGTTTTAAGTTTCTTTTGGAAGCAATAGTTTTATCTAGATTTAACCTGCTTTGGAAAATAGTGAAGATAGGAAAGTGGTCGGATAAGTCATCCAGCAAGATGCCACTCACGTTGTTACTATACCTGTTTGTAAAAATGTTATCAATGAGTGTAGCTGAGTGTTTGGTCATTCTAGTAGGTCTAGTTATTGTAGGTAGTAAGTTGTGTTCCAGTAGTGTATTCTCAAAGTTTGTTCTTAATTGTCCACAATTTAGCAAATTGATATTAAAATCTCCTCCAATGTAGATGTCAGACTTGTGGTTTATTGATGCTAAAAATTCATTTAGATTGCCAAGAAAAACATCCGCATCAGAGTCAGGAGGTCTGTAGATGTTCAATATTATATTTTTTTTACCATTTTTATTTATCATTTCAATTGCCAGCCAGTCAAAAACAGGATTGGCAATACATAAATCATCTCTCACTCTGTAATGTATGTCATTTCTAATAAAAATAGCCACACCACCACCTTTACCACTTATTCTGTTTCTGTATACAAATGAGTATCCAGGGAGAATTATTAATGGAGCAGTATCTTCCGAAAGCCATGTTTCAGTTATCAGTAGCATTGAAAAAAAGTTTCTTGTGTTGTAACATAAAATTTCAAGGACTGGAACTTTATGAAACAGACTACGTGAATTTATATGTAAAATAGCAAATGAGTTATTGGGTGAAGTTTCAATTAATTTGGACAATTCTTTGTTATTATAATATTTGGAAGTAATCTTAAGAGATATAAAAAAGTTGACATCAGGATCATGAGCTTCAAGAAAAAACTGGTTTTTGTTTTCTTTTTCAAATAAGTCAAAAATATTTACATCTGTGGCAGCCTCCATTATTGCTTGTTGTTTTGTTTAAAAGTCCATTCACGGACAACGACATAGCGAGGCCAGTTATCAGGGTTGAACATGTTGGTCGTTGCTTCAGATGTAATGCATAATCTGAAAGAAGAGCTCATATCGGTTGGTGAAAAGGCTTCATCTTTGTTCCTTGCTTTATCCATTGAGTCCGTTTTGACATTTTCATCATTGGGTTCCAAGTTAGTGTTAGAGTTGCCAGAGGATTTTGTTTTTCTGAAAACTGGGTAGCAAGTATATATATATATAGATTATAAATACTACAAATAACCACACGCTACATATAGACGGATAAATAACTACTTCTGTACATGTTATTTATCTACATTTTTTACTGAAAACTTAATTGATCACATAATCGTTTTAAAAAATGCAATATTTATTTTTTCCTTTACTTGTTTATTAAATGCTTTTATTTAACTTCACCCATCTCTCTGTTTGTTTGTTTGTCTGTGGTGATCAAATCTTAGAAACAAAAATACACCCACTTTTCAAATCAACAGAGGTCCAAAATAATTAAACAGTACGGATGTTTATTTATAAGTCGCCAGAGGTCCAATATACAAGATTGAGCGTAATGGTTGTTTTAGATTCAAAAATTTTAGTTTTTTGACTCAGATAAGGAGGCAAATAAAAGCATTTTTTAAATTTATTTTTTTATCTTTACTTGTTTTACTTCTTGTCTTAAGTCTTGTCTTTATTACAGTTTTAATGTTGAACGGAATAAAAACATTAAATATAATCATTGCCTTGCATTAAATTTGAACCAGGTGCGAGAGAGAAATGTGTAGACAGTTTATCATTCGAAACACTGATACCAAAGTCGATAGTTCAGCGATACGTATCGCTCTTGCTGGAACACAGAAGAATAATTCTCTCGGGATCAAGTGGGACTGGGAAAACTTTCCTTGCCCAGAAGTTGGCACAGCACATCGTCTTGAGCATGTCGGTCCTTGCTGGGTTTTTTATTTATTCTTGAAATAATTTTAGGAGTCTTGAAAAATTACTTTGTTGCATTGTAAAGGAAATAGGTTTCATCATCTAAGGTCGTGTGTTTGACATATGTTGCAGTATTAACTTGATAATAATGATAATAGGGGCACTAGTAGTGGCAAGTTTAAAAATGAAATTTAATCATTTAAAAAGTTTGACTCTTCAGTTGTTTTCTTCCACGACTGATTAGATTTAATTCCATGTCAGGGCGACACCGGACGTTGACCCGACCTCGTTAATAGCCACCTTCAATGTCGATCACAAATCAAGCAAAGAAGTGCACCAGTACCTTTCCAATGTGGCAGAACAATGCCAGATTGAAGCAGCTGATCTTCCCTCGATAATCGTAATCGACAATCTCCACCACGTCGGATCGCTGGCAGACGTCTTTGCCGGCTTCTTTGGCGTCAACAAGCATCAAAGATGGTCGGTATTTTTTCATTTAATTGTTTTGATAAATTAAAACGGCATAAACTTGTTCCATTCTATAGTGGATTTTATTGGCATTATTCTATCATGGATTAAATAGTTTATCTGCAACTGTGATTTTGTCATTATTACTTAATGTAGTGTAATTGACATATGTCTCTTTATCAAGTGTTTAATAATAATAATCTAACTGATGACAAGACTCAAAAAATATAAGAGAATTCATACAAAAAAGTTCTTTTTTTCAGAAAAAGTTCTTAAAAGGACTAAAAAAGATGACAGCTGTTGTATATACAAACATTGGAAATTATATAAATATAGATATAATTTTAATTTTCTTAGTATGTTTCCAGTGTGTGCACATAAGCTGTAGAATTAAGCATTGTACATGAGCAAATTTTTACTAGAATAAGCTTTGTACCTAAAATTGTCCAAGAGTGAATTTGCATGGGGAAAATTCATGGACAACTAGATAGAATTACTTCTATTTGCTGATCCATATGAAAATTATTGATAAATTAATAGTGAATGAGCTAATAAGAATGCAGTTTAAAATGTTGGCCATTTTGTCGGGAGACCCTTTATGGGGGCCGTTATGTCGGTGGTCGTTTCGTCGGCTAGCCAGCCCTCTTCCCACTCTGTTTATAATTTTGTTCTGATATTGCTATTCAGGTTTTCTAATCTTCGTAGTTCGCTGTAATTATTTGATATTAGTTACGTTTCTTCAATAATGAAGAGTAAGTAATGCATAATTTAGTTTTTGTTTGTGATAAATTCATAGCTATTTATAAATATAATATGTCACAATTTCAAGATTATATGAGAATGCTTAGTATTTGAAATATGTATTTGAACAGCATTTATTGTAATAAGTTGCATAATGTTTTTTGCATAACTCATTAGTTATAATGCTACTCAATATAGTTTTTTTTTGTAACATATTTGTAGCTAATAAATATGATCAACTAAAATTTCATGAATCTAAAATATTACATTATGCATTTGACATTACTTATCCTTCGGTGGGATACAGAGCACGAAATACTATTTAAAATGGTTTTTTTAGATTATCCCAAAAGAATTGCTAGTTCTAAAATTTTCTTCAAATGGCAAAACGTCTTCTGAAATCCCATGTTTTCTCCATGAATGTCTTCCATTGTAATCCACCTCGTACAAAATTCCTGGCTATGTACTTGCTCGTGCTGGTTTTTGCTTAGTTCTGTGAAAAAACTTGAACATATAATTAATTAAAACATTTATTTTGTTAACAGATCTATTGTCATGAAGTTTTCATTGATGCAGAAGGAAATCAGGTTTTATTGTGTAAAGGATATCAGTATACTAAGTACAGAGAAAACGAATGTGGGATGATAGCATGGAGATGCAGAGTCTACATTTTCCACTAAATGCAGGGCATTCCTGTAAGCACAAGATGATCCTATTATTGGAGAGCTACCTACTACAACAATGCCATGGTTCTAATCCCCCAAAAAGCAGAAGCACAAATGTTTAGAACAAAGCTGAAGCAGGATATAAAAGCAGTTGGAGCAACTTTTATAATTGTTATTGGGAATGTTCTATCAGGATTTAGTAATGATGTTTGGGAACAATTACCAAAGCAATCCTCTGTTTATACGAATTCCTTTCAATCACAAACAAATGAATCACATTCTAAATCCTGCTACAATTGATTCTTCTATCCCAGAGATGTATGCCGATTTGATGTTGTATGGTACAGGATTGGAAATATCGGCCTGCTTTCAGAGTTAGATGAAGACGTAATTTATGGAGACGGAATTTTTGATGAAACCCCCTAGCATGTTTTGTCAACTGTATATATATATACATGGCATGCTAAAGTTGGCAATTCCTTTCCTCCGTGCATTTATTTTCTGTTGAAGAAAAAAGACATGAACACATACAACAGAATGTTCATCATAATGCAGCAATCAGTGCCCAATCTAATGCCTCAGAAGATTTTAGCTGACTTTGAAAAAGCATGCATGTAATCTGCTCATATTGCTTTTCTACAAGCGGAAATAAATGGATGCTATTTTAATCTTTGTCAAAGTGTCGTTAGAAAAATAATCAGTTTTGGCTTAATTAAATTAAAACCAGCATATGAGACTAATCTTGACATGAAGTTAAAACTGCTCTTTTCTTCATTCTCATTGCGGGCATAAGGAATGTCTTTGACGAACTTGCAACTACTTTTCTGGATGAGGACAACTGCAACATATTTTTTTCGACGCACATCAAAGTAGCTGCAGGAAGATTGCCTCTCTTTCCAATTAGAACATGGAATCATTTTGATGCTGCTGGAGAAAAATCTTCAAAAACTAAAAATTGCTGTGAAGTTTTCCGCATTGCCTTGAACTTGTTCCACTGTAGTCACCCAAGTATTTGTAATTTACTTGGATCAAACAGGTCATTCAGAAGTAAAAAATGAAAAAATATGATTATCTAAGCAATCAAGCTGTGGATGATTGTCAAAATCAAGAAAACAAATTGAGATTCTTATGCAGAATAGTTAACCTGCAATAAATATATAAAGCAAAATAAAACTTTGTATCTGAACCTTTTGGTTTTATGACTGTAAAATACTGTACATTTCATGTCTATACTACTGTATGTTTTGTGTATATTACTGTATATTTTGTGTATATTACTGTATATTTCATATCTATATTACTGTTTATTTGTATCTTAGTCAAAAAAAAACTTCAAGTTTGTTTAATCAGTCAATTATATCACTATTTTCAAATTTAACCATTGTTTTCTGTTTAAATAAAAAACTACAAATGGGGCTTGTTTTCACTTAAAAATAATTGCAATGAGGAAGATTGCTGCTTAATAAAACTATAAATCAAGCAGGGGATGGTATTTAGTCAATTTATAGGTACTATTTATTAATAAAGGCAGTCATTCATTTCCACTGTTTTTAATCAAATATATTGTAAAGAAATTTTTAATACAAATTGCTCGATCAAAACAGTTAATTTAATATTCAATCAAACAAAAAAGTTATCGGCTAAAAACCATCAGCACATCACAACGAGAATAAATAGAGAGCAAACTAAAAGTGAAATAGAGTTGTACACTGGCGGATCCAAGGCGCTAACTGGGCCTTGCCCTTTGTCGAATTGCAGGGGGCCAATCCTTCCAAATTATTGCAGAAAAAGAAAGGGGAAGGAAGAGAAACAAGTAATATGAGATGCTTAAGCCACTTTGGTGTCGCACAAGTTTAGGCTATGTTTAGAAAGCCTCAATTAACGTTCAAAATTGTTTAAATATTTTTTTTTATTTATAATAAGTAATTTAATCTGCAACTGAATATGAGCATTTTCCAGGTTTTAGACCAACAATCATTCAAAAATTTATTCTGCTAGTTTCAAACAAGCTATCTCAACAAAAGTTTGAAAGTTGAAAATGGCATGCAGTCAAAAATAAACAGTGATGGTAATTAAGATTAATTAGATAAACAGTATGCGGAAGATACGTACATTAGGCGGCACTGAATTCAAGTCCCTTTTTATGTGTGATTGCCTAGGCAGACGAGCTGGATGTGTCCAAACCACCAATTTTTGGAAGATCACACTTTAGACAAAACACTGCTCAAGATTTGGATCTGAAAGGTTACAATCGGTTTATCCCACGACCTCCAATTTGGATTCACTGCGCACCATTGACGAACAATATTTTAACTGTTTTCACAGCTGAAGTAACACTTTTTTCATGACAACAGCTCCAGCTCTAAGCAAGAAGTATCAGCTGAATTAGAAGTGCTGTCAGCAGTGTGGCCCAAACATATGGATAACAGATTATTGTATTATTTTTAATTTAATATAATTTATTTCTTTGTCTTAGTTTGCGCTTACTGAAAATGATCTTCTGAAGTAGTAAAAGGATGTGCTGTCCAAACAGTTCTTTTTCTTCATTGTTCTGTTCTACCGGGTTACCAAAAGTAATACTTCTGGGCAAGTGGATAGGATTCCATTTTCAAACCATTTAAATTCTGTCACGGATTTAAGCTATGAATCTAAACAGATGTTTTAATCAATTCATAACGAACATGTGTCTTGATAATGATGAGGCTTATGGTTATAGTGATGATGATGATGGTGAGAGTGGTGATACAAATAGGAAGGGATATTAAACATAACTGAAACAATCTGAATATACAGTCCTTTCCTGATTGGAACAATGAATCAAGCAGTCAACCTTGCGACTACCAACCTCCAACTCCATCACAACTTCAAATGGATCCTCTGTGTGAATCATCTCGAACCTGTCAAAGGATTTCTCGGAAGGTACCTCAGGAGGAAGCTCACGGAAGAAGAAGTACTTGGCTGTTTATTTAAGTTTTTGGTTTTTAAGGATGGTGAGTTTGTTGTATATGTGGTTTGAATTGCTGAAGTGTGTCTATGTATATGTGTTTCTTTTTATACGTGGTTTGAGTTGTTGTGTGTCTATGTATATGTGGTTAGAATTGTTGAAGCATTTCTATGTTTATGTGTTTTGAGTGGTGTAAGCATTTCAATTTTGTTTTCTTGGAGGAAACTACAGTTCTATATCCAATCTATATTAAAAATTAGTAAGATGGTAGTTTAAATTAGAGGTAATAATATACATATATATTAAGATATAATATAAGTAAATAGTATGCACAATTCAAGCTTTCAATATCTGATCGGAGACTAATTTTATGAATTTTTTTTATTGAAAGGTTGAAAATTTTGGCGGAACAAGAAAATCTGATCTTGAAAAGGTCATCAACTGGTTGCCAAGCATCTGGCAACATGTAAACAAGTTCTTAGAAACGAATATTTCTTCTGATGTCACACTAGGTTCTTGTCTTAATATTATTTATTTTTATTTAACCAAAAATGGTTATTTGTATTTGTTAATTTTGTAATCTCTTAGACATAAATGCTAATAAGGATCAGTTAAACAAATATGTTCGCTACATTTCCAACATTCGTAACATGGTGGCATGCAATATATAAACTGATGTAAAATATTTAATCTGGAGCCCTTCATGAGCCAATTTTTTAGGTTCTTTCTTTTTAGGTCTTGTCACTTTCATAAAATCTCTGTCTTGATCTGTTCTTGTAGGCACAAAATCCCAAGGTTATGGGCAATTACCTCGGCCCGGCAGCTTTTCTGATTCATTCGTGCAAATTATTCTTTTCAGCTTTCTCATCAAAGAATATATATCAAAGAGCAGAGTCTTGTGGGATTTTCAATGTACTGGTTAATATTAGAGCTGTGAATCGATTAAAATTTTTAATCGTTTAATCACATACGATTAAAAATTTTAATCGAAAGGTAATCGTGATATAACGCAATATGTTTAGAAACAATTTCTGTTTCAAACACAGTACTCTCTTTCTCATGAGATGTAAGAGAAAATTGATAAAAATACGTCGAATAACAAAAAAAATAGATATTAATATTATATTTTGGTGCAAAATTTAGATTAGTCGTTAAAATATTTAACGGCGTTAATTTTTTAATACACGCTAATTTTTTAGTGTTAATTAACGGAATTAATCACGATTAATTTGCAGCTCTAGTTAATATTTAACATTTTTAATCAGTTCTTCAACTTTTCAGGGCCGAGATTATTCTTGTCGTGTCCGATGGACCTCAACGAGTCACAAGCCTGGTTCACAGATCTCTGGAACTTTTCCATCATGCCTTACCTGCTTGAGGCTGCTCAAGTGAGAAGATATCTGAATAATAATTAATTAATTGTGGCAGTGTAATTATTCAAGTTGTCATTAAGATACAACATTTTAAGTTCTGTGACAATAATTTTGTAACCAAAGTTTGTTTGTAGTAAGACTGTCTTCTCTATTTTCAATTTAGTTTGTTTTTCATAAGCTATTTTCTTATATTTTGAATCTGATTGTGAAAGATTTCAAAGATGTAGAAAAGTGTACTTCAAATTTATTAAACTATATTATAATTATTTCATTTCAGCCGTGTGAAAATCGGGGAGATTGGATGGACCCATCCAATTATGTACTGGCCACCTACCCCTGGAACAAAATGGAACGACCTTCTCTTTTACAACTGGTGTCTGATGATGCCCCAGTAGAGCAGTCTTCTTCTTCATCTTGGAAAGTTGGTGATGGTTATGATGACAGTTGTCTGAAGGTGATGATGGTGGTGATGATGATGGTAACAAATAGGAAGTTACCTAATATGAGGATTAATGTATCAGATGAAAAATTTATGTTGTGGTGGGATAAAATTTTAATTTTTTCAATATTAAAAAGTATTACATGCAAATTCAACAAAAAATAAATAGAGGGGTGTAATTTTGAGGAGGTATTAAATTATTAAATTATTAAATTATTACTTTTGTGTTGAATATTTGTCTGGGAATATTTGTGTTTTGAACCTAACTTATTATCTTCTAAACTACTAAAATCCTAAACCTTCTCATGCATAATAAATCAAATGATATCATATCAGCAGGATGACAAGATAAGTGCAAGCTCATCTACCACGGTTCTCCACCAGAACAACTGAAAGCTATCAAACACATCATGGTAATGACACAGAGATCCGGATGACACGTACACGTATTTTGTAAAATTAAAATATTTTGTTGACGTGCACAATGCACACCTGTAAACATACACACCTGTGACCATGATCATTGTTACAAAGGGTATTCACTGATTTCTCTTCCAAACATTTACTCATTCATTCAACAATGACTGCATCAAAAAGGACATTCCTCAGGCAAACTATTTTTCTTAGAACATTCATTTACTTATATCAATTTTTATTTATTTATTTTAGTTTTTTTCCTATTATTTGATTATTATTGTTTTTTCAAAATGGATTGTTGATGAATGACGTTTTTGTATGGCTGTTGTCTGCTGTGCGTTGTAAAGTTTTTCATTGCATTTAAAATGATGTATTAATAAATTAATGATGGTGGTGGTGATAATGATGATCTATGTGCTGCTTATTGTGATGACCATGAAAAGCCAAAAAAAATTGTGACTAGGGCTTCCATCCCTCCACGTTATTATCAATATGTCAACCTCAAGAGATTTTGTGGCTTGTATTGTCGTTGATGATGGTGACAGATCGGTTGTTGTAGTGACATGACGATGTTTTGCACAGTTGTTGTCATTGCTGGTTTACTTTCAGGCGGTAATTTTTTTAGAGTAATTTTTATGCGCATAGCTTTAGAATTTGTTAACATTTTTTATCTGAGTTTGTTTATTCAAGAAATAAAAATGATTTGTTTATTTGAATGAATTTCTTTAATTGTTGGAATTGTATTTGTCAGTTCCAAAACTTGGAATGTTCATTTATGGTTCTGCTCTGCATTTGCATGTTTCAGCAGCGAGCCCAATGTTGTAACGGGTGTACCAAGCTAAAACAAAAGGGCTGCTAACAGAAGTAAAAATATTTGCAAACATGGAACATCTCTTTTCCTGACCCATTGTAAAATTAAGATGATCCAATTTCGCTTCTTTAAAGCATTTGAGAGTGTGGCTTTGCTTTTAAAATTATAGGAGCTCCCGGGTAAGTTAAATGATGAACGCTGGTTTGGTACAATATTATCACAAGTTTGAAATCAGTCGCTAGTCTGCTCAGAAATATGTATATTAAAAGGGACGTTGCTTTGAATGAGTGGTGTATGCAGAAAAAGTTGAAAGGAGGGGTCTTGAAGTGGGATGATTTTCAGCACAGGTTGTATTGCTTCATTAGAAATGAAAGGGTAGAAAGGTGTTTTTATCATGCAAAACGTTTCTATGAATGCTTTATACCATTTCTTAATATTATTTTAACACCAAATTGTTTTTAAAAAAAATTAGATGCAAATTAACCATTTATAAAAATCTACTCAAACGATGATTGCCTTTTATTTTTTCCAAACTGATCATTAACTTTGTTGTGGTACAAACCAATATCTTTATTGATAAATAAGTGACTGAGATTATGTAGCCTGTCTTCGTGCATTGTCGACCTCAAGTAACTTTTTATATATTTTAAGAGACTAAAGGGTCTTTCGCTATGTGAGGTGGTGACCGGTAGTGTTGCAAATATGTGCAGCAGTTCTGTCACAGCTGGACATGTACCCATTTCCACAGCCGAGTTGTGCAACCATTACGTTATTGGGTAGCGTTTCGCTTCTTGAGAGGTAACTCCATCGCCGACAAAAATCTTATGGTACAACTTACCAGCATTTTCAATATCTTTAAAAAAGTTTTTATAGACATAAGCTGGCAGAAATGCACTAATCCGTCAGGCTGCAGACATGTGATTGTTGAATCTTTCGTCAGCTCTGTGGTGCAGGTGTCAATGAATGATAAGAATTATATATGCTCTTTTGAAGTAGGTACTGCTGGGCAGTTTGCTACGTGCAAAAATTGTGTCGCCGGCAAAGGGGGGATGGCAGAATGTCCCCTTCCTAAATACGCCAGTGGCTGCTGCGGGACTGTTTCGAATGATTTTTTTTCTATCTGAATATCTCTATCGATACATGTTGCAAATCGGTTATACCTACAACCATAATTCAAAATGTTGTCCTAATGTCAGAATGAAAACTTGAGAAACATGTGCTTCACTAGGCCGTTGAAGTTCCAGGCTTAAAAACGAGTGTACGTGAGTTAGTTTGTGAACGAGCGTGGGAACAGAAACCTTTGCCAAGCAGCTGAACCGTGGATTCCATTGAAATCGTGACGCAATCAACCAGCTGTAACGGTCGCCACAAAATTAGACGTGCTTGCTGTCATGGCGCCGCCTCGCAGAGTTCTTTTAATGACGTCAATGTTAACATTCACTCAACCATTCATCGAAATAACAACAACACAGTTGAAACAAAATGATTAGTTAGTGCATGTCTCTGCATTTCACAGGCGCAGTTTTTGGTGAACTCCAAGTTTTTGCCTAGTCGCAAATACCATTTCTTGTCACGTTGAACCAAGAGATGGATGAAAAATGGAAGGATGGATGGATGGATTCAGACAGAAAGAGAGATTAAAGCCAATCACAAAATAAAGAAGAATTTATAGACAAAGCATAACTGGCATGTTAAAATGCATTTGCTTTCTAAAATCCATTTGGTCATTACAAACAAAAGCAAAAAGCAAAAAAACATGTGCTATTAAAAGCGCATAGAAACCTACAGTCGTTTATTGTATTCCGTCAATTAATTTATTTAGAACTTCTTTGTTAATTGAAGAGACGAATTAGGATCGAGTTTCAATGCAAATGTGTCCTTGTGGAATTAATGCCAACATGGGCGCCCGCCGAGGGGAACTCACCCCTGGATTTATTGTTTACATTTTTTTAGACAAAAAATTTATAATTAATACATTTATAATTAATTGTAACAACTGTGATTCCTTTTAATGTCATATCGATATCACCATTATCTTTGGGGATGCACCCCCGATGTTTTACTTTTTACTCCACCCACGTTTCTCTAAACACTATGATGCGTGAAAATTATACAGAATCACTGATCCACCACTGGTTATATGGTTTATTCAAAGTATAATATTTATTTTAGCTTAGTTAATAAGCTCATGCATAGTTGTTGGTAGTGCTGGGGCTGTTGTGTAAATGGGCCTCCAAAAACATTAGTGTGGTCTTTTACTGATGAATGAGTATTGTTTAATTGTCTCCTCTAATTTTCATACAATTTTTATAACTTTTACGGGAAAGCTTTAAAGGTACACAAATTTCTATCCAACAATGACATTTTGGCTGTGTAGGAGATATAAACCTTTCCAACTAATACATTTTTGTAATTTTCAGCATGCTTGTAAAACATTTTAGAATTTGTATTATTATGTAAAATAAAATAAGGTTAAGTTAAAATTGTATTCTATATACCCAATTTTAAACAAACCATTTCAAAAATTTTCTTGGGGTTCAATTGAGCCCCAAGATTCCACACCATTTTGGGAAAAAAGAAGAAACCAGAGAGAGAGAGAGAGAGAGAGAGAGAGAGAGAGAGAGAGAGAGAGAGAGAGAGAGAGAGAGAGAGAGAGAGAGAGAGAGAGAGAGAAGAGAGAGAATATGAGAGAAGAGGCAATAAGAAGCTTGCCCCCCCTGCAAAAATTCCTGCGAGCGCCCATGAATGCCGACCTCGTGCGTGTTGTACGGAATTGTTTCTGTGCTGTACGTTTATGATGATATTTACATTTCATTGAAGAAAATAGACTGATGAAAAAAGGTAATTTCAAGACTTTCAAGATAGTAGATTACTCTGAATGTTCATCATGTAAGTTACATGTACACACTGGCGGATGCAGGGGGCTTATCCAGTCAATCTAATCCAGCGAGTTGAGAGAAAACGATGCTAAAGAAGTTAGGAGGCTAAAAACTAGGCTGCCACTTTAAGAAAAAGAAAAATAATCGATTGTGTGGGCCACATTGTGTTACATAAACAACGAGCATATTAGCATAGACAATAAATAGTTCGACAAAAATATCACAAATAATTATTTAATTAAATTTTGTCCAATCGATCTGAAAATTTTATAGAATGCATTGTTAATCAGTTAGGAGGTATGTTTAAATTTTTAAGTCTCTAGCTCATCGGGAAGTTAGTTTAAAATCGATTGCAAATTTTGACGACAAACAGACAGAAAATTCAAGTTAATTAAAAGTGTGTAAAAACGCTCTATCTGCTACAAAAACAACGCAAAAAACTCCTTGGCACAGTACTAGTTATTCGGAATTCGACTGGATTCACCCTTGCATGTACTACATGGATTCGTAATGGATCGCCTCCTACTGGATTAATGACGAAATCGTAACCCACGAGACTACCAGTGACAACATATTCCCGCCCGTTACCTATGTAACACCCACAGCTGTTCGAATAGAGAAGATTTTATTCTTTCTTTATATATATATATATATATATATATATATATATATATATATATATATATATATATATATATATATATATATATATATATATATATATATATATATATATATATATATCGTTCTTTTCTTGTTCCTTCGCGCATTCATTTCATTTTAATCAGCCTGCATGCAGGAAGCTGGCTGGAGTTGTTAGCATGAATGAAAATTTTCTTGAAATTTCCAGGCCGTCTCATTAAAATTACATCAGTGAAATGTCAGCTGTTGAGCTCCTGTTGTTTCTGATCTGCTTATTTGTGTTAGTAATTTAGTTTGCGCGTAGGTGATGTGGAGAAAGTAGGGTGGGAAGAGGAAGTACTTGGTGAGCAACGAGGCGCTTAGGAAATCGCGTTTTACTAGTCTTAAAGAGTCCCCGAACAAAAATGTTCTTTGTTCTACAAGTTCTAAAAAAGTAGAGACAAAAAATAAACAGTTTGTTTAGGAAATCGCGTTTTACTAGTCTTAAAGAGTCCCCGAACAAAAATGTTCTTTGTTCTACAAGTTCTAAAAAAGTAGAGACAAAAAATAAACAGTTTGTTTAGGCAATGATGATGATGTCGAAGACTAAACAGTAAACATTGGCGGGCACGTGGGTTGTATCCATAGTGTCTAATCCAGTCATCTAGAATTATCTTGAATGGTTTTAGACGTAGGGTCGAACTTTCACAATTTTGTGCAGGTTGAATATTTGTTATTCTACCTGTGATAGAAATGTCTTAATGTTTGAGGTTTGATGTTTAACTCATGTAAATACAGTCCTTTGGTGTTTTCACGCAACAAAAATCAATAAAGAATTCAGTTTTCGTAATTCCAGGTTTTGTGTACACGCGTATGTATACGTGCTTGTATGTTTGTATATACGGGAGTGTATGTGTGAGTATAAACAAGAGTTGAGCGTTCTTTTCAATTTTTATTTAAATAAAAGTTAGAAATCCAACCGTCCTATTGTCATGAATATTTATGCAAATATTAACCGACGAAGAATCCTAAAAAATACAAAAGCCAACTTTCACCAAAGAATAAAAACACCTGGGAAAACCCATAGAAATTATAAAAGCATTAAAAAGGGTAGCAATTGAAAACATATCACGACGACTACGACTGGTAATTTAGTAATAATTAATATCATGCGAATCGATTCGTACTCAAGATTAACACTAAAGTGCGCCAGTACTTGATCCATATCGGCGTTCTATAAAACCGAGTATCCACTAACGATTCACACCGTGGAATGTGCTATTTTTAGTAACAACGCCATTATTTCTCCGTCGCTCTCGCGTTGTCATGGGAACTGGTGAAACAATGGAGGAAATGTTTGTACGTTCCTTTAGAAAGAGCTGTTCGACGTTTCAATGCTTGACATTTGAGGAGATGAGAAACAAAGGGGGTCAGCATGAAATTCTCTGCATCCATGGGTGGGCAGGTATGCAGTTCAGGCATTCGAGCGTGAACGAGTTGTAACCGCTTATACGTTCAAAGCATCAATTCATTGAATGCGTGTTCATGCAAGGAAATCCATCCGTGCGTACGCTAATGAAGAGTAGGGGAGTGACGGTCCCGCTGACCCCCCCTACCAGGATCAAGTCAGGCCGCCCCTCTCAGAGTTTGCCTGACCTTCTGGTAAAAAATAAATATTGCATTTTTCAAAACGATTATGTGATCAATAAAGTTTTCAGTAAAAAATGTAGATAAATAACATGTACAGAAGTAGTTATTTATCCGTCTACAATCCACATGTAGCGTGTGGTTATTTGTAGTATTTATAATTTTATAAAAAATCGTTCCTCCATAATGATAAAAGACGTAGTGTAATAATCTATTATTTCTGAGGCGCCATAAAAACTTTTATGTGCAAGAAATGGCCATCTTTTGAGAAACTTAAACAGCAAAATTATTTTACAAACAGCTTTCCGGAAACTCGTTGGTTTTCGGCTCTATGGTGGCTTAGCTGCTAGATGTGTGTATGTGAGTATGTGTGTGTGTGTGCGTGAGTCGTAGTCGTCAATGGGGTACTAGGTAGGTATTATGAACTTCTTTTATTTATGTGTCCGGCACTGAGTTCTGGTCGTTTGCAGTAGCATTGTCTTCTGGTATCAGTGGCATTGTACTTATAGGTGTACTACCATCGTATTAATTGTCCTGCAATGTGTACAATTTTGTAAGCAGGTTTCGTATATGTGTGTGTGTGCATGCTTCTGTAATAACGTTGTCTAAACGAGATAAAAAGAGCGAAGCACAATTACTCTTTGCATTTATTTCTGGAATACAAAAAAGTCATAAAATAAATCAATTTTCATGTCGTTGTGTCACCATCTCAAAAACGTTTAACAATCAAAACTCTATATATAAAAATGAGTGTATGTCTGTTTGTTTGCTTGTCTTTTATTAAATACTTAAATACCTTATACTAACTTCACCGCCGGTCTTGCTTGCTTACTTGTTCGCTTGATAGCTTGTTTGGATGTTTGCAAACATTGAGAGTAAAAATTAACTAACTTCCCGTCATCCAATAAATGCACTTTCTATTCACTTTCCATGCACCTTCTATTCAATTTCCATGCACCTTCTATTCGCTTCCCATGCACCTTCCATGCATCTTCCATGCACCTTCCATGCATTTTTCATGAATTTCGCAAGACATGGCCAGTGAATGTGAACCAGGTTTGACAGAGGTCAAGTTCGATAGTGCTCGTCGGATGAGGAGAGGAAGAAGAAGGTAAAGAAACAAATATCAGAATAATAAAGAGAAAGGTGGACAGAGAGAGAACGAGAACGAGAAAGAGAGAGAGTGTGTGTGCGTGCGTGTGTGTGTGTGTGTATTTGTGTGTGCGCTTGTGTGATGAGGGACGTAAGAAAGGTTAACAGTCACCTTGTGACATTCAAATACAAAAAGGTCAGGCAGGAATGATGACAAATTGACACTTTTAATGATTCAGACGAATTGAGGGAGTCCAATCGTTGAGTAGCAGTGACCACAATTCTAAATTTAATCTAAAACGAGCTTTTAGATTCAAATGAGTTAAAATAACAAGCAATAAATAAATATTTAAATTCAAACTTTTAAATGTTTAATTAAGAATAAAGCCAATAACAGGGACTTGTAAAGACTTGCATTTTTAAAGGGCGGGGGGGGAGTTTGCAGCCCCTAATATTTCTAATAAACGATTGATTCGTTTCACTAGTCAAAAGTTGACTAATTTAAAAACTTAAACACAAGACAAAATTAAAAAAAATTACTAACATAAAATCGAAAGAGCAAATTTGT
>OZ022238.1:16485891-16558391 GCA_963978895.1 Erpobdella octoculata | reverse complement strand
TTCTTATTTTGAGTAACAATGTTGCCTGAAGCACTGAAAACCCGTTCAGAAGATGTTGTGGATGCCGGAATACAAAATATTGCCCTGGCCAATCTTGCGAGAAGTGGAAATACCTTTGACTGGTTTTTCACCACACAAGGATATCAATAATACGTCTTGTATCGGGTTTAGGCATCAAAAGATACGAATAAAAATTAACGGAAAAATTTGCCTGTCGTTAAAAAATTTTAACGGAAAAATTTGCCTGTCATTAAAAAATTTTAACGGAAAAATTTGCCTGTCGTTAAAAAATTTTAACGGAAAAATTTGCCTGTCGTTAAAAAATTGTAACGGAAAATTTCGTTAATTTCCATCCGTTAATATTTTTAACAGAAACGGACGTTAACGTTAACGGACGATAACGGACAAAACTTCACGGACGGAAAATTAAACGCCCATGCTTAGTACGCCTACGCTCTCCAAGGTATGCAATTTATAAAAATATCTGGTCACGGAGTTGCAGAATAACTTTTCCGTAACAAATCGTAGAAGAGAAACCGCTAATATAAAAATGCTGAACTCCGCCTTGTTTTTGTAAGCCAGTCTCAAGCCTGGATGAAAGATGAGGGAACGAGTAAAAAGATCAAATCATGATTTACATAGGAAGTACTTTGGCAGGGACGGATCCAGGGAGATAGGGGATGAATTCTCCACCAGAGTATTAAATTAAAATGTTTTGGACAAAATTCCAGTTTTTGTAAAATAACAGTAGTTGAAAGTTGAATTTTTTTAAATATTACCTACGACTACCTCTCGATCGTCAGCTTTTTTGGGAAAAAAGGGTGAAAAATGTTGGATTTCCCCATCAGAAATTTGTGCATCCTCCACTGTACTTTAGAATTTCCGACATTCTGCTATTCAAGTCTTAAAACACTATAAATTAATATAAAAAAATGCTGCTGCCTGGTCATGATTCATAAAATGCTTTTATAATGTTCAAATGCCTGCATTGATGGCAGATGGAAGACTGTGTTGATGTTGATGTAACGATGGTCTGAGTTAATCTTCTGCAGGTTTTAGAAAAAGAGTTTGATCATTTCCCACCCCGAGAACATCACATAAAACAATTAATTAATAACATTTTATAACACCGCTACAATTTGAGACACAAAACAGAGGAAAAACAGTTTTTCGTTTTTAGTTTTAATTATTATTGACAAGTGCATGATGAAAAAAGTGGTAGAAAAGAATGAAGATGCAGTTCGTTGGAGATAAAAAAGAATATATATATATATATATATATATATATATATATATATATATATATATATATATATATATATATATATATATATATATATATATATATATATATATATATATATATATATATATATATATATATATATATATATATATATATATATATATATATATATATATATATATATATATATATATATATATATATATATATATATATATATATATATATATATATATGGTACTTTTATGGCGTTGTCTTGCAGGCCGATGGAAAATCCTTTTCACAATGAAAATGCCAACGATGATGACTGCACAACTGGAAAAGAGGAGGATGGTGGTGACGATGATGATGATGATTATGATGAATGTGAACACTGTAAGCAATTACATTATTAGGACATTTGATCACGACTGCATGACAATGCACTTATTCAAAGGCAACGGTGATTCTTGTTTATATAACGATAAGGTTGACAAAAACATGGTCTCAATAACGTATGATAAAGGTATTTGTGGTATATAAATGGTTGCAACGCTATACACCTCGTATGTGGTGGCATTCATATAAATATATTTGGCTGTGGTTCATAATATATGATAGATGTTGTGGATTGTTGTACACATATGGTTAATATTGTTTTATACGTGTAATATACTTTGGTGGTGGAATTATAGGGGCGAAGTTGAAAGTGATAAAGGTGAAAGATGAAAAGGGTCAATCAACAACGGCACGATGGTGCTAATTTTGCCATGAAGTACTAACAGCTGATGGCTGAATGAGCTGAACAACACACAAATAGACAAATAAAAGATTGAAAAATATGAATTCAAAGTTTATAAAAAAATGAAAAATTTAAAAAAAAAAGACGAAATGAGAGAAAAAAAGAAAACAATTTTTTGTTCCCAAACGACTGGCAATCTAATTGTTCGCCTGAAACAAAGAATTTCAGGTTCACCAAGCGTTGTTCTTCTGATAGTTGCTGACGAATTCTTCGAATGATATCAATCCATCTCCGCTCGTGTCACACAGTTCTATGGAATGCTTAAAATGACAATTCAAAAGTTTACAATTACAAGTTTCAGCTTTAACGTCGTTGTTTTGTTAAGCTAAAATGTTATTTTAAATTATTTATAAAAATCCGGTTCAGATTAAGTTTTGATTTGTAAATTGGTAAATCGTAGAAAATGTATTCAGGTGACCTTCAAGTGACCTTGAATTACAAAAAAACGTTTTAAACTTTTCCTGTAAAATTACAATAGAGACCAATTTTTTATGGTCTGGGGAAACCCCCGTTCTGGTTGAATGAGCCGCATAAGGTTTGTACTGTGAGATAAAAATTTCCATGTCAGTTGATTCATTATCCCATGTGGGTACTACAGAAACAGAATAAACATTTTAAGACTGTGGTGATGATAATGATTGGGATGACGGTGATGATATTGATGACGATGATGATGAAGGTGATGATGACGATGATGATGATGATGATGATGACGATGATGATGACGATGACGATGACGATGACGATGACGATGACGATGACGATGACGATGACGATGACGATGACGATGACGATGACGATGACGATGACGATGACGATGACGATGACGATGACGATGACGATGACGATGACGATGACGACGACGACGACGACGATGACGATGACGATGAAGATGAAGACGACGATGACGATGACGATGACGACGACGACGACGATGACGATGAAGATGAAGACGACGATGATGGTTTTGGTGGAGAACAGGTAAGTGACTATGAAAAGAAATGTTCAGGTGAGTTGGAGTTTTGTTTGCACAAGAAATCAACCTGTTTGAAGAGAATTAAGTGAACCATAATCGTTTCGCTAATTAATCAAAACCTGCAATTGACATCTCAAGAAAAACTCACTTTTTTCTTTTCCATAACTTTCTTTATATCTCTCACTCTCTTTTTCTCTCCTCTTTCCTCTCTCTTCCTCTCTCACTTTCTCACTCTCTCTCTCCTTCTCTCTCTCCTTCTCACTCTCTTTCTCACTCTCTTTCTCCACCCTCACACCTCCATTCATTAAACTTCAATTTGTCGACCGAACAGTTACCCCCCCCCCCACACACAGCACACATACAAACTTACAGTCACATAGACGTTCACACAAAAATACTCAAAGACATACAAGCTCTCGGACACACATCCACAAAAACACAGTCACAGATATATAAACTCGTAGACACATAAAACTTACACACACACACACACACACACACACACACACACACACTCACACAGACAGACAGACAGACAAACTCACGGACACAACTTGAACAAAAGAAGAAAAGTTAATGACTCGTTAACGCGAACAACGAAAACGCCCACGCACGGACACACCAGAATGCACAGACATAATACACACATTCTCAAAAGGTAAAAATAACTTAACAATAAATTATACGTAAATAAAACAAGCAATGCACAATAAATACGATATAAAATCTTTCTATTTATGAAACTAAAGCTCTAATTGCTCCAACTAACGGGCAGCTCAAATGGAATTATTTGACGATGGAGTTTTGGAGTTGTGTGAACAGTCTGGGGCTAAGGAAGAAGTTACAACACATTTTTATACAAGTTTATAAATGAATACATAAATGAAACATGTATTTGTTGCATGAAGATATTCAGAATGAATAAATCATATAAATCACTGGGTGTATGTATATGTGTTTGAGAGATTGAAAAGAAAAGAAGAAAAGAAAAGGAGAGAGAAAGACATATCTCATTTTGAAACAATTGTTCATGTGCAGAAATGCTGGTTTCAAGGGGGTGGAACGCAGTTTCTGCAAGGGAGGGGGTTGCAGGGTGGGTTGCACTGTCACTAACCATTGCACTGCAGTGACATTTTGCCATTCTTATTACAGCCTTGTCTGAATAAAACATCCAAAAATTTCGAATTACCAAATTACTTCTAGAGCTATTGTTGTAAATTTCACATAGAGAATGGAGGAGTTTTACAACCATTTCCTGTTGACCTCAAATAAGACAGCTAGGTCAAGATCGACCCCTTTAAAGAAACAGCTTTATACGATTTGTCGCTGTGTGCTTTTTCTAATCAATAATCAACCGAACTGGTTGGAGTACAGCATTTATTTGATTTATTACAAATCGATTGCATTGATTGTATTGATAAAAGCCAGTTAGTGGTTTTTCTTTTGTATCTATAAAAGGAAATTAATTGTAAAGAGGAGGGTGAACAGGGAGCATGGCAGGGGGCGGATGGCACAATAGACGAAAACACGGGTCATTTTTTATAAACTTAAAAAATATATACATGTTATATGTATTGTTATAATATAAATACAGGTGTGAGATATGAGATAATTTATTTATTAGATTAATAAAAATCATAAACGTTTATTCAAGAAAGGCTTCTAACGACTTCCTGTCAAAAAGCCACTATAATCGGAGATATACCAGCTATGCAATCACAAACATATCCACACGTAACACGTACACACACACACGCACATAATGCATACACTACACAGACACTAAACAACACACTAAACAATACGGAAGAATTTGTCTTCCACGATACGACGTGTTCGACAGTGGCGCCCTCTTAACTGCATGTAGGCGTCGGTCGATAGATTTGCTTCTTTTTTGATGACAAAAAACAATGCCACTTAAAAAATTGTTTTTTTTTTGTTTTTTAGAAAATATTAAAAATGAAAACAAGTAAAGGAAAAACGAGTTTTTCGAACACAAATTTTAATTTCAAATACACTCGATTTAGAAATACGAAAGATGTTCAAATTAAGTTTTTTTTAATTGAATCATGTATTGTCATCCAATATAAAGCTATGCTGAAAGTTTCAGCTTCTTAGCTAGTCAAAAAGCGGGTTAAATTTTACTTGCAAGATTTGTGTACAGAGAAAGCCACACACACACACACACACACACACACACACACACACACACACACACACACACACACGCACACACACACAAACAGAAATTGTAACCTAAATAAAAGTTTTTTAAAAATTGGAATTGATTAAAACGTCACTTGCAACAAATTCATAGAAATTCTGCCGAGTTGTTTTGAAGAATTATTGAAAACATAAATTTGTTTCAGGAAAAATTTTTTGTGGTTGACGTTGCTGAGAAAAACTTGGAATCATAGGACAATTTGTTCTCTTTGTTGTTCTCTGCTGTGGGGGGGGGGGGTTGGTGGAATGGAGAACGGAATGTGTATGTGTGTGCGTGCTTTAATCGTTCGTGAATGAAAAACATTGTTTATCATTTGTAATAAATTTCTATTGTCAGTGAATTATAGTGCGAATTGTTTTTCTTTTATTATTTCAATTTTATTATTCAATATTTAATTCATTTTTGATTTAATTATTACGTCTTTCAGTTAACTGCGATCCTTCGTTACAGTTTAGAATTTGTAAAGCACGAATAAACAGTAACGTTTTAACCTGTTTGCCATTTCTTTCTCACAACATCGTGTAATAATTTCCCAAGAACCTTATAATTTATAATTATTATTTTCATCTGCTTCTTCCACTACCATTTCTAGTTCTTCTGCTTCCATAAAATCTCCGTTTGAGGACTTCTAGATTGCTTCAAATGAACTTATGAATGAACAATTATCTCAAGTCGCTGAAGGACTTTTTTTAGTAGTGGGCAATCGAGGACTCATGTAAATGTAAATGTTTGATTATTTATTGAGCGCCTTTTCCGTTTTGTTCAAAGGCGCTGTTCTTTTACATGCCCCACGGAGAGAACGATTTTACCCGCTAAGTTTTCCGTTGACATGGGCTACTAGGCAGTGAGTGGGAGTCGAACCGTGAAGCTCTCACATTCAAGGCTAACGCTCTACCAACTCAGCTAACCTAGCAACTCAATGGCGACTTTTTTGGTTAAAAGTACTTATTGTCGTTATATTACGTCTGAGTAGGTTCTTGTCATTAAGTCAAGTTATGATAATAAACAGACGATTACAATTTCTGAGATAAAGTGGGGTGCTCGGCTTTAGTTGAACTCATTTCTATTGTTCACAACTCTGAGCCTCTAGCAGCAGAGTCCTGTTATTTCTATATGGAAATTATTTAAACAAAATATAAAAATTTTGCAAAACCATACCTTGATTATCTTTGTATTATTACTTAATCAGTGCTGCTGAGTATATAAATAAATATAACGTTGCGCAAGTAACCATTTTAATATCACCATTTTAATATCACCATTTTAATTTCACCATTTTAAAATCACCATTTTAATATCACCATTTTTGTCTTCAGACTTTTCGGCTTAAGTCAGTTTTGAAAAAATTTCAAGGTAATTTTTAAACGCTATATGTTTCTAACAGGCTAACATATTCTACGAAAAAATTGGCTGGATTCTACCTGTTACTAAAAGAATGAAAAGTACTATTTGCGTCACTCGCTGTTGCATCGATGGATTTATTCACAGGAAACAAAAGCGATTTCGTAATGAAGCTTTTTGAAACAAAAAAATGTTTTTGATACAAAAAGTAAAAACATTTTTTGACCTCGTACATGTTTTTTTTAATTTCTTGACTTTCAACCAAACAAAATGATGGTATTTGAAGTCCAAATCATTAGAATAAAGAATAGAGTCTTGTTAACCAAAATGTTAACCATAAAACCCATGAGATATCTCAATATTTGAAAAACAATTTTTTCTTTACCCGCAATACAGTGCAAAAATATATTCTACTAAGAAATTAAAAAAAAACAAGCCCACTTTAACTAGTTGGTCTATCATGGTCTCCGACACTTTTTCATGTTTTTGCTCCAAGCAGAACTTGCAAAACTCTCTCAGTTCATTTTCATCCAGGAAACCGTTGTGGTCGCCATCCAAGCGGTCGAACGCCTTCTTCAGTTCTATCAGCTGCTCTTCAGATAATCCTGACATTTCTGAAACTTTCGGAAATATGAACAGAGATATTTTGTATATTATAACATTTTTTACCAATAAAAACGATATAAAATATTATGAAAAAATTGTTCGTTCTGTTTGTCTCAAAAAGAGCAAAAAATAATTTTCTACGAAAAATCAAGCTGATTTTTACTGTTTTTGACTTAACAGTAGAGTAATTAACAAAATCTATTAAATCAAACTGCTAACATTAATTAAATCTATGTTTTTAAAAAATAAAAGTTTACTTCTAAAAATTATTTCCAAATCTTCCAGTGAATCCACACAATAAACACTCCGCCCGCCACCAACTTCCTGCTGATCGATGTAATAAGGTCTCAAATAGTTCCTCGTGTGGCTGTTTTATACCAGTTGCACCCTCCACGTTTTTTTCTATAATTCACTTGACAGCGACAACGGGTGCATTATTTTACGTCAAGGAATGCACCCGTAAAATTTGACGTAACTTTTTTTTATTACTTTGTTCAGGTGTCAGATCAAAAATACACAGTGCAGTTCAACATTTGAGATGTTGCACTCATACAGGGCTTGGCAGCTCTTCAAAACTGTTCCCAAACATAAGATTGATGTGAAGGGTTGAACAGTTAAACAATTTCTGTAAAATTTAGGGTCTGAATTTTTTTAAGAAAATTCAAAAATACGTTAAAGTTTGTAAGAAATGTAAGAAGTGTAGTGGTCGAAGAATACCTGCCTTGCTGGCAAAAAAGTAAAGCCATTTTCCAATTATTATTAAACTGATATTGGAGTCGTTTTATAGCTCACAGTCCTCTACGCCAGATATTTTAAGACAAAATAGCAGTTGGTTTAAAAAATGACTTATCTCCTTTTCGGTTTATCGGACAAAATGCAGAAAAATAACAAATTTTTAAATCTGAAAAAACGAATAAATAAAATAATTCGCAAACTTGTGAACAAAAATTCTGCTATAAACAGGGTAGATTTTCAATATCAACGTAAAAATTTGAGTAAGCCTTACTTTATTAAAATCGGATATGTGGTATCAAAATTATATCGAGTTACAGACTGACGATTTTAGCCGATTATTAGAAAAGAACTTATTTACCTTATTTTCTATTAACCTCTTCCATAATCCAAACATCGGACTGGCTTTAATCAAATTCAAATCAAATTTATTTAACGTCAATGAATCTGAAGGCTTTCATCATGTAAAGCGAGCGGAGTCTGAATTAAAATTATTAAAAAAATAAACAAAAGAGCAATGGAAAGTTCATGTATTTGATTTGGTATTACGACATTTAGATTGTTGCAGGGATGTGAATGTGGAGAATTATTTCTCTGAAAGAGAAAAAGCCAATTTTCTTGTTTTAGCAACATATAACATAGGTATACGTGCCACTTCTGACATAAGTCTCCTGACATCTAAGACTTATAATAGTTTATACAACCAGTGTCGGGGCTATGTTGTGAGTGCCTCCCTCCCAAAAAACATTAGCGGGGCCCTTGGCTAATATGTTAAATGACTAATACTTGACTGTCGGTAGTAGTACCACATTTTTTCTAACAATGCTGGATTGAGTCGGAGGTGGGTGGGGCTAGTTGAACTTTTATTTAAATAAGAACTTTTTTGCTAAAAATGATCGATAGACTGAAAGAAAGTGTGAAGGGTAGTCGCAGACAAGGAATTCATTTAGGAAGCAAGAGGTAGTTTTCTTAATTTTTTGTTTGAAGAAAATAGCTACGAAGCTTGAAAAAAATGGAAAAGGTCTCTTCGACTACCAATCGGTCAACAGCTATTTCTGAAGAAAATTTGAACAAGGTTTTAAACAAATGGCAAAAATACTTACGATTACCGACTGTCCCTCCTGTCATAAGGTATTTCTGGAGGAAAAAAATATAAGGTTTCGGGAAAGTTTCTACGACTATAACCTACCCCGGTCATCAGCTAATTTTGGAGAAAAGTTTAGTATTAGGAGTATATATTTTTAGAATGTGAGGGTTTCTGAAACATTATGTCCTCACCATGCTTTTGCATGACGCTCCTGGTCGCAGATAATTTTGAAGATTTTAATAATTTAAAAAAAAACTCTTTAACTTTTTTTCTTAAAAGCTGATGACCTGGAAATAAAGTTAATTTGTAGGACCACGGGTAAATTTCAAGAGTTTTAAAAACATTTGTTCAAAATTTCTATGCCTATTTTTCGACAATTTCTTGACTTTTTCCCGGATTTAAGGTTTTTTTGTCAGAATCTGAAGGGTATCGACTCCCTGGACTCACCTATGATTTTCATAACTTATTAAATTGCCTGAAATTTGGGGGCTCTTATAACCTGTGCTCCCGACCAAGGGATTTGGGGTGTGGTTACCACGGCACCGTATACACCGCGTGCTTCCAAACTCATTCAGCCCAAAGCTTTCTTTTCATATAAAAACACTCATCACCTCTCCGAAATTTGATTTCTTGAAAAATGACAGCAGAAAGATGAAGTGATAATATTTTTATGTATATCTTCATTTTTATATTCATTCTAAAAATAAAATAAAAAAATTGAAGCTACAGACTGTAGCGATATTTATTGAGAAGATCTACATCCACATTGAAAGAAAAACTTACAAAAGAATTCAATAAGACTAATGGACCTTATGTAGTTTTTAACTGCTATCAATGTAAAAAATTGCTTTTTAAACACTTTCTCATTTAGTTAAAAATTTCCCTATTTAAATTTTCTAAGGTTTAGATAATTTTTCCGGGAAAGTGGGAGAGAAAGACATGATCAGGAAGCGGCAGCCGATCCCGTCGTCCCGTCACCCCCAAAACTTTATGCTTATACAGCCTATACTCTTTTGTTCTATAAAAATTATTTCCGCATCTCCTCAAATCAGTCTAAACGTTCTTATCTGTTCTTGCGCTTTCTTGAAAATACAAAAATATTTATAAAGTTTTCCCATAGTTCCATAGGTATCCAAATCTAAACTGAATGTTGCGTTTAATAGGGTAATACCAGATAGCTTATATCAAGTTAAAATAAAACAGCTCCCCAAGAGCACAAACGACTTTAACTCCCAGCCGAAGTTGGTACTCAGTTATCGACCATTAAAGAATGAAACGCTGAGTTGACGTAAGCACATTCGAATTAGTTTCTTACTCAAGGAAATTACTTACCCGAACCTGGAATTGAACCCGGGTGCTCTGGATATTTAAACTGGTGTCTAAACCACTAGACCAACACATAAGGACCGCAGACGCTAGTCTTATCTGCCAGCTGCCAACATTGTAAAGCGCCGTTTAAGTAACATTGTTAATCACGGTGCTATACAAACTATATAGGTCATTGCGGTTTGACGATGGCTGGAATAGAGATTAAAAAAAGCATGTAATAAAAACTTTAACATTTGACACAGTTAACATTTTATATCAGATTTCATAATAAGATATCTTTTCTCTGAAAAATCGCTCAAATGTGAGAAACCGGAGATTTATATGTGTCCCAGGATGTGTAACCAGGGTGACCAAAAACAAAAGCCGATTCCGGGAAATTTCCGAGAAAGTGCTTAAAATGGGAAGGACGGCAAGCATGCCTAATCGAGACATGGATTTCTTATCTTACATGGAGATCAGAGGTCAGCGACTTTATATCTGTGACATCAGAATTCCACAATGGTTATTAAAACTTTCACAAAGTTATTAAGAATTTCAATTTTACTTTTAGGAGTTTAAGTGCTCAAGTCGTATAGACAAAGTATTTGATATTAAGACATTCATTAGTCCGGTTAGTTGAATAATACAGTTTTGTTATACTTAAATTTGGTGCAGAAAATAAGGTAAATAATTTTGATCCATTTCATTTCTTAGTAATTTGGAGTGAGAGTTGAAAGCTAATAATGTTTAGGGTAGCACTAAATAATAATGAATAACACTGGGATTTTTCTGGTAATCTATTTTTTCAACGCGGGTTAATCCAATAGTTCAGCGAAGACTTTCATTATTATTATGTTGTTTTAAATTTAATATAAAAATAATATAATTCAAAAAAAATTTTTTAATGTTTTAAAAATTGTTAATTTTAAATGTTTTATAAAATAATATTAAGCGCCACATCTTTTTTAGCCACCAAGAAATATGATTGAAAATTTACATAGAAATACTGAGAACCAATAGGAAACGCAGATACAGAATCTACGGCCAATGATGATGCTCCTTTCATATGTCAACTAGCGATGCTCGGTGTTGGAGACGTAGGTCTTTTTCAAGAAAAAGGGATTTTTACAGCTAGTGCGAGTCTCGTATTTACGTAAATTGCCGATTAGGGGAATTGACTTCTGCTGAACTATTTGCAAGTTTGCGATTTTGTCTATTTTAGTGCTAATTGCACGAAGTTGGAACGTGGACTGTCTGGTACTCGGTAAACAAAGAAGATGGCCTGCTTTAATTTGCAACTGGTCTGTTTCAGTGTTGAATTCGATAATTGTGGAGCATTTCGACATGCAATGTTAACGCAATATATTGGCGATTTAGTGGCTTTGCATTGTTCGAGTCGTAGTCGCGCGTTGTAATGTCTCTGCACTAAAATACGTAAACAGACAGTGAATAGAACGCCTATTCATGCCTGCTCGTCACGTGACCCAGCGTGGGTAAGTCATCACGTGACTGGCTATTCGGCGATCCAATTCTTTCGAATCCTATTCGTCGAGAGATGGCCTAGTTAGTTTATTGTGGCTTTTTGGCGCCTTATGTAAAATTGAACAAAGTACTCGGCCGTAGCATTTCATCACTAATACGTAGCTGACCGGCGTGCAGTGTGTCAACGGCGGACATTTTGAAGTAACTTTAGTTTCCTCGAGGTATTTTCGATGGCATGGCGTATTTTATTTGTTCTCGAGCAAGAGTTTTAGGTAATTAGGCTGCTGATGTGAAAGACATGGGTAGTGAGATGTTTGTAAATTAGTTAGCCATCTTACTACTGTGTTTTTCCGCATTGACTTGCCTCTCTTCGGATTTATTTGCATTTCGCCTATGCCGCTGACAAGTTTTGGTAACTAGGTTGACTTGCTATCAATTTTCTTGTGTTCTAAGTGGCTGTGTTGCATTGATACTTGAAATATGTATCACAGTCTGCTTGGAACATAAGGCAGTTGAATGTTTTCATCATTAAAATTACAGTTATAGTATCTGTCTTCACATTGAAGTTTGGTGTGCTGGATTATGGAGTACCAAGGATTTTCAATTAATTTTTTTATTTTTCAAAGTGCTTTGAGGCAAGGAGGCAGTCGAAGCAACTGTGAAATGTTGATAGTTGAAATTTTCATATCACAGCTGCTCAGACTGTTCTTTGTAACTTCAGTATTCATCAGAACTTATTATTTAAGAAAATAAAAAAATATACAACGAATAAGGTTTATGGAATTTAGTAAGAAAGTGAAGAAAGTAAAAATCTACTTTTGGGTTGCAGTTTCAAGAATTGGCTATATTATTTTGGATGGCACCACAAAGTGGCTGTAATGCATTATATTCAAATGTTATTTGTATCACAGCCTGCTTTGTAGAGCCTTCACCATTTTCTCTATCTCTGTTTTTGTCTATGGAATAAATATGAAAATTAAGTAGAGGGCATAATTATAGCCCTCACATAAATAATACGAAACATGTTTTGTTTTCAGGTTTTTAGATAGTTATTTATCAATTTTAAATGCATGATGTATTAACATTATGATAATGTTATTTTATTACTTTTTAGTTGATGTGGTGTTATAACTGAATAAATTAGTGGAGTTGAATTGGTTTATTTTGTCGCTCTGTAAAAATTTTATCAAATTTAGTTTTTTTTGTTTGTGTCTCCAGTCTCCACACTTATTTGCAGTTTACCTTGCATACATTGCAGCTTTAAGTTTGCAGCAGCTCAGGGAAGCTCGTGTGAAGGAGATGCCATACTCTCAAGTGTTTTTATCTTAATGGTTTCTACTCTCAAGAGAAACAGTGTTCCGTATTGTGCAGTTTAAGACAGGGCATCCAAAAAAAGACTTTATTGTGAGTGAAGCTGTGGTCATTCAAGGTTTGGATATGCTGCAGTTACTGAAAACATTATAGCAGCAGCTTCAGCACTAGCATAAGTGTGCGTTGAAGTAAGGCATCACGCATTGTAGTACAAGTACTTTTTACGTAATGACATTGGTCTTTGTACGCTGACTCACTCGTGTTGAGAAGCAAATGAGTTGTAACACCGTGGTAATTATATCGTGGGATGTGGTGCTACTGCATAGAAAATTAGTCGAATAAACGGTTTTTACTCTGACATGTCTGATCCCAAATTCAACATTTTTGTTCGCTGGATTCTAATAAACGGTCGCATTTGCTTGTTACAAAGAAATAAAAACTTGATTGAATATGAGACGCATCGATTGAAATGCTAAGTTGAATGTTATTTTTGAGCATTGGGTCATGCTATGCAAAAAAAAAGCGCAAGCCGCTCAGTGGAAAGATTTCGTAATGTTATGATCAATGATCATCAAAATGCAATTCTAATGTCATTTTAAGCTTGCTGTCGTAGTGTAAAAAAACATTTCTTAGACTTAGTTGCGTTGGGTTTAGGTGTTTACGAAATTCCGTGTTGTTTGATACCTCATCAATGAAATTTTTCTGACTATGGTTATCTTTTTTCTTATCAAATTAGATTAAAAACGAAGCTTCTTCGATCTCTTAACTGTTGAAATCAATCATCGGCGTTTCTAAGCTTAAAGTCTTAAATTCATTTAATAAATTAAAATTATGTCCTTTAAGATATTTTTATCCCCCGTAGACGGATCGCATTTACCGATTGAATTGAAGCACAAAGAGAAAGTAATTATCGGTAGAAGTCGTGAAACGGGAATAGTAAACAACAAGGTTTCCAGAAATCAGGGTTAGAAATAGTTTATGGTTAGAGTTAGTTCGTAGTGATAAGTCATGAAGTGGTTGATTTCTGTCTCTGTGTGTTATTTATTTGCTTCTTCTTTTAATTTTCAGTGGAACTTTTTGCTGATTGTGGTCACGAACCTGTTGTGCAGCTGAAACTTCTAGGTAAGCATAGTAGTACATTAAATGGCAGAAATCTGGAAAACGGAGAGAGCTATGTTATGAAAGAAGAGGACATTCTATCTCTACTGAAGGCAGAATATAATTACAAATTACTCAAATTACTGATCGAAAAAGAGAACAAAATCTCTTGCAAGAGAACTTTCATAAATGAAAATCCGTCTGATGACAACCAACCAACTCCTAAAAGAAGAAAAATCGATAACAACAAAGAACGATTGACGGAAAGCCATGATAATGCTGAAGGTGGTGCTGATGATGATGAATTGTTACGAGTGAGGTCAGTTGAAGAGAAGTTGTTGAAAATGAAGCAGAACTTTGCAGTTTCATCAACTACGAAGGGGAGGATCGAGAGTGATGTTTTCGAGAAAAGTAAATTTCCACCGGTGGTTCGAGAGAACAAGTCGTGGTGTAACGAAGACAAATTACTCATCTTTCATAGTAAAGATTTATCGGCTTCAGAAAAGGTTTGTTATTTTAGTAGAAAAATGCGTTGGTTCTTTTTTTTTAATGGATTTTCGTCTCAGTCTCATTAAAACTTCTTCGTTTCCAAAAAGCTGCCAGATTTAAATAATGAGTTTAACCCTGAAACTAGAAATACTTTATAAATGTAAAAAATATTGTATGTTTGAAATTGAGTTTAATTATGTTTTATTTATTATTTTTATGTAAAAATAAAAAATAAAACAAATCTACTAAGTAATAATAGAGACATCCATATTTGATTGCTTGCCAATATTGTCAATATAACATGAGCCTTGTTGAACTGCTGTACCAGCCAATTTGCAAAGCTTTAAAAAGATTATATTATTATTCTAGACTCTTTAAAGCCTTGGCTCCTAGGCATTTGCCCTTTTTGCTTCCCCTCGGTGGGTGTGATTGTGGTTTTAAATATAATTAAAATTTTTAAGAATTCTACTTGAATAGATTAAAAAATTGAAATAAAGAGAGTTTTGAATTTCTTTAAGGTTGCCAGTTTTGATTTGGATGGGACGATTATTACAACTCAGTCTGGAAAAGTTTTTCCTACGAGTACTCACGATTGGAAGTAAGTTGGAAAATTTAAAGTAAGACGGAAAGTTAGCTTAGCGATTGATTGGTCTGTCTTGCGACCGACAGGAGGAAACACACCACGTTGGATCAGCTCGGTGTTTTAAATCATTCGATTGTCCAATAGTTGCGCCATTTTTTGACAATGTGATTTTTTGTTAATTATTTTGAAAAAAGTTTTTCTTATCAAAGTAATGTAAATCATGTCCAAATTTTATTTAGATTTCTTCTTCCTGAGGTTCCTGGCAGGTTGAAAGAACTGCACAGAAATGGCTACAAAATTGTCTTTTTTTCAAATCAGGTTTGTTTTTATTTTAAAATTCCTATTATAAAAGTGCAATGATGTATGTATGTATGTATGTATGTATGTATGTATGTATGTATGTATGTATGTATGTATGTATGTATGTCCCCCAATTATCATTTGCAGCTCTGAAAAAACTCACGATGATAGATTTTGAGATGCTGAATGCAATTTGTTAAGCCACTTAAGGGTTGAAATGTTTAAGATTTTGAGACGCTGAACACGATTTGTTAAACCACTTTAGGGTTAGAATGTTTAAATCAAAAGTTATTAGTCGCTAAAGTTCGGCGGTTGCTTGAACATTTAAAGCCATAAACCAGCTTTAGAAATAAACCTAAAAAAAATTATAATAATAATTTTTGTTTGAAAATTTTGTTTTTAAATATATTTCATTGTGCATTTTTGTTCAATTTTGCATCGAAAAACTCACATGCTTCATGCGTAAAGCATGCATAAAGTGCTGGTTATTCAGCTAAACATGTAATCCATAACTTTTTATGTTAAGATATTATTTATTTAGATTTTTTACTTTATCGAAAATAATAACTTCAATGAATTTGGTCGTATACTTTTACCGCAAGTATATAGTTATTTTCGTTTCTTCTTCATTGTTATATTATTTATTTGAAATTAATTTTGTATACCTAATTCACAGATGGGTTTGTCAAAAGGCAAGGTTAAGATCAGCGATTTTAAGTCGAAAGTGGAAGACATTTTGCTTAAGATTGGAGTTCCTGTTCAGGTTTTTATGAGTAGTTGTTTTGATTTTAGTCTAAATCAGGTTATTATGATTGTTTCTATTTTTACAATGGCCAAAATGATGAATGACAAATATATATATCTCATTATAATGGGATAGTCATTGAAAACCTACAATAACACAATAAAAAAATGTCTTTATTAGGCCAGTTATATTAATAGAACTCTTAATTTAAATTGAAGCATAGTTATTGTTTGGCTAGAGGAGATAAATTTGAGTTGTTTTAGTAAGGATGTACATATGGTAATGTTTGTGGTGTTTCCAATATTATGAATTGTCGTTTTCATTGGTAGATGGATCTGTTGAGGTACTGGGTAGTTTTTATAAAATGTTGATTAACCACAAATTGTAGGTAAATGAAATTGGAATATTGTTTAAAATTTTAATTTTCCTGCACACGATTTGTGGTTCGGGCCGATAGAATAGAACCACCGTGTATCCTCCTATGCGTGTCGTAAAAGGCGACTAAAGGGAGGTTCACAGGAAGGGCATCCGGGTGAAACTTTGCTCCAAATTCCATATGGGTAACAAAACAAAGAATTTCATTCCGGCTCGAACGTCTTGAAGAAGAATTTATGAGCTCGGCCTGAAGCGACAGTCTGCCCTGGATCGTGACTTGTGGAGGGGCCTGATATGGAAAAAACGTCCAACCCTAGCATAGCGTGGAATAGGGACGTTTCAAAAATAAATGATGATGATGATGATTATATTTGTAATCGAGTTATTTTATAGAATATTTGGCATGAGTCTCTGTGAGTGTCGAAAGTTATAGTACTGACATAAACAGAAATCAAAAACATATTTCTAATACTTTTTACACTTTATAATGGCCCAAGGTAATTATATAACGAGAAAATAGAACTTTTTTAAAACTGTAAGAAAGAGACAAATGATTAACAGTTTTCTGAATGTATTGTTCTGCCCGTGAATAATAATTAAACGTTTGAGTGAAAATAAATTATAATTAATTTAAAGTTTTGCTTTCAAAACTTTTTTAATTGAAATTTTTCTACTTCTCATCAGATATCATTTTTGTGAATTTCCGAACAAAATATCTCGGATTCCCAAAATACCTTTATTGAATGTTCTTCAAACCATAATTTTATCATATATGATAGATCTGTCTATCGTTGAGGTAATGAAATAATTATTTCATTGAAAAAAACGTTCGACAGTTTTTAAGTTACGGAAAATTTTAAAAGTGAAAATTTCAAATGTTTCGATTCAAACGAGTTTAATGTTCTATCGTGTAAGTTATATTATAGAATATTTTTTTCTTGTATGAAGATTAGTTTTAATGTACAATTTCAGTTCTTCATCGCCAGTGGACCTGGATTGTTCAGGAAACCATGTCGTGGAATGTGGGAAAGACTCAAAGATCAAGTGAGAAAAATAGAAATAATTTATAGAAATGGCCTTATTTCATTCCGACTATTAATTTAGTTTGACTGAAGAATTAATGTCAATGTGTTTGAGTGGGTTTTAAGCTGGTTAAGTTTTTTGAATGACCTTGAATGAGTGTGGTTAGTTAGATGGTTGATGTATATTGTATATATTTTGAATTTGAATTAAAAGTTTTATTTTAAATTTATTTGTTGAACTAATTAATGTTGTAACTTCTTGCATTATGCTGACTGAATAACTATTGTGATGTTGCTGTTTCAGGAGAATGATGGCATTGAAATTGACATGAAGAGAAGCTTTTTTGTTGGAGGTTTGTAATTTTGTTGATGTTAGAGGTTTGTATAGGTTTGTAATTTTTGTTGTGTGAGGTTTGTAATTTTGTTGTGTGAGGTTTGTAATTTTTGTTGGAGGTTTGTAATTTTGTTGTGTGAGGTTTGTAATTTTTGTTGTGTGAGGTTTGTAATTTTTGTTGGAGGTTTGTAATTTGTTGTTGTTGGAGGCTTGTCCCGATGGTGAGCCATGCCCCTTTGCCCCTGTTAGAGAAAAGGTCACTGATTTATACCCTGTCAGAAAAAAATGAATAAGTATATTTGATATGCATACATGCATTCATATATATATCGGTACAATTTGTTCTCTTCCACGCAGATGCGGCTGGAAGGCCGAAAGATTGGCTGCCCGGAAAGAAGAAAGATTTCTCGTGTGGAGATCGATTGGTGATGTTTTGTTCTTGTTGTGGAAATTGAAATTGTTGTGGTAGTGGATTGTTTTGTTGCTGTAAATGTTGAAGTTCTGTTGCGATTGTCAATGTTGTTCTTGGCATTATTTTTAAATCCTTGATTTGACAAAATTCAAATAAAATATCAAAATATATTTGATTGAAATTTTAAAGATTATTATTTGCTTTTCAGAGAAATAAAACCATCAGTTTTAAGTTCATTCAAAAAATTAAAAAGTTAATGTTGCTAATCCAGGATTCAATATACAAAATTATTATTACACAAAATAAATATTCAATATATATATATATACTAGAGATAGCCCGTCAAAAATGATGGAGTTTAAAAAATCTCATTTTACATTATTTTTAGATTGCGCCCCAATGACGCATGTTTTAAAATTACGATGTACTTTGGATACATTTTATAAAAAATTGTCAACAAAACCAATAGGACATTTGATAACCATAAACATTTTTTGTCTATATAAGCAAGTTTAATAAAATTTTTTATTGTGTTTAAATTTTCAATTTACTAAAGTATTTCATATAAATTCAAAAGATTTGAAAATTAAAGAGTGCAAAAATTAGTTTTTAAAGAATTTCAGTATACACGACATTTCTTGTGAATTGACGGCCATCGTTGAAAATTGGTCCTTGCTTCTGAGATTTTTTTAAGTCTCATTATATAATATTTTTTGATTGCAGTGCCATTTCTTTTGATCTCTGGGACTGAGAGTGTATATGGGTACAATTCCATAATAACTTTTATTACACGCCTGCGCGCAATATATTCTTACGTGCACATCGATATCGTCTATACAACTAATTACGTAAACGTGACAGAATCAGTGAGTGAGTGAGTGACGTGGGCTACTATAATATAGATATATTTCTTTCTTTAGCTTTACATAGGTGTGTTATGGATAATAAAACATTATTAATCTTTGAAAAGCTCAAATTTAAAAATTAAACAAGTGAACAGTAAAAAACTTTGTTTTTTTAAAATCCTTTATATTTTTGATTATAATAAGTCTATAAAATAGAAAAACATCGACCACAGTCTTCTAAATACTTAATATAAGAAGTATGTGAGGATTGAAAATATAAGAAAATTTCCATTCAATATGGAAAAAAACAAATTTTTTATTAAAAAATTTTAAATTAAAAAATTAATTATTATTTTCTTTAAACAAAAAACTGACGGTTCATTTCTCTACAGGAAATTTTTAAGTTTTAAATATTTTTTAAAGTTTCAATTGATTTTATTCTATAATTCATTCAAATTTTGTCCAATTGATTTGAAAGTTTAATAGAATGTTAAAGTCTGCGATGACAAATAAACCCACCAAGTTTCAGCTTGATTGGATAACAGGAATTTGGTTATTTTAAGTGTCAGGGTCCCAACGTATGGCTCAAACCAAGTTAATAAAAAGGATTTAAAAAGCGAAAATTTAATTACAGATTTGTAATGGACCAAAACTAAAAAGTAGAAAATAAATAATACTCTGTTATAAAATACTCTCAAAAGTACAAAATAAATTTATTGGGGGATTTCTTTTGCACTCCAACGATCAGTGCTTGTAAACAACAAAACTCACTTTTAAGCAGGTTGCCGATGCCGATACGGCCGATACAACAAATTTTAGCCAATGAGCTACCAGCACGGACCTAATTAATATTCATTAAGACAAGCTTTAAGCTAAAAAGTTTGATTTTTAATTTTTCAAAAATTACAAAGGTAAATTTTTAAATTTAAGTTTTATTTTTATAATATTAAAATTACAAAGGTAAATTTTTAAATTTAAGTTTTATTTTTATAATATTAGGCTATCTAATGAAGTCTTTCATATAGGAAATTGAAGCTAACTGCGGCGAAATGTTTTATTTTTTAAAATTACAAATTTATGTTTTTAATTTAAGTTTTATTTTTAATGAATAGATTAATCAATTGATTTTTTTTATTTCTACAAAAAGACCATGCGGCTATTTGACAGTAGTCCAGAGCCTTTCAATTGCACTCGCTAAATTGCTAGGCTGCGTGTCTAGATATTATATTATAAGTCTATGGTATAAAGACATTTTGGGTTTCTTTTTATTATAATTAAGCTTGTATGTAATGCAGAAGAAAAATTATTTTAATTATTCAGTGGTTCTTGTTGATGTGCAAGTATGTTTTGTTGTATTTGTGAGTAGTTGTGGTTGTATGTTTTTGTGGACGTGTCTTGTTGTACAATTGTTTGGGTATATCTTGTTTATGCTTGTGTGGGTGTATTGCACATGTGTTAAATTATTGCTTTCAATATTTTCCCACGCTTGGTTAAAACCATTGCTGATATAAGCTAGCTCTTATCAACTGTTGATTGAATATTTAAAATAATTATGTTAAGTTCACATAGTTAATTTTTTAGTTATAATAATTGTGGGTATTAATTATATTTACTGCTGAAAAATTAATTTTGTTTGGTCACAACTAATCGATATTTAAAATTTCTCATCAGTAAATTCATGTGTTTATGATTACACATTTGTCTATAAAATATCTGCACATTGTTTTTTCTAACCAATTTCAATGAAATGGAAATTTTCTACTAGTTTGATTTGTACTGAAAAAATTATGTGGATGTTTTCTGTACAGTTTGCACTCAACATCGGTCTGACATTTGAAACTCCTGAAGAGTTTTTTTTGCGACACAAACCAGGAAAGTTCAATCTTCCTGATTTTGACCCTGTAAGTTCTTAGTTCATTTCAGAGGTGGTGGATTATTAGATTAGAAGATTCCTGGTTCTGTTTTATATGATTGTTTTAAGCCTAAATAGAAATACTGTTGTTTATTTATTTTTAATTTTAAAATTTGTAACTTGTTTTATTTTCATGTTTTTAGAGATCGCTTATATTAAATGAACAGCTTCTTAAAGATCCGAACTCAAAGCTGACGTCGGATAAACAAGAGGTTGGCTGTAGGAAATAATTATTGATCGTAATTTAATACTAATTTGTAAGCATCTGCGTCCCGATATCGTTATCTCGAATTCAATCGAGATTTCAAAACGATACGGGAGATCCCGTATCGCCATTGAACCAATACAGCCTGCGGAAGAAATCTCGTATCTATATAATTAGCGATACTTAAAATTTCATTCCCGATTAAAATCTCGAAAAATATCGAGATTTTTAACAAATATTTTCCAATAAATAACGAAAGTCATACATATTTAATTAACGATTGTCACAACTGTGAATATTTGCAATTGATTCAACAACTATTATCATCCCCACTTTAAATTCGGTTTTCCAGACAGCCTGTAGCCCCATTATTTACTATTTTTAGTCTGGGAACCGGCAGCAAAAAAGCCACGCTCCTCTTAGGCTGCTAGTCGAGCTCTGCATACTACTGATACTACAAGCCCTACAAGGCAATCGTACTCGCTGACATCGATGACTATTATTATTAATGAGAATAATGAGTTATGTAATAGTAATGATCATTCTATGTTTATGTTTTGGTTTAGTCTGTTTGATAAACCTATTTTTTCAAATTTGTTACATAGAATTGGAATGATTATTTTAGTGTTTCGATATCCGTAATTGACCGTAATAGTAGCTCATCTAAGATATATCTTTATAATCTCAATGATATTCTTGGTTGTATGTGAGTATGTGTGTGCCACCTGTAGTGTGCACGACAGTGCCGTAGCCCGTATCGTCTGCAGCTGGAATTCGAAACTTTCTCAGCTTCTTTCTTGCTATTGCTAACCGCATTCGCCATCGCCTATAAATAAACACGCTGGGTTTTTTCACTTTTTTAATTCTTGCATAGAGGCACTTTCTCGTGTTTGTCATCATTATCATGCCGCGTCACTAAATAAAGTAAATAAATACTTTCTATCGGCGGTAGCGTTTTATTTAGAGTCTAAATTTAGACAAATAGATGTACCGAAACTAAACAAATGAAACTTATTTCAAGTTGTAAAAAAAAATTAAATTTGGTAAATTTTTATAAATTTTGAAATTTTTTAATATTTATATATTTTTTTTCAATGAATATCTTTAATGTAGTTATTAATATTGTTTGTCGCGTATAGTTCATCATTCTATGTTATCTCTAGGCAAAATTTCCGCTTCAGTCGAGATCCCGAAATCGTATCGATATCGTATCGTTATTGTTCGAAGCGTCTCGTATCGTATCGTTTAATTCGGGGCAAATTTCAGAAATCGTATCGTATCGTATCGTTCCAAAAAAAATAACGGGACGCAGAAGCTTACTAATTTGCTCTTTACACATTTTTAAATTCCTTATATTAACTTCACCTCTGGTCTTGCTTGTTTGCAAACCTTGAAAGTGAAAATTAATTCAATCGAGCTGAAATTTGAAATATAGGCTCGCTTCTAATGACAATACATTCTGTTAAATTTTGAAATAAGAGTTTTGAACATTTTTTTGTACTTTTAAATAATTATCTATGCCTTAAAACGAAAACAAATCCAATAGATTTAAATAAATGTTTGCATATATAAATTCAAAAAATGTCGTTTTAAAAGAAAGGTTTTTGCAATAAATGAAAAACTAGAAAATCTTGAAATATAAGGAATTTTTGAAAACATCTCGTTTTTACGGCTTACTTGTTATTTCTTTTTTTGGGAAACTTTTTGATTGAATGAAAATTATTAATATATATAACAGCCCATGTCTGTGTAAGACGTTTCTGTGTGACGATCTGCTATCTGTGGTAAATTAATTTATATATAACATTAATAAATAATTATATAAATAAATTTTTTTATATAATTTAAGTAAGGTAAATATTTTTTAATAATAATTTATTTAATATTAAAAGTTATTTCGCAATCGTACACTGTCAGCCTTAAAGATAAAAAAGGTGGCGCTGCAATCGTAAAATAATAAATAATGAAATTTAAAAAATTAATAAATAATTATATAAATAATTTTTTTTATATAATTTAAGTAAGGTAAATATTTTTTAATAATAATTAATTTAATATTAAAAGTTATTTCGCAATTGTACACTGTCAGCCTTAAAGATAAAAAAGGTGGCGCTGCAATCGTAAAATAATAAATAATGAAATTTAAAAAAATCCGTCAATTGTTACGGGATATCTCTGGTTACTTTATATTAAGTATGATGTTTGTTTGATCAGTTAACCTTATGTAAAGCTTTATTGAACCGGAGATAGATTTTTCTTAAGAACAAATTGGACTGATAATACTCATAATATATAAACTTATTTATATAAAAAGTGTGTTATGTTATATTTGTATTTAAAATTTTTAACTATATTAATAATTTCATTTTCACTTTTGAACAGCTGATTATTTTTGTTGGATATCCAGCATGTGAGTGAAGTCAAAATCTTTATTTTCAGTATTTTTTTAATAATTTATATTTCACGTTATATATTTATATTAATTCTTGATGAATTTGATTAACTAATAAAATTTGTTAACTAGTTATATAATACAAATAAATATGTCTACTTATTATTTCAGCTGGTAAAAGTCATTTTGTCACAAAGCATCTGGAATCGAATGGTTACGTTCATGTTAACAGGGTTGGTTGATGGATGATTTGGGAGGAGTATCTTGCTCAAGTTTATTTACTCTTTCAATACTTTATTATTGGAATGTTTGTATGTTTCCTTTGGTGAGGAGGTTATGATCCACAATTCCTGCATCTGTAGGTTTGAAAAGATAAAAAAATTTTGCCATCCTGTAAGAAAGTTCAGAAAGCAGCGAGATTTGGTTGCGCTTGCTTTCTATGACTGGCAGTTGTAAATTAAGGAAAATTAATCAAATTGATGTATAGTAAGTGTTAATGATGAATGTATATCGATATTACAATGCCACATTCAGGACACACTGGGCTCGTGGCAAAAGTGCATAAAAAAAACCGAAGAAGCACTGAAAGTAGGCAAGAGTGTCGCCATTGACAACACCAATCCTGATAAAGAATCTAGAGCAAGGTGAGAGGTTATAAAAAATTTGGAATTTAATCTTGACTTGTTTGGAGATGAATGTTATTGAATGATTGATAAACACAGAGTAGTATGAATTATATTAAATTATTTATAAACAGTGATGACAAAAAAAGTAGTCTTAAATGGAAATTGTTTCCTGCTAGCCCAGCTTGTAAAGGTTTGACTGACCAATGAGAAATGTTTTGACTGGTTGCTATCAATGATACCAAGATATATCTAACATGCACGTTGCAAATGTTCAATTTTGTAATCATGGTTGTCTGTCTTCAGTTTTTACTAAAATTTAAAGGTCTTATTTTAAAATTTCATTTTCAGATTCGTTTCAGTGGCAAAGGCGATGAAAGTTGGATGCAGATGTTTCGTCATGGCAACAACTCATCAACACTCGTTGCACAATGAGAGGGTTTGTGCTGTCTTTGTTGTTGTTATTGTTTTTTCTAGTTGATGTCCCAGTGGCCCTTGTATTTTGATTGGTTGCAGCTGTGACATTGGGATTTACAAAATAATTTGTCACCTGTGTTAAAATTTTTTGTATGTCAAAGACAACAGAGTGGGGGGGGGGAGATTGAATGAGGGTGATGATGTTGAACTGATTTTGAAAGTTTCATGATTTGTCGCTTTGGTAGTGATACATATCATCCAGGCATGAGATAGCTCAGCAACCTTTGTTGATTTTTTGTTTCTCAAATTGTAGACTGTAGAGTTGAGTGTTTCACTTTTGAAGATTTAGATATCAAAGCAACTTTAAATAAATTAATTTATATGTTAAAGTTTCGTGAAATGACTGACAAACAACATCAGAATGTTAGCGAAATAATCTTCAACACGTACAGGTTATTAAATTATTAATTAATTTATTATTGTATTATATTTTATAAATTATTTTTTAAATTAAAATCGTATTTTTTCTTGGCATTCGTGTTTTTATTTTGTAGATATTTTTATTTTTGAATTTTTTTATGGATATTTGAAAACTGGATGTTTTTCCTTCTCTCTTATAAAATTATTTCTGATGTTATAAGTTTATATTTTTCTTTGAAAGTAATTTATTACCACTATAAAATTGTTGACTCTATTTAAATGTTAAAATATTCTTCCTCCTTGTTTTTTCAACTCACTCTCAGCAGCATGTGTGTTTTAAAGCTGTTATGATTCATATTTTTGTTGAAATTGAAGTTTAAGAAATTATGTCGTAAAGTTATTTTTATTTAATTTTTAGATCAAAATTTGAAGAGCCAAACACTGCAGAAGGGTTTGATGAGGTTGTCAGTGTTAACTTCGTTCCTCAGTTCAGTAGTGATGCTGATGAAAAGTTGTATAAACAGTTCCTACTTGAGAAGTGATGTTCATGATGATGTGGCACCTATTTTGAGTTATTAAAATTTTTACTTCAAATTGTTTTTCTTCTCTTTCGGTTGCAGATAGATAGGAGCTTTTTCTCAATTGGTACCTCTTGGCTTCCACATCTCAATTGTCACAAAAAATCATAACCCCTCTACATTTTGAACAACGAACAAATTAATGATTAATTGTGTCAAAGTTGTGTTAACGAGAAATCAAAATAATTATCTCCGTTTGCAGAATACGTTTACCTGCTGCTCTAAGATATCAATCAGAATGTGCGCGCGTACTTGACTGGTAACATTGGTCGTGGAAACCAATGATGGAAACAGTTTTGTTTTTGCGACGTGTAACTTTTCACTACTTTTGTCATAAAATTCTCAAAACTCTTAAAGTGTTTTATACATAACACCAGAAAAACAATTAAACTTGTTGAATCGATGGGATTGCAGTATAGTGAGTTATTCTGGCGTGGACAGGCCCGTCCAGAAGGGGTCTGCGGGGCTTTTGCCCAGGGCCTCATGCTGGTCTGAGAGTCCACCACAGGTGGGAAAAACGCTCCCAGCTATTACCTTTAATTTATAACATACCTTAAAACAGGAACGGTGTGGTTTTTAAATTTCACTTCTGATTTGCTAATATTATAAATAGCTATAGGGTTCTAGTTGCCCCGAGCCTCGTTCATCCTCTCGAGTACGTGTTCCGCTTGTACGCTAGCTGGTGTATATGCAGCTGAAAAAGCTGCACACGCTGCGCACAGGTAACAAAATTGAGTAGTTTCAGTTAAACGATGGTAGTATTTTGCATTCTCTTTCATTTGTTTAAATAGGAAAGACTTAAATCTTAGTATTTTGCGCTATCACCTGTATTTTTGCTTTGAAAAGTTTTTAGCTCAGAAAAAATTTATTGATCGCGTGAGGTTGTGGTTCGTAAATTGTAAAATGTTTAAACTGACACAACATCGATTGCCTGCAGATGTGCCTTTCTCATGAGATGAAATATTATGATTTCGTTTTGCACGATTTAAAAGTTGTATTTAAATTTCGTTAGTCAAACGCTGAGAAATTAGAGAGAGCACCACCAAATCTTAAAAGGGTCACAACATTGCGGTTGTGGTATTTTTTTTCATTTCCTCTACAGGAGTTTCTTAAATTACCTGATTTAGAAGACTTCTGAAAAATTTTGAATTATGGCGTAAATGTATTCTAAGTTTTCACCTTGTTCAGTGAATAACAAGGCATTCATGTCGGCAATCATTTACCTTAACGCGTTGAGGGAGTTTAGGGAAAGGTTCATAAACGTGACTACTGTAGGCCAAACTCGTCAATGTAAATGATTACCTTCATATCTACATCCATCCATCCATCACAGCTATTATTTTACTTCCAAGATTTGCGTACAGAGAAAGACACACACACATACATACACAAACACACACACAAACAGAGATTGTAACCTAAATAAAAGTTTGTAAAAATAAAGAAAGATGCAGAAAGTGAAATAAGAAGAAAAATACAAAACAGCTTCGGTTGTCATTGATTTACTTTTTTTATTAAAAATTATAATTTATAAAAAAATTTCGCTATAAAAAATCTATAAAAAAGAACAAAAATTAATTTTTTTTTAATATTGCCACTTCCTATATTCCAAGCCATCAGGAGCTTTCACTTCGAGTTTTTCATTTCTCATTCTGTTCCAATTGTTACTAAGAACTGTTCCACCTGATTCATAGAAAGATTTTTCCATGGCTCTTCTGGAATCATCACATCCCTCTCTAAAAATATTTTCTATAGGATGTTTTTCGTGTTTTTCGTCCAGTATTGCCTGTTTCTCCAGTTTATCCCAGTCCCTGGTGTAATGACTAGATGTTGGATATTTGTGAACGGAAACTTCTTTTCCAGTACTAACATCCAGGTTTATTTGTTTTAACTGCAAACTTCCACACTCATATTCCAGCTTGCTCCATTTTATTCCTTCAACTTTCTTCAACTTCATTTCAATCTTTGTCGACATGACTTTAACTTGGCATTGTGATGGCAAGACCTCATGTGCCAAGTGCAAATGCAGATTACAATCTTCCACTGAAGGAAGATCAACATGCAAATTTAGATGTCTTTCTTTGATGTCACATTTCAGTTGTTCTTGTTTTGCATTTTTTACAAAAACTGTAAGAACAACATGAGTTTCAGTTTGATACCAATCGTATTTCATTTTATCTCACAAAATGTTTTGCTGCAATTCTTAAATTGTTGAAAAATGTAGTAATTTGTTTTAAAACATGAATCGACCTCGTGATCTTCCCTAACAGGAAAAAGATATATATATATATATATATATATATATATATATATATATATGTATATATATATATATATATATATATATATATATATATAAATATGTATATATATATGTATATATACACATATATATATACATATATATACATACATATATATATATACATATACATACATATATATATATATATATATGTCTATATATATATATATATATATATATATATATATATATATATATATATATATATATATATATATATATATATATATACTAGGACTACAAATGCAAAGTGGAGAAAAGAATTATTTGTTGAAAACTCAATAACTAAAAATGTAATATATATATATATATATACATATATATAAACAACAGATATATATGTATATATACAAATATATATATACAGATATATACAAAACACAGATATATGATATATATATATACATATATATATAAGCAAACGTATATATATATACATATACATATACATATACACAGATTAACATAATAAGAGATAATAAAATAAGCTATTTACACAAATATACGTAAGATGAGCCATTTTCATCTTACAAGTATAAGCAGAGGCGTGGAATCAGCAAAATGTTGAGGGGGCAAAGATTTTTTAACTTTAACCCAAAGAATCTTCAAACAAAAATGACCATCCCAATATACATTTGTATGTTGTATTTTTATGTAAATCATTATATTAGTTAAAAAGAAACAGTTTAAATTTTTTTATATTTAATATTGAATGCAGACAAAAAGCGTTTAAATTAATAATGTAACAAAAGGTATCGACTAAATGGATATTAATCAACAAGGATGATAAATACTACTTTCGTCAACTAATCTAAATACTCAATCGTGTGTGAGCTAATAAAAATAATTTTAAATGAATTGTAAAAATCTTGGTTTGAGAGCTCAAGCAACTGGGTAGGATAAGAATATGCTAATTGTTCGTCATGCTAGGACAGATACACGAGCCTAAATTTCATACGAGTTCGATCGGAAGGACCGAAAGCAAGCTATCAATCAATTCATTAAATTTCTATAGCGCTATTTCCTTGGCGTTCAATAGCGCTCGGACACAAACTTATTAAACAGATAAGTTTTAAACCACCGACGGAAAACAGTGAGTGAAGTAGATTTAATAAGAGAAGTAGGAAGAGAGTTCCAGAGAAAAGGACCAAAGTAGGAAAAAGAGCGTTTAGCAAAATAATGCTTAACAAAAAAAATACGAAAGTGGCCAAGAGAGGAATATCGAAAACCAGACTTAAGAGGACTTTTTATTAAGTTAGTTAGAGTGGAGAAGAGCAATTTTTAATTTTAAACATTAATAAGCAAATTTTAAAAATCACCCTATATTTAAGAGGAAGCCAGTAAAGAAGAACAAGATATGGAGAGATATACGAGAAAAGTAAAAAGTGCGAGAAACTAAGCACTAAAAGATTGAAAAATATTAGTAGTAGATTATAAGTAGATATAATTCAAAAAGTATGATAAAAACTGTTTTTATGAACTAATCTAAATATTTATTCATGGGTGAGCTAGAAAAGATAAATTTTCTATTTGGTGGAAAAATATTGAACTGGATTCAGTCAGTTTTAACGGACATATAACATCAAAGCTCGGAAAATAATTTTTCGAAAAATAATGGAACACTTATTATTTTATTAATCTTACTATTTATTAATTTTTTAAGAAAAACCTAAATACTGAATTTTAATTTTTATAAATTTCCAGTTAATGAGTTTCCAAGCAAATACTCTTTTTTCCACTTTTTATTTGTAGTCCCGAAAAAAAAGTAGTATCTAAATACTGATTTTTATATTTGTAGTATTTTCAGTTTCTGAGTGTCAGTTATTAAAAAACATATAAAAAATATTAATTTATATTAATTTCACCACCGGTCTTGCTTGCTAACTTGCTTGCTTGATGTTTGCAAACCTTGAAAGTACAAATTTAAAATTTTCCGTCATCCAATCAAGCTGAAATTTGAAATATAGGCTTGCACCTTATGACAATAAAATCTGATAAAGTTTAACAATTTTTGAAGAAAAATATTTTTGTAATTAAAAATAATAATTATACAGGGTGGACCAAAAAAAGTGAGACGGTTTCATACAATCAGATATAATTATCTGAAATTTAGACAAAATATTTCCTAATACACAAAATATTACCTTGATTATCTTATCTTTATTTAGTTAAATTCCGGTTGCCATTTTTTACTTTTACACAAAACAAAGAATGCAATAATTAAAGAACATATTATAGGACCGTCTCACTTTTTTGGCCCGCCCTGTTTATGTTTTAAAGCAAAAACAAGTTAAATACAATTACAGTGGTACCCCCACGAACGACCTCGGCATTTACGACCCTCTCTCATCGTCGGCCGTTTTTTTTTCACGAATTGCCCCCTATTTAAAACCTTCTATTTAAGACCCTTCCCTTTTTTACGACCGGATTTCTGTGACATTTTAAAAGTCGTAAAAGGAAAATACCACTGTATATAGATGTGTACATATATACATTTAAAAAAATCGTTAAAAATTTATTTGCTTCATTGATCAAAATCATGCGCTACAGGCTACAAGAGTCAGTTCGATTTAAAAAAATTCAGATGACATTCATTAACTGATGACAAATGACACTTAAATACCATAATGGTCTGTAATCGACATTGCTTTTGAAACGAAAATGAAAACAAGACATTCATTTAAATGGTATCAAAAATATTCATTTTTTATTGATTTTTAAACAATTTTTTAGTATAAGATAAAACATTTCAATTAATTCGCCAACAGTCATGGCATTGATTCCCAACCAGAGACTGAGCATGCCACCTACAAGGCTCACCATAACATCCCAGGAATATAAAGGTTTGTTGATCGTGATGTACGGGTAGTCAACTTCCAATACAATCTTAACTAACATCATTGATTCTTGTATTTGAGTTAAGTCAGCCATTTTGTATTTCAAAGATGTTGTGTTTTTTGTAGTTTTATTTTCTGATACCTTGCTCATATAATCGTATGCAGCATATCGTTTTTTTACATCTGGAAATAAATCAATGCAATTTTCTAAAAAATCTTGATAAATATCGAGTTGCATTGATGGAGGCGGCCACGATGCAGATGCAGTACTGACGCTGTATTGAATTTCATAGCACGGAAACAAGCACTTGTCTTCACACACTTTGTTGTTAGATGTTACCGAATAAACACAAAACGCCGTTTTTACATATGAAAGAATGCTTCCATTTGTATAATATTCTGAAAAATTACCACATATGGATGCATTGTACAGGCTCTTCGGTATCGCATACCAATGAACGACGCAAGAACAGCTGTTGTATATTTCATACTGCTTGCAAAACTCAACACAAAGACCTTTTGGATATATGTCCATCTCATTACCGATAGTCCGATTTTTTTGCTTTTTGCAGCCAAACTGGTTGTACGGCTTTTCCAGTCGTTCGACATTTGTTTGCGCTACCTTTATTAAATTTTCTGTTCCAGGTCCAACAGTGATACCACGTTTGAAATCCGGAAAAGCTCCAGGTGGATATATTGCTATTCTTACACCGTCTGCGTCGGTTGAAGTTAAAGAAGGTTTGAAGGGTACTGAATCGCTTACCGGTGGTCCGATGTTTAAGACAAGCGTCAAACCTCCAATCCTGTCACTACCAAGCTCGCTAATTTTTATCGTAGAACATAAATAATATTCGGGATGCCATATTTCTCTGAAATTGTCTGAGCAATAATTCGTAAAAATCCAATCATCAGAATAAAGCATGCAATTGGCAATAAACACAGGACAATCGCTTGAAGCTTTGAAAGTTCTTGGTAGGCTGATTATATATCCAGGTGCTGTGTTTATAACATCAAAAATTTTAAGAAATCTATTTTTTATCTCTGCAGATGAATTATTTTGTTCAACTATTTCTATCAACCATTGTATAGTATCGAAATATTCCTCAAGCGGTATAAACTTTCCAAAAGCATGAGCGAATTGGTTCAAACTGCAAATCGTTACATCAGGAAAAAGATTTGTTCCATCAGGTTCTTCACCAAACTGCGTTGTATATGGCCACCGGAAAAATTTACTGAACAGTGTAACGAGCAAAAATAAAAGGATTGAACCACAGACAATAACAAAAAACAGCCATAACATTCTTAGAAAAGGATCCTTGCTTTTGAAAATTTGTGGAACTCCACGAATTGATGTAGATTCTCCAAATCTCCAGAATTCTTTTTTAACATGGTTCATTTTTAATAACAGAGAAAGTACATTTTTTAATTTTTTAATTAATTTTTAATTTTATATTATCTATTACTATTGTTACAAAAACTTTGTTGTGACCTTCCATTTTGTATGACGATGCGACTCTCAAGTCAAGTCAAGTTTGAACGCTCGCCGAACTTATCTTACTTAAATAGGTCAACACGCTATCATGCATGCACGCACAGATGTATCTTAAAATAACGAAATGAATAAATATTGTTACAAGAAAGAAACGCAAGCAATTATTTTTAAAAACCTGGAATAACGTGCAGGCAGCCAAGTTTTAGGGAGAGGACCACGGTGCAAACGCAGTTTATGCTATTTTAAGTAGTTTATTATTGAGCTCTTCCAAGACCTTGCGTCTGCGAAATCAAAGCTGTATACATCAAACACAGTAAAAACTGATTTGGTGAGTCATGGTAGCTAGAAAATGTTAAAAATTTACTAGAATGTAGTGTCAGTAGAAAAAAGTTAATGTTATCAAGTTTTAGTTTGGCTGGATTACGAAAATTGAATTAATAAGCACTGACATTAACTATTTTTAATTAAATTATATTTTACCTCACGTTGACAATAAAAACAGAAAAATTCAAATTATCTAATAAATTTTATTATTTCTTCCAAAACATTAAAATCTTAAAAATGTAGTTTGATTAAAAAATTTAACTTGGGACACTCAAAACTCCAATTTCAGTTGTGGCAGTTTTAGAGATATTCAAGCGCGTTTAGTGTTTTTATTAAAAGGTGCTTCGCGTACAGTTTAATCAATGAACGTCAAACCTAAAGAAGTCATACAAAAAAGAATACGTTATTAAGCTTTAAAAATCATTAATCAATAAAGTTTTTACTACAAATAAACTTACTGAACAATCAATAAACTTAGTACCAGTCAATGTGGAAATTCCTATATTAAGCCAAACCAAACACAAATACAAGAAGCAGAGCTTAAAAATTTAACAAACAATGCAAACTACAAATAACTTTAATCATAAATTTGCGTAAACTGAAATTTTACAATGAAAAAAAAATTAAAGATTGAAAATCTGCTTTTTAAATTTAAATTGCTTTTTTAAGTAATAATTTATTAGATCTCTTTGATAAAACAGTCGTCGCAAAAAACTGAAGCAGAAAAACGTTCAACAAAAATGCTGAAGATACTAATTTAACTGTTTTGTTTTACATAGGTCAACAAGGCAAGACGAAGAAGACATTTCAATGTCGACGTGTGGTTACAAATCTGTGTGCAAGCTTGACAGGTACCGGCAAAAAATTCACATGTGACAACTTCTTTACCAGCATGAGATTATTGCAACAGCTAGAAAGTAACAAAATTAAATTGCTTGGAATCGTCCGCAAAAACCATGTCAAGTTGCTTCCTGAGCTGAGAGAGGCACTAAGTTCATAGATTGCATTCCACAAAACACCAAATTGTTTTTTATTATTCAAAAAAGGATAAAGTATGCCGAGGTTTGAACGTGCATGTTGTATTGATACGAGTTGTTCTTCATACAAGTCTTATTGATAATTTAATTTTTTTGAAACTATTATAACATTTAGTAATAATTTTTCTTCTCTAAGGATTGATTTTTCATAAAAGATCATAGGCATACAGTAGAACATTTATTTATTTTTTAAAACATTCTTCATCAACATAACAACACAAAAACACTATAATTGTTCCAGTGCACTGTTTCTACAGTGTGTCAACATTTCTCAGTTATCCCGTGTTGTAGTGCACAAAGCAGTCCTTTGGGTGGAGGCCAACAGGTGCACCGCCAATAGTGCACTTCTGGAAAACAAACTTTGCTCTCTTCTGGCAAACATCACATTGTTTTTGCTTGTCCACGTAAAGTAGCACATGATCCAGACTATCTAGACGGATATTGGTTGGGATCCTTTAGTCGCCAAATCGAGTTGTCCTGCCATTTGACTGCTGAATGTTTAGCCTTTGTGCAAACCTCTGGCTATATACCTAAACGATCTCACGCCTGAAGCCGAGAAGATCTAAACGGTGTTCGCTGCAGGCAGGGTTACAAGGATTTATTTCTTGGCAGAGCTGGAACACCTATTGGCCTTGTCAACTGCCTGGACGCTATATACGTTTGATGCAATTGTTACTGGACTGTTTTTGTGCCAGCGGATACCGATGACTTTTCCAGCCTGGTCGTAGCGATGATCAATATGGCCCCGATTTTTCCTTTTCATTTCTGCTGGTGTTATCAGTGGACACTTGTTTGTGCGGTTCGCTCTCAAAGTTCCGGTTGCTCCAAAGCCATGGTTAGTCAGGTGGTCCAGCAGGCAAAGCAACGTAAAGAAGTTGTCGAAATACAACTGGTACTTCGGTCATTTATGTAGACTGTTGATGAGGTCAACGACGACAAAACCTCCTAATCCGATCTCCTGATTTGTCACTTAACCATTGTCCTTCAAACGAATCGGACGCCACCGTGGAAATAACATCCAGCTTAAAAAACATTTTGCTTACCTTGTGCTGGTATTAAAATTAAAATTATCCCAATTCTTGTATAAACTGTTTTTTTTTCAAATTTTATTTTTATATTGCTGCCAAATATTTAGATTTTAAGCATTCCGTTTTTATTTATTCAACAAATCCACGACATATCAGTTTCCAAGAGTGGGCCCGACATCTATATGTGCACAACTCCCTTGCTCAAGAATGAGATCATAATTGCCATCACCTGCCAAGTTAACACTAATATGACCAAAATGTAATACTTTGTTTTGCTGGTTTTTTCAATAGAACATTATGGCTTCCATGTCCTTAAAAATTAAAACAAACTAATTGCTGTTTGACAATAATTAACTTTTAGCTTAAAGTATTAAAGTTAAAAATATCCCAATTATCGTATAAAACTGTCCTTTTTTGAATTTCATTTTTATATTGCTGCCAAATATTTAGATTTTAAGCATTCAGTTTAACTTAAATATTTTGCATGTTTTTCTTCTAATATTGAAGAGTTTTTGTAATTTTCTTAACTTTCAGGTTTTGCCATTTTAATGGAAAAATATGAAAAATAAAATATTTAAAAAAAACTTTCAAAAATACAACGTTTTTGTGAACTTAAAAATAGAAAATAATTTTTCTCTGGGCTGTGTGAGAAATTTTTTGATGGAGGCATGCGTTAATTGTGGACATTTGTATAACAAATAAGCCATACATTTTCAACACTTAAAACGTGGGGCGCCTTTTACTCAAACTAACCATCTGCTATTTTTTAAACTAGATAGAATTCTTTTTTGAATAAATATGTAAAAAATGATGAAACACGTATTTTTTTATTTTTCAAAAAGAATCTATACACCAAATTTCAAAATCTCCTCATTTTTGGTTTTCGAGATATACATTGTTTTAGAAAAAAGTTTGTTTTCCAGTTTTTTCCCCTCAGGAGCAAAATTTTCTTAGCGGATGTTTACGCTATAAAAGTAATATAAGTTCCAAATTTCACGTTCCTAGGATGAGGCGTTTGAGCTCGGCGTTGATTATCAGTCAGTCATCAGTCAGTCAGTCAGTCAGTCAGTCAGTCAGTCAGTCAGTCAGTCAGTCAGTCAGTCAGGACATGTTCTTTTATATATATAGATATACATTTAAAATATAATATATATATAATATAAATCATGGACAAACAGACAGACAAGAAAACAAGTTAAGTAAAACGTAGTAAAATAGTTGATTTGTTGAAAATTCAAATAAGTTTATACATATTTATAGCTAAAAATTATTCTAATCAATCAATCAATCAATCAATCTCAGAACTCGATTTTCGAACGTACCACCGATTCATTCAAGCCAGGAGCGTCCACAGAAGGGGGGGTGAGGAAGCAAATGCTTCCTCAAAAAGCTAAAGGGTCTCCCTCGTCTCCCTAAGATTTGGTATTACAGTTAAAATAGCTTCTTACATTGGCGATTGGTCCTGCATCGAGGTTGTTATAAGGCGCATCAATTGATTTGTCATCAGCTGTAGTTTTTGTAGAAAGTTGTATTCAGCAGTTTTCAAATTTCATAAATGACGTTGACTCATGCTGGATCTTGGAAAACAGTTTTATGATCAATCAGTTTTGTTTGCATCATCACATGGCGTAAAAACTGAATTTCTACCATAACGACGTCGAGCCAAGAAAAAATGCCTGGAGAAATGGCTAGTGATGATTGTTTGAATAAACTTGTTCGTTTTAAAGTAGATACATTCATAGTTGTTCTGGATGAGGCGTATCTGACATTTAAATGATTTGCCAACTCTATGGAGCTGATGCCAATGCAGTCGCAGCTGAAATGTCAGACTTCAAAATAAAGTTCCGTTTTCTGTCTCAAAATAGCACTGCCACTAATATTGATGACCTGCTACAAAAAGGTTGTGATGATCCATTTCTACGGCAAAGACAATGACAATCTGATAATGAAGAAGACCACATTGAAGATATTGATGGTGAGTCTGACATTGGCAAAAACAATGATTTTCTCCTGACAAGAAATGATGCAAAGCTGAACCAGGCACGGCAGTGGCAACAATTAAGCATGGAAGTTTCTTCCGTTCCCTTACGAACGTAACCGAAAAGTCGGTTTTTTTCGGTTTTTATCGGTTGTCGGAAGTTCGGAATAAAATTATTTCCGACCCCGAAAAAAACAGAACGTTCGGAATTATTTTTCGTAAATGTCGGGCTTTTTCGGAATTCCGTAAAAAAATTAAACAATTAATTTCACTGATCGTCATTTTAAATCAATAAAATATTATAATTATATCATATCTTTCCTTTTTCTTCTGTTTGCAATAATGGAAACACGTCAATACGTATAGTTTTGTGTACGTCGCTGAAGTTAGCAACGGTAGCTAACTTTGCCTGCATTATATATGGAAAATTCAAAGTTGAGGCATTTTATTTTTTCAACATTTTTGAATAGAAAATTAAGAAACAAAACGATCTGTACTATTTTCAACTAAATCTCTCAATTATTAACGGAGTTATATGGTAAAAACTATTGCGGTTAAATCGGTTATGTGTCTATTTACAATGTAAATACTCGCTAGGCTACTCAATAACCGTTGCTAACTCTTCACGCATTTTACATAGAAAATTCAGACTTCATGTATCTTAATAAAATTTACATATTTGAATAGATAATTCAAAAACAAATCAATTTGTAAAAGTCTCGTCAGAATGCCTAAAACATTAAGACAGTAATTCAGTAATTTTCGACTGTTCCGTATAATTTCCGAATATCCTCGATCTTTCGGAAACGGTTTTTGAAAGTTCGGAATGAAATTATTTCCGAACCCGATTAAAACCGAACGTTCGGAAGAAAAATATTTCCGATTACTTCCGTACCCGAATAAAACCGAACGACAAACTTCCATGCTTAGCAACAATAGGCATTTATAAAACCATTGCAATTGCTTTTTGAATTTTCTGGTTTTCCAAATTTTATTCTCAGTTATGAAACTTTTTGATTTTTATTGTTATTGATCTTTAACATTTTTTTGTTGGTGCTGATGCATACTACTTTATTGAACTAGTCTGTTAAATAATGCAATTGCAATTACCAAAATACTAGAATGATTCTATTATTAATTTGATTGTTTTAGACTCTATTGCCTCTTGTCTCGTTACCTATTTTGCAGTTGTTCCAGCTGTAATGGCTCTATATAAGTGTGGTTGTTGTCTAGTTGAAAAAATTTAACCGATGTTTATGAAATTTTACGTGTACCTATCCTCAGGCCTCCCAAACGTACACAACAAATTCCACAAAAATCGGTTTGGCCGTTTCGGAGGAGTGTGGACACAAACACCATAACGAGCTTTTTTTATATATAAAGATTAAACAAGTGAAGCAAAAAACAAAGTTTTTTAAAACACACTTTTATATAATCGATTGTGTAGGCCACATTCCTTTACATAAACAACGAGCATATTAACATAGACAATAAATAGTTCGACGAAAATATCACAAATAATTATTTAATTAAATTTTGTCCAATCGATCCGAAAATTTAATAGAATGCATTGGTAATCAGTTCGAAGGTATGATTAATTTTTTAAATCTCTAGCTCATCGGGAAGTTAGTTTAAAATCGATTGCAAAATTTGATGACAGACAAACAGACAGACAGACAGAAAAGTCAAATTAAGTAAAAGTGTTTAAAAAGCTTATTATTTTATTGGTATTTAGATGTGGCCATATTGTCAATTTGCAAGTTATTTTGATGCCAGCTTAATATCTCCTCTTAGCTTCAACTTACATTCAGTAAGCTTAGTTCACTGCTTTGTGGCTGTTAATACGACAAAGCACTGAGCAGGTTGTTGGAATTTAAAAAAAATTAAGATCTAACTGGTTTGAAGCCTGGTCCGCCAAAGTGTGTGCTTTTATGTCTAATGTGCACTAAAGTCACCTACTAGCATCTATTAATTTTAATTTTTTTGGAGGCATAACTCCGGACCCTTGTCTGGGGTGGAGCGGGAGAGAAAGAGAAAGAAATAAAATTGAAAAAACGAAAGAATGGAAATAGAACGGGACGGAGAGTAGGAGACGAGAGAAAGAAGAGCGAGGGAGCTGCTTTCAGCAGCCAAGGGGGATTGGTGCCCCTGATTCGAGCTAAGTGTGTCAGCATGGAATTATTTTTGGTTCTAAGAAGCGTTGCAAACAGCTTAATCGAAGAATGGGAAAAATCACATAAAAACATGACAAATGTAAATTGTACATGCATGACTATAAAGATTTAGAGAAACCTTACCCTTATTCATATTACTCGACAATTTTCATTGATCAGCAAGAACATTCACGATTTATAAATCTGTGTCAAACGGTTAATATGTCCATTTTTACTACAAAGCTGTAAACGTGTTCATGTTTAAGCGAGGTTCATCGTACGGTCAGCTTTTAATTTTTCAAATACAATTTAACCTGAATGGCGCTAGAAACATCATCATCTTGGTCATTGCAAGTCAATAGAGCGCCTCAGTTGCCCAAACACCAGATTTGTCCACTACGTTTAATGTTCAGCAAGTCTGCAAGCTTTTAGAAGTGTGACATTTTTCTCATACTGTCCTCCTCCAAAACATCAGCGGTCTTCCCCTTGGCGCGTCCCAATAAAACCAACTGTTGAGCACTTTTACTGGAATCTAATCTGCATTCATTCTGTTAATATGCCCTAAGTAAAAAACCGTCTCCGTCGTATTTTCTCTACAACGTTACACCTAGTCTTGAGCTCTGATTTTTACAACGCTTATATTAGCTTGCTCTGTTTGTTTCATGGATTTTTGTAGAACTTTTTAAGGCCCTTCTAATGGGTGTAAGAAGTTGATTTTTTGCTTCCATTTGTATATCCGGTGACAATACACATTAATCCGTTTTTAGATTTGAAAAAGTTAAAAGAAAAGATTTAAACATAGAACAACACATAAGTAACAGAAGCTTCCACCATTGACTAGGAGTGGAACGTTCACATATTTTTTTAATTTGTCTAATTATTATAACTCCAACATTTAGACCTTCAATTTTAAACAAGTTAACAGTATGTTGTTAAATGTAGACCTTCAACCAAACATTCCAGTTTGCATCATTAACAAGTGCCGATTGATTAATATATGCTGATGGAGCATCGTGGAGGAAGCAAGTTTTACTTATTGAATTTATTTTCTCTACACTGACAGATCGACATTGAAGAAGAAGAAAACATTTCATTATACACTCCTTTTCACTTCGACATTTTGTTGCAACAATTGTGTTGTTGGCCAGTTTATTGTTTTGCTTGATTTTCCAAATTGTATCTGAAAAGTGTTATTAAAAAAGTTTTAAATAAATATCAATTAATATTTTCACAAATAAACAAGTAAAGATAAAAATAAATTTAAAAAAATGCTTTTATTCGCTTCTTCATCTGAGTCAACAAGCTAAAATTTTTGAATCTAAAACAACCATTTTACACACACACACACACACACACACACACACACACACACACACACACACACACACACACACACACACACACACACACACACACACACACACACACACACACACACACACACACACACACACACACACACACACACACACACACACACACACACACACACACACACACACACACACACACACACACACACACACACACACACACACACACACACACACACACACACACACACACACACACACACACACACACACACACACACACACACACACACACACACACACACACACACACACACACACACACACACACACACACACACACACACACACACACACACACACACACACACACACACACACACACACACACACACACACACACACACACACACACACACACACACACACACACACACACACACACACACACACACACATATATATATATATATATATATATATATATATATATATATATATATATATAATGAAATGAAACGAATTTATTTATATAGCGCCAGATAAAATCAGAGGCGCTTTCGAAGGTTCCTTTGGAATCGAAACTTCGAAGAACACGCTATTTAGTACTATTTACATAGACATGAGTTAACCCTAGATAACGCTGAGTTGACGTGAGCACATGTGAGTTAGTTTCTTGCTCAAGGATATTAAGTGCCTGGACCGGGAATCGAGCCCAGGTCCTACGACTCTCAAAGCCGGTATCTATACCACTAGACCAACATGTCCAAACAGACCAAGGCGTCCCAACAGAGAACCGTTAGTTACGCTCAATCTTGTTAATTATTTTGGACCTCTGGCGACTTATAAATACACATCCGTACTGTTTAATTGGTTATTGTAAGGTTTATCGACAGTTGACAGTTAATCGACCCTAATTGGAAAGTCGATAATCCTGCGAAGGAGTCGATAATCCTGCGAAGGGGTCGATAATCCTGCGAAGGGGTGGATAATCCTGCGAAGGGGTCGATAATCTTGCGAAGGGGTCGATAATCCTGCGAAGGGGTCGATAATCCTGCGAAGGAGTCGATTATCCTGCAAGTCGATTAACCAACGCACGCTTTGCTGTGCATGACAACAAAAACCATCGCATGGGTCGACATAGGTATATTAACCTGAGTGACCATTGGCTCCTATTCAACTATCTGGTCTATTTAAGGATGGCTGCTTATTCACTTGGCGGTGTTTTTACATAGACTTCTATATCAGCACTGTACTGCAGTATCAATATTTAAAACATATTAGAAGTTTTTCTGAATTATTTAAAAATATATTTGAACATTTTCTAAATTTTGAATTGAGAGTTTGAAATTTTTTATTTTTTTATAATTCAGTCGCTAGAGTTACGCGCTATAGGCAAGTTCCTGTATACGCCCACAAGGCACACACACAAATAACCATCTATCTCATCTAAACAAAAAAAATCAAAAAAACATTCTCAGGCTTTACATTTGTTTAGCATGAATACTAAAAGCTACCATTATAATTTAAAACGTTGGTCCTGATTGTTTCACATTCTCTAATGCGGCCCACGTTTTCAGTTATAATTTATTTGGAATGAATCAAAATGCCAAGTTGACAGTGTGAACTCGATAAAAGCGGAAACAGTGATTTATATTAATTCTTTTTTGTCTATGGTAGGCAGTTACTACAGTAGTTCCCCCCTAAGGAGACGGAGTTAGTAGTAGATGAAATCCTGGTGTTGTTTGAATTGTACTCGTCTTCCTGATCTTGTGCGTGGTAGATTGTTGGAAGAATTGGCTGGAGGTGTACTGGCTGGCTGGTCAAAAAGGGGCATTGTAGGAGTGTTTGTGTCCGGTGTTGACGTTAAAACTGGCAGTTTAGCAGGTTTGACACGATCCAATGAAACACAACTGGTAGATCCGTCAGGTAGCTCAATCTTTACAATGTTTTGTTTAATTGCAAGAACTTTATAGGGGCCTTGGTAAGGGGCTTCTAAAGGTTGTCGAACTCTGTCAATTCGTAGCCACACGTAATGTCCAGGTTGTAAGGTGTTAGAATGTGGGCGGATAGTTCGATTATGGTGAATTCCTTCGGACAAAAAGGTAAAGTCAAGCTGCCGCATGTGCTTGTTGAGTTGCTGGATTGCTTCGATTTGTTCTTTTGCAGTAGGAGTGTTTTTGTGAAAGAAAACATGTGGCATTAAAATGTCCGAGCCGGTCATGGCAGTGAATGGCGAATACCCATGTTCGGTAGGTAAAGCTCTTAGCGCCAAGCACACCACTGGCAGTGCAATGAGCCATTCTTCATTGCGAGCCATAAGTGCTGTTTTGAGTGTTCTGTGGAATCGCTCGATCATGCCATTAGACTGAGGGTGGTAAGCAGTGGTGCGAAGTCTGTGAAAACCTATTGAGTGAGATAAAGCACTAAAAAGGTTACTCTCAAACTGTCGACCTTGATCCGTAGTGAGGCATAATGGTACTCCAAATCTACTGACCCAATGAGCTAAAAATGCCTCAGTAACTGTTGTTGCTGTAATTGAGGAAACAGGGACGCATTCAAACCAACGGGTTGCTCTATCGATAAGTGTCACCACATATTGCATCTCCGAGGTGTATGCAGAACCAAGTGTTTTTGAAGGTTTCAAAGGCCCCACTATATCCATGTGAACTGTTTGAAAGCGATCATTAAATGGGTAAATAGGCTGTTCTGGGATGCTTTTGTTGTGACGATTAATTTTTGCTTTTTGACAATCTAGGCAGTTGTTGACCCATTGTTTGATGTCCCCTTTCATTTTAGGCCAAAAATACCTTGCTGCAATTAAATTGGTAGATCCACGTATACCTGGATGTGCCATATTGTGAAGGTGTCTAAACACTGACTCTCGTTGGACTTGGGGAACAAATGGCCGGGGATAAATAGAACTTGTTTCGCAAAGGATTGACAAATCTGCAGAAAGTTGATGAGATGTGAGAATGTCCTTGCATTTCTGTACTTCTGGATCTTCAGTCTGTGCCTTGGCAATACTTGCTAAATCTGGGTGTTCAAGTTGCAGTGCACTGACCGGCCTGGAGAGTGTATCCGCAACTACGTTTTCAGCTCCTTTGATGTAGTGCATTTCAGTGACGTATTCAGATATGATAGAAAGGCGTCTTTGTTGCATGTGGGTCTTCTGGTCTCTGCTGGATTGGAAAGCTTGGCATAATGGTTTGTGGTCTGTAAACAAATGCAGTTCTCTGCCTTCAATAATGTGTTTGAAATGAATGACAGCTAAATACGCAGCCAAAAGTTCCCTGTCAAATGTAGAATATACCAGTTCTGTTTTAGACAATTTTTTAGAATAGAAAGCAATAGGTTGTGGCTTGCCATTAACAACTTGATGGAGGGCTGCGCCTATGGCAGAAGAAGATGCATCTGCAACGAGGTGGTATAGGTTACTAGACTTGCTAATGTAATAAAGGTCGGCCGAACCTGCAAGAGCTGATTTAATATCTTCAAAAGCTTTGCACTGAAAAGTGTCCCACGTTAACTGATGATTACGTTGATTAGTGCTACCCAAAAGTGTGTATAAGGGGGCAGATATCTGGGCAAAATGAGGAATGAACGTTCTATAATATCCAATCATGCCAATAAAACGTCTCAAACCGGCATAGTCTTTTGGTTTTGGAAAGTTGATGATGGCTTGTGTGTTATCTTCGGGTGGAGATACTCCGGTCGAAGAAAGTTTATGTCCTAAAAATACCACAGATTTCTGAGCAAATACACACTTTTTGATGTTGATTCGCAGATTGTTCTCTTCCAGTCGCTGAAAAATTGTTTTAAGATGGTCTAAATGCTCATGGTCACTGGTTGAGGCTACTAAAATGTCATCAATGTATACACAAACATATGACAAATCCTGAAAAATTGTATCCATAAATCTTTGAAATGTTTGAGTCGCATTTCTGAGACCAAATGGCATGCGAGTGAATTCAAACAAACCAAAAGGAGCTGCTGTTTTGGGAACATCGTCAGGATGGATTGGGATGTTGTAATATGCTTTAACTAAATCTAATTTGCTGAAGACTGATTTACCACTGAGACGGCTTGTCACGTCGGAAATTCTTGGTAGAGGGTATCTATCAGGTTTAGTTATACTGTTGAGTTTTCGATAATCTCCACAGGGACGCCATTGACTGTCTTTTTTGGGGACCATGTGCAGTGGGCTGGAATAAGAGCTATTTGATTGACGAACAATTCCAGCTTTCAACAATATTGCAAATTCTTGCTTAGCGGCCTCAAACTTGTCGGGTGGGAGCTGTCGAAAACGAGAAGAGATTGGTTTGTTTGACATTAATTCAATTGTGTGTTGAGTCATTGATGATGGCGAATTGTGAATGATCTGCCAAGGACCAACCAAGGCAGTGTGACGGTCGACTAAAGTCTTAATAGGTGCAGGAATGTTCACAGGACAGTCAAAAACTGGGGCAATGGTCTTTCTAACCGCTGTTATCATGGCTGTGGAGAGGGACGTTTTTCTGTCCAGAAGTTGACGACTGCGGCAATCAACTAGTAGGTGGTGATGTGTAAGGAAATCCGCCCCTAGTATTGGTTGTGTGGTAACGGCCACTATGAATGTCCATGTAAATTCTCTTCTGAGATCTTGGCAACTAACCGTCAATGTCACTTCTCCGCGAACCTCTAGTGGCATGCCGTTAGCTGTGTTTAGTCTGATATTAGTCTTATGAATGGGAACTGACATTTTTGACAACGCTGCTGGGGGTATTATTGACACCGCTGATCCGGTATCAATCAAGAACTTAAAGTGATGGCGTGTGGTGCTGACTGTTGTGTCGAATGCGACATAAAATGTGGGGGTACCGCCGATGGTCGCAACCGAGACGGCCCCTTTCAGTTCTCCAAGACTTGTTTTTCGAGACATCGGGGACGAATTTCGGGATCGAGCCCCTCGTTTGTCTGGCCATAAGCACCACGGACGACAGGATTTTGCTTCTGGCCCAAAATAAATATGTGCTCGACAGACCTTTGGTCGTTGATCGGGCGTGAACGGCTCCAGAGAGGTGGTTGTTTTGGTGGGTTTCCTGACGACATCAACGTCCAGTGAGGATTCCTGGACTTCCTGAGTGTGTTGTACTGGCGAAATAGCAATCAGTTCATCTGCCAGTCTTCCAATCTCCTTCAGGGATAAAGTTTTCTGTGTTGCAAGCATCAGAGCTACATGCGCAGGCAGCGATTTCTGGAATTGGTGTCGAACCATCTCTTCAGATGCTCCGACTTGTTGCGCTAATCTCTTCATTGTTTGTAAGTGCTGGGAAGGTCTGCCTACTAACGGGTTGCTCTGAAAGAACTGGTCAAAAAGTTCAGCTCTGTTTGGCATGGTCTGTTCTAAAACTTCGATCTTCAGTTTATCGTAGTCCATTGCCTCGATAGTGTCATCATCAAGGCACATGACCACCGAACCTGGTAAAGCTGATAATGCATGATTAAAACGAGTAGAACTAACCGTTATGTTGGAGAGGGCAAACTGCGCTTCCATTATCTTGAACCAAGCCAGTGCCTCGGCTGGGTTGAAGGCAATCGGTTTAATTGTTACTGATGCTGCTTGTGACTCCATAATTGTTCAAAGTCGGGGTAACCAATGAAGTGTGTACAAAGGTTGACTTCTTTTGCTTCTGAAAGATAAAAGTTATAATTTATTTGGAATGAATCAAAATGCCAAGTTGACAGTGTGAACTCGATAAAAGCGGAAACAGTGATTTATATTAATTCTTTTTTGTCTATGGTAGGCAGTTACTACAGTCTAATGCTTTGACGGCTCTTAAAGTATCTGTAGAAATTACAAGATTTTGTAGTGGATCAGATTCTAATGCATTTGATGAAAGTAAATGATTTTCATATAGATTAAGAGCTATTTTGATTGCTTCTATTTCTGCAGCAAAAATTGAAATGTTCTCCGATATTCTTCTGGACATTCTGAGACCGGTCGACGGAGCATACACACCAATGCCTATCAGCTACTAAAAGTTACAGCATAAAGCAAACAAAGAAAAGTACTACAGTTAATAGTAGCCTTAGTAGCCTATGCACTATGAATATTCAGTTGTTAATCAATATGAATAATTATAGAGCGCCTCCGGTCATTTCCTTTGTGTGCCTTGTGGGCATTTGCAGAAACTTGCCTACGGTCATCTAGCATTTAACTCTAGCGACAGAATTATTTATTAATAAAAATTACCAACTTTGAATTAACAATTCAGAAATTGTTTAAATTAATTTAAGATAATAATACTGCAATTATGCTGATATAGTTGTACTTAGCATACAGTCTATATGAAAACACCATCAAGTGATTAAGCAGCCATCTTTAAATATACCAGAGACAATTGCGACTTAGGTTAATATACCTATATCGACCCATGCCGATGCGTTTTGTTGTCATGCATAGCAAAGCGTGCGGTGTTTAATCGACTTGCAGGATAATCGACTCCTTCGCAGGATTATCGACTCCTTCGCAAGATTATCGACTCCTTCGCAAGATTATCGACTCCTTCGCAAGATAATCGACTGCTTCGCAAGATAATCGACTGCTTCGCAAGATAATCGACTGCTTCGCAAGATAATCGACTGCTTAATCAATTTCTTCGCAGGTTAATCGACTTTCCAATTTAAGTCGATTAACTGTCAACTGTCGATAAAAACACAGTTCCCCGTTTAATTAATCTGGATCTCTGGCGACTTATCGACTTATACATAAACAACTTATTACAGTCGCTAGATGGCAGGAATTAATTTAATTTGATTAATTGTTATTGATTTAGGGCCTAATTCATGTCGAAAACATTTAATTCATGTATTGTCATCTAGAATAAAGCTTTCCTAGATGGTCAAAAAGTGGGTGAATTTTCGTTTCTAAGATTTGATCACCACAGACAAACAAACAAACAAACAGAGAAACGGGTGAAGTTAAATAAAAGCATTTCAAAAATACAATAAATTATTAAAAAAATTTATCATATAAAAATAATTTTCTAAATTTGCAAAAGTTGAACAATTAAAAAAATGGTTTAAAAAAGAAAAATAAAATAACTTTGAACAGAAAAAGCTTCAATTTCACAGTTAGTAAACGCTCCTGTTCCATTATAAGGTTGTTGAGCAATAAGATATCTGTAAGCAGGAATGCCAGTGTCACAGTATACCCTGTGACGAGCACTTGGTTGTGCTTTGCTTGGATATTGACCACACAATGGATAACTGCCTCTGATGATATTTGAACCACTTGGAAAGTAGTTTTGGTTGGTTAATCCAATTATAAAATAATCCAATCTATTTTCTTGAAACAAAACTTAGTTTTAAGTTTTTTTTTAAATGAATAAAAATTATAATTTTATAAAATTAATTACCACAGGTATTTCTATTCCAAACGTCAACGTAATTAATTAAATAATTATTTTGCATGTCTACTACAATCCAGTTTCCTTGATCTGGCAGATCATGTATGTGGGCACAACTTCCATGACTAACTTCTGGATCACGGTTTCCATCAACTGCCAGGTTAGCACCCCATGAGTTAGTTGTACTACTTTGTGTTGCTGGCTTTCTCAATAAAACATTGGTGTTTCCTTGCCCTATTAAATTATAATTTTTTTATATGTCAATAACGTATTTCTAGCCAACAAATTTGAGTTTTACCTTGTATTGTAAATAAGATCATCAACATCCAAGTTATATTAACAATTTCCATTTCATCAAATTTTTATTTGTAATCCTAACTGGTTTTTTAAATTTATGAAATTACGTTTATTAGCAAAACTTAAATATTTCTTGTAAGCTAATTTTTATATCGAATTGTTTTATTGATTAATTTATTAGTTAATTTATTTAAAGTTGTAGAACTTTGTATTTAAAATTATTTTTTTAATTTATATTTTCAAAATAAATATGGCTTAAATTTTAAAAACTTAAAACAATGGTTTTTATACAAACCAAATGTTGAAAAACATAAATCAACTTTTGAATTTGTATATGTAGTTGTTTTAGGAGCCTTAAAGAACATTTTTTTCATTAATTATATGCTGCAGGCCATTTAATCAATAAACGTCGAGCGTAGAAGTCTTGATCTTTATTGGAAAGATAAAAACAAATTATATATGTGACAATGACATGCCATGATTTCTTTAAACATTACGGAAAATCTTAATTTTTCACATTTTAATAAATAGAAGTTGCTTATTTTACTGGAAACCCATTGTTATTGATTGTATATTGAAAAATCATAGGGGTAACTTATTTTTGGAGACAGAAAGTTTTTGTGTTTCAGAAGTTAATAACAAGTCTTTGATAGAAACACAAAAATAAACAAAATGCTATTAAGAAACAGAGAATGACTAACGAAACTCAACAAACATTGCAAACACCAAAGGCGTGGAGTTTTTTTCTGCATTGGGCTAGGGCAAAACTGATATTGGAAAAGGTAAAGGTTTTGAAACATTTTTTTCAACTGTAGAAAACCGGAAATAAATTGATATTTGCATCATTTTACACTACTAGTTTTATGTCACTTTACTGCATACTCAATAAAATTGCTATTAAAACCAAATATTTAACTTTTGTAAAAGAAGTAGACAATTTTCCCAATAATGAAGAATTTGTCTGGGAGAGCAACTTGTCCAATTGCTTGTATTCTCCCCAAAAATCTGCACCTAAGGCAAGCATTTTAGATTTGGATGACTGACAAAATCAAATATTTTCTGGATCATTCGACATAAATAATATTAGGACTGACGGTAGAAAACCTGATTTTTTGTAAAAAAGTTGTATTTATAAAAGAAAAACATTTATTAAATGTATTTCTAGAAAATTCGTAGTTAAAATGACGAGCAGAAAAAGCACGACAATGAATGATGAGGATGACATTTGATTAATTGTTTTGTTTCATGTTTGAACAGACATTTACAAGTTTCAGTTGCCTAATCGATTTGGTTGCTTAGGTTCATCGTGTTTAAACACAACTGAGATTGTTTACACTATGGTATGGGTACGTGGTAAGTGTTAGTATTAGATTAAGAGTTGCTAAGGGGCTATTAGTCTTTTCAAGCAGCCAGGAAAAAGCTCAAAAATCAAAGAGGTTACAACTGAGAAATAAATTAGAACAAGCAATTCAAAATTCGTTTAGGATAAACAGGTCTCTAACATCATAACATAAAAGTTTACATATCTAACAACTATTATTAAATTTTCTCTACGTTTGCAGACAAAACAAATTAAATTTTGACACCAAAATTTACTTCTGATCAAAGTTCAGAAAGGTTAACAAAAATTGAAACCAGAACCGCCAAAAACAACTTCTGTAAAAAAAGTTATCTTTCCAACTTTTTAACTTCCGTAATCGCGTTATTTTATTAGATAGAAAGATTAAATATAGATTAGACTTATTGTTAAACAGATGATATTTTTATTTTTATTTTGACATTAGTATGTAAACAAAAACGCTTCAAATCTACATACTTAATATAAACAAAATTTGTACGAAAGTATCGCATGGATGGATTGGTAAAAACGTGCTAAGGGAAAAACAAGCAAAAGGCGAGTCTTTTCCTTATAATTGAATGTTATATATTCTTATGGTTTCATTTTTAACATTTTAAATTATTTTTATATTGTTAGATGTAGACCTTCAACCAAACATTCCAGTTTGCATCATTAACAAGTACCGATTGATTAACATATGCTGATGGAGCATCGTGGAGGATGCAAGTTTTACTTCTTGAATTTATTTTCTCAACACTGACAGATCGACATTGAAGAAGAAGAAAACATTTGGTAATACATTCTTGTTCACTTCGACATTTTGTTGCAACAATTGTGTTGTTGTCCAGTTTGTTGTTTTGTTTTATTTTCCAAATAGTATCTGAAAAAACACATTTTATGAAAAACTAACAAACAAAACTATCACAACTTAATTTTTTTTATAAATGACAAAAGTAACATTATGTTATAATTAATAACACTAAACACGTAAGTAAAGCAATTATTTTAATTTATTTATTTTTGTTCTGTATTACATGTGTAACAGTTGTAAATGTAAAATGATACAAGATTTATTGAGCTGTGTGGTTTTGTCGTAAAATTTTGTATCGCTGGTAATCGACTTGTAATAAAAAAAACACGAATGAAAAATGTCTGGGAAACTTCTAATGTTACTAAACGGATATAATTTTTAACAAGGTTGCAATTTTATTTTCACCTCTTTCTCTCTCTTCCTCTCTCTCTCTCTTATTTTTCTTTCTCTTTCTATTTCGCCTTCCTATTTTACCACATTTGGTATGAGATAAATAATCTCGTTATAACCAGACTTAGTTTATAGGATAAAGTCAAAAATAAATACACATAAACCTACATTTATTTTAATGTATATAGATCATCAAATTTTAAAACCTTGAACAGGAAAAGCTTCAATTTCACAAATAGTAAAACACCCTGGTCCATTATAAGGTTGTTGAGCAATAAGATATCTGTAAGCAGGAATGCCAGTATCACAGTATACTCTGTGACGAGCACTTGGTTGTGCTTTGCTTGGATACTGACCACACAATGGATAACTGCCTCTGATGATATTGGAGCCACTTGAAAAATAATTTTGATTGGTGAGTCCAATTATAAAATAATCAAATCTTTCACCTGAACAAAAATAAAATGTTTTAAATTTTTAAAATGCTAAGGTAAAATTTAATTATTGTAGAAAAGTTTAATTTGACAAGATTTTCCTCACCAAAGCTATCTCTACACCAAACGTCCACGTAATTGATTGAGTATTTGTTCTGCATGTCCACGGCAAACCAGTTTCCTTGCGAAGCTCCGTCATATATATGTGCACAACTCCCATGTTCAAGAAGTGGATCATAATTTCCATCAACCGCCAAACTAGCACCATAGGACCACAATGTACTACTCTGTGTTGCTGGTTTTCTCAATAAAACATTGGTGTTCCCTTGTCCTAACAAATTAAAAATTATTGTTTCCTAATAATAATTATTTTTTTTAGCTAAAACGTCTTGCTTACCTGGTGATGTTAATAAAAACAAAAATATCCAAATTATCATTGAAAACTCTCTTTTATCGAATTTCATTTTTTTATATCTTCACTAATTACTAAGGTTTTTGGCATCTAGCATAACGTAAACATTTGGCAGGGGCTTTCTTATATACCTACTGAAAACGTTTCTGAAATTTTTATAACTATAAAGTTTAGTTATTTTAAAAAGTATTGGTAGAAAGTAGTTTAGAAACGTGAAAAATTCAATTGAGTCTATTTAATTACCGCTGAAAATTACTTTAATAAATAATAGGCAATAATAAAAATAATAATAAGTAATAACTCAGAGCATAACTTTCAGATCTGGGACAGGTTTTGTTAAGCTGAGTAGGTAAACAATAAATGTCTTTTTTCTAGGAAACGTGTAGACAGTTTATTCGCTGAACGTGAAAAATTCACATTAGAAAATTATGACAAATGTGAATAGCTCATGCATGGTCATTGAAAATCAAAGAAACCTAATCCTTATTTGTATTACTCGACAATTTCCATCGTTTTTTTGGGAGGGTGGATACAGGGGGTCCTGGGGTCCGGACCCCATCCCCTTTCGTGGCAAAACAAAACCACGGGATTTACCAATTGCGTGATGCAAACGGATAGACCTATCAATTTGACTAGGGTACCGAGTAACAGTTGCAGTGACGTGCCAAAAAATTCGGATAACAAGGAATATTACAATAACTATCTTGACTTTCTGGCTCTCTGAAATTTGCAATGAGCCTGCTCTCTCGTCTTCTCCAAAATTATCTAATTCCGGAAAATCATTTTTTTGAAGGTTTCTAGGAGTATTATGCTGTAAATAGCTACACATATAATCAAACAGTAATGATTTTTGTTTATTAAGTTTATTTTTTAAAATATAAAACGAGACGAGAGTTAGATTTTTTAGGTATTGTAAGGACAATATAAAGGATATCTAGAAAATCATAGACACGTTTTTTGTGTCGCAGGCCAATTTATAAAAAAAACACTGGCGCTAATTGGAAGGGGCTACCCGCGAGGTAATTAAAAAAATTTCCATCCCAGACAGGAATCGATAAAATGACAATTATACGAACATGATTGAATTTTTTTTTGAACAAATTATAAACATAAATATTTAAATAATAATCATTATTTAGGTAATCTTTCACTTTAACGGCGGATATGTGAAAGATTCGGCTATAATTAGCTAACCAGGGTTAGGATAAGGTTCTGGGTTAGGATTAGGGTTAGGGTTAAAATAGGATTATTTCATTGAAAAAATCGGCTCCAGCCGCTAAAGTAAAAGATAACCAATTATTTATTTATTTTACTAGCGGGGTACCCGGTGTTTCCCGGAATTGTTTAGAGGTTTTCTAATATTTGTCTCTCGATCCCGTTTCCTTCCCCACTTGCTCTTCCGCTCCCGGTCGCTTTTCCGCTCCCGGTTGCTTTCCTGATCCCGGTCGCTTTTCCGCGATCGGCCACTAAGACACAGCCAAACAGACTATTTATTAATTTAATTGCAAATATAAAAAAAACTGTTTAGTTTTGATAGATATGAGTTTTTTTATAAATCGACGTTTCGTTCTATATATTCGTTCTATATATATTTTTTTGTTACTTAGCATACATACTCATTTTTTCATATTATCCAATATCTACTATCTTTGGTAACCGCATACGCTAAATTCAACAACAATGGAAATTTTTTTAACTGGAAAACTGTAAATGAGATGTTTATTTGAAAGGAAAGTATGAAATTGAAGAATTGCACAACACATTCCTAAATTTTTGATAGTTGTGAAATTATTTCTGACCAACTGCAAAGGAGAACGGTTTTTTCGCAAATGGCGCAAATGACGAGTGAATTTTGTACAGCAATGGTTCTGTACGCATTTGCGAGTCAAATTTATTTGAATGTCTGTTAAGTTAAATTTTTACTAGTCTTATATTAACTTGCTTTGTGAGTTTACTCGTTTAATCGGACTGTCTGTTGTCCAAGGGTATATATATATATATAGATTTATATTATATATATGTATTATATATATATATACCGGGTACCCCGCTAGTATATATATATATATATGTATTATATATATATATATATATATATATATATATATATATATATACCGGGTACCCCGCTTGTATATATATATATATATATATATATATATATATTAGGGAAGTTACGGGTAGTACTTTTTGGAGTTTTCGGGTTCGGGTTCGGGTTTGTGAAACTAGAGTTTTCGGGTTCGGGGTGTGAAACTAGAGTTTTCGGGTTCGGGTTTGTAAAACTCGAGTTTTCGGGTTCGGGTTCGGGTTTGTGAAACTCAGGTTTTCGGGTTCGGGTTTGTAGTTTTCTAAAAACCGGGTTCGGGTACTGGCTTATGATTTCAAATTCCTGGATTGATTTTAAATTTACCTAGTGTATATACATATGCAAACGAGAGCGATCAATTCATCCATTGGACATTACACGTATTGAATAAATTCTAACAAGTTATTTTTTTAGCTTTCCAAATAATGTGATTTCTTTGGCCGAAGGAGGCTTAATTGTTTTATTTCGATCGCGGCTCGGTCCGGCCAGATAATCAGGCGGATTAGTGGTCTAGCTTTCACACTCACCAATAAAATGACCTATTTGTGTTATTTGTTACGCAAAGGTGATAATACAAAACTTGTATGGCTTGCGATTAGTATAATACGTTACCTCTTAAATTATTCTAATTTATTAATTTTTTTCGCGGCTCGGTCCGGTCGGGTAATCAGGCGGATTAGTGTTCTAGCTTACACATTTGCCAATAAAATGACTGTGACGCATAGATCATTTATAGACTTTGCCAGTTAAAGTTTAGGATTATGCAAGATTATCTTTATAACAAAAGGTTATATAACTGAAGTAAAAAGTTTAGAGTCATGGCTATCCGCGATTTCTTCGACCGAAGGAGGCTTAATTATTTTAGTTCGTTCGCGGCTCGGTCCGCCTGATAATCAAACGGATTAGTGGTCTAGCTTACACAATCACTAATAAATCGGTTCCTAATACTATTTCATTTTTAATAAACTAGAAAAGTTATGAAAACTCTGTTTGTGTTGCTATTTTTAAAACTGGAATAAATATTTATTTACTAAAAAAATTTATTTATTTGTTCACAACTCCGAGTTCGGGTATTAGGCTTATGAATTTTCGGGTTCGGGTTCGGGTATCAAGTTTTCACATTTTCGGGTTTGAGTTCGGGTTCGGGTATCAAGTTTTCTCATTTTCGGGTTCGGGTTCGGGTATCAAATTTTCACACTTTCGGGTTCGAGTTCGGGTTCGGGTATCAGAAAAAGACCGGGTAGTACCGAACTCGGGTTCGGGTACCCGTGACATCCCTAATATATATATATATATATATATATATATATATATAATTTAGTTAAATATTTTCGATTTATAGTGAGTGTCGGATAATTGTGAAGATTATTAAAAAAGTGTGAAGACTAAAAAGTAGAAAATAAAAATAATTAAAAAACTTTCTAAAAACTAGTCTTATTATGAACTAAAAAGTAGAAAATAAAATCTTACGTCAAATTGATCATCTTGTTGTTTGCCATGATAAGACTAGGGTGCTCGCTAAGTTATACAGATCTGTTCATAAAATTTAAACTGAGCACCCTAGTCTTATCATGGCAAACAGCAAGATGATCAATTTGACGTACGATTTTATTTTCTACTTTTTATTGCATAAAAAGACTAGTTTTTAAATAAGTTTTTTAATTTATTTTTATTATAGCTTTTATTTTTATTTATTTTTATTATTGAACTTGCAATGTCATCAATGGAAAGAGGGCCCAATGCATGGCACGGCCCAGGAGCACATAGCTCTTAAATCCAGCCCTCCAGTTGTAGTAAGGTGTAGTAAATAAGTACTCTAAAATGAATGGAGTCAAAATCACTCCAGAGAAATGAATTGCTGCGTGGGTCTTTCTGTGTTTTACGGTTTCACCTGTATTTTTGCTTTAAACATTTTATACCTGAAAAGACTATTATTGATCACTGCGAAGTTGTGGTTTATAAAATTTTTAAAATAAAACAAAATCGATTTGTTACAGCTGTGCTTTTCTCACGATATAAATTTGAATTGCCGAATTGTTTTTATTCCTAAACTTACAAATCGAGTGAACAGTGAAATCAATTCTCAATATTTTTTTTTATTATTTCCAACTATGGATTAGCTACATAATAAAATTCAACATTTTAAAAATTGTTGACAAAAATGATAAACAATGTTATTGAAATGAGATGCCAATCTATTTTCGTTACCACGATCAATCGCAATAGAAAGAGTAAATTGCTTATACTAACGATGCAGTAAAAAAGACTGTTGGTCTGATCACAGAATTAAATTCATGCTGTATAATAAAGCTGCAAGTGAATATGCGTAGCGCATGTTGAATTTGTTGACAATTTTAAAAGAATTTAGCTGTGCATGTATTAAAACAGTTATTTATTAAAATACTGAAAAAACTAATTATTAATATCAACCGGGAAAACCGAAATGGTATCAAAAATATTATTTTTTATTGATTTTAAAAAGTGTTTTTAATATTAAATAAAGCATTTCGAGCAATTCAGCAACAGTCATGGCATTGATTCCCAGCCAGAGACTGAGCATACCACCTACAAGGCTCACCATAACATCCCAGGAATATAAAGGTTTGTTGATCGTGGTGTACGGGTAGTCAATTTCCATAACAATCTTTACTAACATCATTGATTCTTGTATTTGAGTTAAGTCAGCCATTGTGTATTTCAGCACTTTTGTGTTTTTTGTAGTTTTGTTTTCCAAAATCTTGCTCATATAATCGTATGAAGCATATCGATTTTTTACATCTGGAAATAAATCAACGCAATTTTCTAAAAAATCTTGATAAATATCGAGTTGCATCGAAGGTGGCGGCCATGATGCAGATGCAGTACTGACGCTGTACTCTATTTCAAGACAAGGAAACAAGCACTTGTCTTCGCATACTTTGTTGTTAGATGTTACCAAATTGACACAAAGTGATGCTTCTATGTAAGACCAAGTGCTTCCGTTAATTATAGATTCCGTCAAATTGCCACAGATGGATGCATGAGCTAGACTCTTCGGTATCGCATACCAATGAACGACGCACGAACAGCTACTGTAAATTTCATGCTGCTTGCAAAATTCAACACAAAGACCTTTTGGATATATGTCCATCTCGTCATCACTGGTTGGTTTCCGCTTTTTGCAACCAAACTGATTATATGGCTTGTCCAGTCGTTCAACATTTGTTTGCGCTACCTTAATCAGATTTTCTGTTCCAGGTCCAACTGTGACTCCACGCTTGAAATCCGGCAAAGTCCCGGGTGGGTGGATAGCTATTCTGACCCCATCAGCGTCAGTTGAAGTTAAAGAAGGTTTGAAGGGAACTAATTCTTTTACCGGTGGTCCGATGTTTAAGACAAGCGTCAAACCTCCAATCCTGTCACTACCAAGCTCGCTAATTTTGATCGTAGAACATAAATAATATTCGGGATGCCATATTTCTCTGAAACTGTCTGAGCAATAATTCGTAAAAATCCAATCATCAGAATAAAGCATGCAATTGGCAATAAACATGGGACAGTCTTTTGACGCGTAAAAATTTTTTGGTAGGCTCACTATATATCCAGGTGCTGTGTTGATAACATCAAACATTGCCATGTATTTTTCCTTATATTGAGAAGACCTGTTTAGTTCTTCAACTTGTTCTTTTAAGTCTTTCACAATGTCAATAAATTCTTCGAATGATACGAGCCCTCCAGAACCGTAAGCGAATTCGTTCAAACTGCAGATCGTTACGTCGGGGAAAAGATTTATTCCATCAGGATCTTCACCGAACTGCGTTGTATATGGCCACTGAAAAAATTTACTGAACAGTGTAACGAGCAGAAATAAAAGGATTGAACCGCAGACAATAACAAAAAACAGCCATAACATTCTTAGAAAAGGATCTTTGCTTTTGAAAATTTTTGGAACTCCACGAATTGATGTGGTTTCTCCGAATCTCCAGAACTCTTCTTTAACATGGTTCATCTTTCACGACAGAACAGGAAAGCATTTTTTTTATTTTATTAATTAAAATATTTCAAGACAATTTTTTCAGAAACCATGTAACGTTTTTTCCCCAATCTTAGGACTTTTCTATAATTGAACATAGAGAAACTTCTTGCTATAAATAGGCCAGCGCGCCAGTGCACGATGCATCAATGCACGATGCGCGAATGCACGCGACAACGCAGAACCTTTTAAAAGTAACAAAAAGTAATTTCTGTAGACGTTGCCTATATAAAGTGAGTTTTTTTAAATGCTTATTAATTTTATCCAACAGAAATTCAATATATTTAATTATGTCAAATTTCACTTAATTACTTGTAGTGTCGCAGATATATTTAAAGATCTTGGAAAGATATTTCTAACTGAATGATCATCACTAGAGTAATACTCGTTGGCAATTTGACTCGGCTTGTTTCATATGCCAGAATTTCAGACCCGTCAGTGCTAATTTGGGCCCGGTCCATTTTTACAGGCCTAGAATCTCTATACTTGATTATTGCATCAAATGTTTTGTAGAGTTTTTTTAATAAATTATATTGCTGTAAAAAAGCATTATTAATTTTTATTAACACTTCAAATACTTGGATTACACCAATGAACGTTTTTGCAACAACCAGTAGTTTTCAAAATTATTTCATCGGCAGCCTTAAAAATGGATAGGTGAAGATCGCTTAAAATAAAGATAAGACTAAACTAGCTGAGCTAAGCGAAGAAAGAAAATAAAACTGAAAAAAATAAAAGTACTTTTGGCTTGAGATTCAGCTTTTTGTCGATTGGAGTTCCGGTTTCTTATTCAAGCTAAAAGATATACACATAGGCGCCGACTCCATTGGGCCCGATGGGCTCGGGCTCCCCAATCTTGGACGCGAAAGGCCCGTTATAAAGATGAGCCCCCCAATAATTTGCAAATAATACAAATATGATAAAAATGCTAAATTAATATTTAGCTTTTGACCAAACAAATCGTGCATGGCTGTTTTCAAACCTACCTTCTATTCATTCTAATTTCCAACTTTATGATTGTTTTCAAACATACCTTCTATCCATTCTAATTTCCAACTTTATATTCACTTTTCTTAGTAATGCATTACTTTAATTTATTTCTTTTTCTCTTTCTTTTTGAATGACTCAACTATGAAGCTACAAAATACAATACCTGATTTTATTTCAAAAGCCAAAAAGATTTGTATCATTGATTTATACTATTGATAGGGCAAGCTGCATACATTGATGCTTAACAAAGCCGTACAGTATGGTTTCAAAGTTTGAATCTGATGACTCAACGTCAACGTCACTTCGACCTGTTTGTCCAACACGATGGATTTTGAGAGCTTCAAGTGTCAAGTCTGTTGTTGAAAATTATGAAACATTACTTTTATTTTTTGATGAAATATCAGCTGAATCAACTGGAGATATTCGAGCTAAATGCAGTGGGTTTCTTCGCAGTCTGGAAGCATTTGATGTCTATTTTGCAATGAAGTTAACCAAGATAGTTTTTACAACAAGTGAAACAGTGGCTTTACAGTCTTTAAAATTGTCATTGGCTGAAGCTAAAAATCGGATTGATGATTTGCTAATCACTTGGACACAACAACGAACTGAATCACAGTTTGATAGTTTCGGGGATGACGTCAACAAACAAGCCAAAGATTTACATGTTGAAGAGCCAAAAGTGCCAAAGGCAAGACGTCCTTCAAAAAGACTAGATGATGGATCATTGCCACATGTTTGATCCAAAACTTTATTACAAAAGAATATAGTATGCAGCATTTGATGCTGCAATGACCTGTTTACAAAACCGGTTTGAATCACAAAAATTTGCATTGGCTCAAGATCAAGATATTGAACAAGTCATATTGAACTCCTTGAAAGTCTCATCACCTCCAAAAAATATTGCCGTCTCAAAACTGGTTGAATATTTTGACACAGACATTAACGAACCACGTCTCATTCTTTACTTGGAAATGCTACGAGATATAATTTCACATGACCAGGAGCAATCATCAAGTAATCAACATCATGGACATACTAGAAAACTGGAAAATATTCAGAATGTGATCAAACTTATGCAAAATAAAACCAGGCAGGAAATGTTCTCAAAAATTTGTCTTCTACTCAGCCTTTGTCTGACATTTCCAGTGACTACCTGCACATCAGAAAGAAGTTTTTCAGGCCTAAGACGTCTAAAACCATATCTCAGATCTACAATGACTTAGGAAAAGCTAAACTATGTTGCCGTTCATCATTGTCATAAAAAATTAACTATAGGTTCATAAACTTGAAAAAAATCTGAAATGAATTTGTAAAGAGAAACAATCTCAGAATGCAAAACTTTGCACTCTACTAAATTAACTCGGACACAGTCTGTCTGAGACTGTCGCAGACAAACATTATGTATTACTCTGAAGTTCATCAAATACACAATCTGAGTTTATCAATTTACTCAATTTATAGGCCTAGTAAAGAACCACAGCCACTGAACGTTGGCTTTGCCCGTCCGGAATAAAAAAGGCCGGGCCGGGTCGGGCCGAGTCAAATTGGGTCGGGTCAAGTTGGGCCAAGTCAAGTCATGTAAAGCTAAAAAACATATAAAAACTTTCTTTTATAAACAATAATAGATATACAAGTTATAAACAAGTATTTAGTAGCGCGTGTGCAAATCTGCCGCGTCTAAAACCAATTAAAAAAAGTTGGGTCAGGTCGGGTCATGTCAGGTCTTATTCGAGTGGGTCGGGTCCAAAACACGTGGGTTGGGTTGGGTCACAAAATTAAAATGAAAAATGAATCGGGTCGGGTCAGATTTTTGGTGGATCGGGTCCTCAAAATTCGACCCATGGACAACTCTGGTCCTTGTCGTCCGACACTTGCATTTTGTCCTTTACAAAGCCTAAAGTTTATTGGGTCCCCCCCCCAATATTTTTTACAAGTCTGTATGGATATACAATAACTAAATAATAGTTTATAAGCAATAAGCATGTTATAAGTTCGTAAGCATGTTTTTGTCAATATGTTCTTAAAAATGTTTTTAGTTTAACAATAAGTTTAGTTAGAGAAAATGCTGGAGCTACAACATCAAATGCATTTATTAAATTTCAAGAAAGCAGAAATGCCTTATGATTAAAAAAAAAGCATCAAAGACTTGTTCGATGCCAAGATTCCCATCCATAACAGTGCATCGTTGAAGTGCATCAGCAAAAACACACCAAAATGAATAATCAGGGACGTAAATTAGGAGGGGCAGGGAATGCCCCCCCCTGATTTTCGAAATTTAGAATTTTTTCTACCTAGAGTTTACTATATATTTTTTTAATTTCAACTTTATTTAACTTAGTGATGATTCAATGCATATTGGAATTCTTCTGGCGCGTGTAGACAATTTGCCCCCCCTGATTATAAAATTTTATTTTTTTACAAATAGTTAGTATTAGAATCTTTTTTGCATGTGTAGACAATTCTATATCTGAGCTCAATGCTAGATTTACCACTAGCTGCAGAGTAATAAATTGTATATCAGCGTTGGTCCAAAGTTTAACTGTTTTCTGTGCCAAAATACAATCAGCGAACTAGTGGAACTTTATTCTATTAGTAGTATTGATACAATGTTGATTCCCTCACAGCTGTCTACATCAAAGTAATACACAAAAATAAAACAAAATTATACCCACCACATTTTGGACATATTTTTTTACTAATCCTGTACTTGCCCCTGCAATATGATTAAGTCATTCATCTTGCTTTTACCCAGAGGCAAATCCAGAAATTCTTAGTGGGGGATGCACTTCAGAAATTTTTCACATTTTCTTCAAAAAAGCAGATAACCGGTGAGGGGTAGCCGTAAGTAGTTTTCTATTTTTTTCAAAGACTCCCACCTTCTCTACCCAAAAAGCTACGGTCATTTGCCAAACACCAGGGATTATACCCAAACAAATTTCAATTGATACTGTGATGGAGGATGCATCTCCACATCCCTCCTTGCTTGTTCCTACGTATTTATATAGATCTAAAAAGTAATGTGTGTGTGAGCATTTGCTTATTAGAAAACTACACACTTCAAATGTCCAGATTACGGAATCAACACCGTGATTTTTGAACCAACAAATTATACTCTGCGTTCTTTGAAAACATTTGATACTGTTCTTGTTAGTGCGGATGCAATTAAGCTGATAAATTACATGATGGCAATTTCTTCTATAATTGTTTGTTTTAGATGGTTAAAAAAATCTTTGGTTTTGACAATGTAAAATTATTTTCATATGAAGAACTGACTGATTATTATTTAATATAATTTTAATGTTTGAAGTCATTACCAAGTAACACAATTGGACAAACAACTTATGATGCATCCTATAGATTGGCTCCAGCATATAACACTTGGCATTTCAAGACATAAATGCTGCTTCTCTGATACGATTTGGGAAACTTGCTTTTGTTTGGCAGAAAGAACAATTTCAGCTATTGAAAACCAGATTGTTTTTTTAGTTTTGGAAGTTTTGGTACAAAGTTTGTGAAACAACAATTCTTTCTAATTCTACATTTTTTAAATTTTATTCAATAAAAAAAGTTAAAGTGGATTTTAATTTCAGACAAAGAAAATGCAACAAGTTTCAAAAAAATTATTCCTAAAATAGAAAATGTGCTTGAAGAACTTCACAACTCTAAAAAAAGCCAAATTGTCGTACTCATTTCTTATTTTTGAAACTTGTTTCTAGCGTAGCTATTTTTTCAGCTTGTGGAGAAAACCTTTTCTTTTCAAAGTGTTTCTTTTCGTAGTATTCTTTTTGGACAAATTTACTGATTTGCAAAATTGTTTGAAATATTTATTAATAATAAAAGTTTAAATAATTTTATAGTAACAAATAATTTACAATTAGTGAACTATAAAACTTTTAACCAAAAAAAACTAGTTAAAGAAATTACTGAAAATTTAAATGTTTTGTTACCTACTGTCTATGTACAACAAAAATAAAAAAATTTAAGGTAAAGATAACCTTGAAAAGAATGGAAAATAATTTGAAATATATATATACAAACATTGTAATACAGATATTATCATTCCAAGGACAGTTAATCAATTTTAAAAGAATTCTCAAAAACCTTCGTTTAAACATAAATCTAAGATATTATCATTACAATAAGTCTATTGTAACCATAGATATATATGATTGTAACAATATTCATTCAAACACAAATGACCAATTATATTTAGAAAATATCATTCAATACATCACTTGAGTTACAATAGAACATTCAACAATAGTCATTGCAACACAAATGACCGACTATATTTAAAAAATATCATTCAATACATTACTTGAGTTATAATAGAATATTTTTGAATATTCGTTGCAACACAAATAACCGAATATATTGAGAAAATATTATTCAATAAATTAGGACGAAGCAGATGATAAATAACTCTTATAACCATATAGCAAAAAAAAAAAGAAAGTTCAACATAATATTTTTTTCTCAAATTGCGTTATTATGTAATTATAAAGTGTTTAATGGTTTTTGAGAATATAAAGACAATTTAATTACTTGATTTATTTATTATTTGTTTTTCAATTTATAGTAAATTTAAATTCAACAACTCATTATTTAGAAAGAAAAGTTCCAAAATGTATAATTATTCAAATCTAGGAAGGACATTAAAAAATCAAAATAAAAGTTTTGATTTAAAAACCTTCATAATTGTAAATTTTAGTCATTAATAAACTCATATTAACAGATATTTTCTAGCATATATGTAAATTATCACTGCGGTTATACAAATAAAACTAAAGTGAGGTTTTAACGCTAAAATAAATTATAAAAATTTGTAGTTTAACGTTACCATCATCATCATCATTTGTCATTTGTTAATTAAATAATGTAAATAAATGTTAATTAACAATTTATTATTATAAAATTTATTTTGTTATTTTTTAATCCTTTATATTAACTTCGTTTTTCTGTTTGTCGGTCGTAGAACAAACCCCTTTCCCGTTATTAAATCGATGTGAAACTTGGTCCATAGAGTCGCGAGGAGACCAAACATTAATTTTGAGATGGTCAATCACAAAAACATAATTTTTTTTAATTCTTCAGTTGAACGCTATGATAAAAAAATCTACGCAATATTGCGACATTGCTTATTTCATTGAAAGACAACACATTTTTGAATTCCAATCATTTCACGTATATTACTATCGATCTGAGGCTTTCTATTTATAATGGAATATCGTTTTTATACCAATTCTATTAAAATTATTGATTATCAGATTTTTTTTCATGATTGCAGATATCAATTTTACACTAAATATCTTCTTTTCATTTATGTAGTTTTTAAAACTATAAACATATATCTTCATGAAAAATATTTGCATTAAATTGGTATCTTTCTATCTCAAAAATATAAAGGATTTTTAATAAACGAAGTTTTTTATGGTTCACTTGTTATAATTATTATTTGTTGTTAACATTATTTTTCTTTTATTTTTCTAGTCAACCAAAGTGAAAAACGTTTTATTGAGCAATCTGAATACAATTTTAGTAAGTTATTTCAAACTCATTTTAATTGACAACTTTTTCAAAACTATTTGAAATCGTTAAAAATCATTTAGTTTTTTAATAATTTTTTAGAAATGATATTATTCTTTCACATTAAATCAAAATATTAATCGATAAACGAGTGTGTACATTTTTTTTGTATTTAAGAGGCTCACAAGGCTTGGAAGCGTCACAGATTATACACACACACACGCCTATATATATATATATATATATATATATATATATATATATATATATATATATATATATATATATATTTATATATATATATAAGCTCTTGCATATTTGAGTTAATTCTTTAACGGAAATATTTAGATAAATTACAAACTTTATGAAAAATGATAGTTTTGCTGATATTAGCAATTTGGTTTATACAAAACACAAACGAATTGTGTCCATATGGACGACAATTTGAAATTGTGCGCTTTAACGATAAGACATTATGCACTTCTAAAAGAGCTACTAATGTGAAGATTTTAAGAAATATTTCAATTCAGAACGACGGAAGAAATATAAATTTATTAAGAGAAGATGAGTTGAATTGTTGTCTTGAATCTTATACCGATGGAAGTTGTTCCAGTTTGAATGTTATCAAAGAAAATGAATCTGCAATTTTTTGTCATCTTTTTGCCAAGATGCCTACAACATTGAATAGCAATACTTTAAGCAACAACTGTTTAATGTACTCAAAAAAGAGTAAGATTTACATAAACAATTTTAAATTTGCTAAAAATAATTAACCATCGCGTATAAAATACATAGTTTTCTGATATAATTGTTATTGATTTGATTTCAGAAATTTGTTATTTAAACATAAGTTCTTGGGGAAGAGATGACCATGCACCAAAAGCTTCATCTTCATTTGTAGACAATTTTGAAGGAAAAAAAGTTGACTGCCAAATTAGAGGAATTAACACTTTGGTTCTTGAATCAATCAATTGTACTTTGATGTCTTATAGAAATTTGGACACATACAACAGCAAGAACAGCACACAAAATTAATGTCTTACATGAAGGAAGTAAGTACAATTTTCTAAATAAAATTTATAATATTTAATGTATGAACTATTTTGCAAACAGACCAGAGGGGGACATGGGTCTATTTTTGGCAACCCAACCCACCTGAAAAGTTACATTTTCTAACACAACCCGATCCAACTCACCACACAGTTAAAAACAATTTTTGATAACCCAGCTTTACTTAAAAATTCACTTTTTAAAATATAAATTTATTTAATAAATTCTTGTTTAAAGTGATTTACGGATTTTTTCTTTAAATATTTTTTTCCTAACCATGTGCGTAGGTTAATTATAATCAAAGATTTTAATTTTATTATTTTAATTTATTTCCATACCGTTTTTACCAATGCTTTTATTAACTCGTCGGCTCTGTTTCTCTGTCTGTTTTTCTGTCTGTTTCAAATCTTGCAATCAATTTTTGAGTCACTTCCTGTTGATAGATTTTTTTCAAATTTTGCATACATGCTCAAGATAGAAGACAATGCAATATTCAATTATTAGTTTTACAATAAGTCAATTAATTTAGTTAATTTTCTTGAGGATTTTATCGAGGGGTTTCTTGAGGGTTTTCTTGAGGGTTTTCTTGACCACAAAACGCTAACCGACTGGCAGACTATTTTACCAAGTTAACACGAACCACACTCACTGACCGCGATTCTCAAGCGTGTACGAAATTTTCATGAAAATAGTTGAGATATTTAAATTCGATGCTTTTTGATATTTTTATTATTATTACCAATGCTTTTATTAACTCGTCGTCTCTGTTTCTCTGTCTGTCTGTTTGTTTCTCTGTCTGTTTCAAATCTTGCAATCAATTTTTGAGTCACTTCCTGATGATAGATTTTTTCAAATTTTGCATACATGCTTAAAATAGAAGACAATGCAATATTCAATTATTAGTTTTACAATAAGTCAATTAATTTAGATAATTTTAATTAATTTCGATATTTCGATATAATTAAGATATTTCGACTTTAACATAAAATAAAAGAGTAATATAAGAAAAAATTGATTGCAAAATTTGTGTTTTAATTACATATAAGAGCATTGGTTTTAAAAATTCGTTTCTAATTTACTTGTTGTTTAATACTGTTTCAAGGAACTGACTAATCAGACAATTTTACTTGGACAAACATGCGACGATGCCGAGCATAATCTGAACCCGATAAAAAGTTATATGGCATCACAAGGTTTGAATGTCAGCAGTTTGGTTTTTAGAGGAAAAATGGCTTTTATCTGGCAAAAAGGATTTCCTGATAAATCGATTATTCAGATAAGAAATGACAAATATCCGCTTTCATTTCAAGTTGCTGTTGAAAGTAAAGACATTTTTATAATATTAATAATTGAATACTTAGTTTTAACACTTGGTTTTTGCCTAATAAAATTTCAATGTGAAAATAAAAACTTTTTTCTATATTTTTACAGGTTGGCAAAACGGTATCGAAACCCAAGTACATTTTGTAAAAATTAACTAGAATAAAAAATTAATGTTAAACTATTGATTTTTTAACCAAGAATGACAATCATATTAAGCGAAATGTTAAATGTTTTATCTGAACATGAGATTTTAAATCATTGTTTACTATTAAGCTAAACAGTTATTTGTTTTAAAATTGATGTTTTGTTTAGCAGTTTTGCTTTTTGTCAGTCAGTTTGTCTTGTAGTTTCAATTTGTAGAGTAATTGCTCTAAGTTTTCATTGAACACATTGCACAATTCTTTCAATTTTTTTTATTGTTTACGTGAATAAAAGCTGTGATTTATCCCAGAAAAAAGTAATTTGAGTTGCATCGCACCTGCTGGGTAATTGGAAAAGTGAAAAAATGATTTATTCAAGTCATAATTAAAACTTAGAACATTTTAAAAAACGTAGCTATAATTGGATAGAGTAAACTAAATGCGAATAAACGCCGAAGTAGAATAAAACTTAGTGTTTTCGGATAAACAACTCAGAATATTACAGAAGTAAAAGATAAACACTACTGAAACATTTTATCGCAAATTTACTATTGCTCAGTGCCAAGTAAAATAATTCTATTTATATCTGAAAAAAGCTAAAAATAAATTTCTTGTAAATTAAAATTGAATCAATAAAGCTTTTAATGAAAAAAGAGGATATGAATGAATGAATGTATTTATATAGCGCCAGATAAGTCAGAGGCGCTTACGAAGTTTCCTTTGGAATAGGAAACTTCGAAGAACACGCTATTTACATAGACATGAGTTAACCCTAGATAACGCTGAGTTGACGTGAGCACATGTGAGTTAGTTTCTTGCTCAAGGAAATTACGTGCCTGGACCGGGAATCGAACCCGGGTCCTACGACTCTCAAAGCCGGTATCTATACCACTAGACCAACACGTCCCACACATGAACAGTAATTTAACAGTTGAACATGTTTGGAAAAATTTTGTTAAAAATATATCGGTGTTTATTTTATTTAATTACTAGCGGGGTTACCCGGCGTTGCCCGGGGTTTTTAGAGGTTTTTCTAATGTTTGTCTCTCTCGCTCCCGTTCCCTTCTCCACTTTCCCGTTTTCGTAGCGTTCCCGGTCGCTTTTCCGCTCTCGGTCGTTTTCCAGCTCCCGGTCGCTTTCCCGCTCAGAAGTTCTGTTATCGATTTTCTCTCTTGCTCGCGTTTCCTTCCAAGCTTGCTCTCCCGATTCCAGTCGCTTTCCGCGTTCCCGGTCGCTTTCCGCGTTCCCGGTCGCTTTCCGCGTTCCCGGTCGCTTTCCCGTTCCCGGTCGCTTTCCCGTTCCCGGTCGCTTTCCCGTTCCCGGTCGCTTTCCCGTTCTCGGTCGCTTTCCCGTTCCCGGTCGCTTTCCAGTTTCCGGTCGCTTTCCCGTTCCCGCTCACGCTTGCTCTCCCGTTCCCGGTCATGCTTGCTCTCCCATTCCCGGTCACGGTAGCTCTCCCGTTCCCGTTTCCGTTCCCGCTCATTTTCTCTTTTACATTCTTTCATAACTTCTGTTAGCCTATAAAACGCAAAATAGATTTGCTAAGACTATATATATATATATATATGAATGTTTGTGGGTTAGTTTGTCTATTATAGAAACGGGAAAGCACCCGGAACGGACAGCGAGCGGGAACAGAAAAGCAAGCGTGAGCGGGAATGGGAGAGCAAACGTGAGCGGGAACGGGGCAGCGACCGGGACGGGAAAACGACCGGGAGCGGGAAAGCGACCGGGAGCGGGAAAGCGACCGGGAGCGGGAAAGCGACCGGGAGCGGGAAAGCGACCGGGAGCGGGAAAGCGACCGGGAGCGGGAAAGCGACCGGGAGCGGGAAAGCGACCGGCAGTGGGAAAACGACCGAAAACGGAAAAGCTAACAGGAGTGGGAAAGCAGGTGGGAAAGGAAACGGGAGAGAAAGAGACAAACATTAGAAAAACCTCAAAAAACCTGGGCAACGCCGGGTATCTCCGCTAGTCTATATTTATAAAAATAAGGTTTTTGACAGTTTTTTGAGCTTCTTTTATAGGAAACAGTCAATTTAATTTTAATTTAAATCAAAGATAAAAAATAATATATATCTATATATATAAAAGGCAACGTATGTTCATTAATAACGCCAAAACCAATGAAGGGATTTGCACGAAATTTTACATAATAAACATTTACCACCTAACAAATAATCTCATTTATTTAAAAAAATTGTTTTGAATGTTTTTAGAAAATTAATTTTTAGAAATATTTTATCTATGCAATTTTAGAAAATTAATTTTTAGAAATATTTTTTCTATGCAATTATATCGCGGCTTAACGAGCTTTGGGTTGCTTTCGACTTCTGTTCCGTCGTTGTTGGTTGTCGCGATTTCTCAAAATCAAAAGTGAGTATTATTTTACTTATATCAATTATATCAATATATCAAAAGTAATATATAATATACTATATACTATACTATTATTTTTTTAATTACTGTATATCGTTCAAATGTTTTTGAATGTTTTAGAAAATTAATTTTTTCAAATATTTTCGCTATTGTATCAGAGCTATGTTTTGTTTACATTCGCTGTTTATCGTCTCGGTTTCTCGAAATCAAAGTAATTTAAAAACTTAGGCTACTATTCTTATATTATTTACTTAGGCTACTATTTTTATATTATTTAATTGTTAATTATTGTTGTGTATATATTAAATTGTAAATTGTTTCGGTCGTTGTGTGTCAGGCTATCATTATCGCTCTACCAGTCTAACCACTCTAACCAATCTAACCACTCTAACCTCTAACAGATATTATTTTGTGCTACTTTTAGTCTAACAGATATTATTTTGTGCTTACAGACAAGAAAATTGAAAAATTTATTGTGAGTGAGTATATCAATATAACTATTAATGTATTTTAAGTATAATAGTATAACTATTAATGCACCTTATGGAAAAACAAAAAACATTGTGTATCAGAAAGCTTTGCAATAAAATGACTGTATGTGTTTGTTGTATTTCTTTTAATTAAAAATCAAAAGTATCTGCATAAATGTTTCAATAGATGCAAAGATGCCCGGGCAAACGAGCGGTTAAGGAAACGGGAGCCAGAGAGAAAAACGATAAAAAAACCTTTAAATTCCCCGGGCAACGCCGGGTAACCCAGCTAGTACATACATAAACACACACACAGACACACATACATGCACATACACATACATACATACACACATACATACGCACATACATATATATATAGTTCCCGCTCGCTCACCCGCTCCGCTCCGCTCATTTTGTGACGGATTTCAAAAATTTTTTTTTTTTTGATTTTCATTGACTCTCAAGGTTGTGTGAAAATTTCATTACGATCGGATGAATGGTGTAGCAATGCATAAAGGACATTAACATACATAAATACATATATACATATATACAAACATTCATTTTTATATATATAGATGGGAATATTGCTTTGAAATGGACAGACTCCAGTTCTCTAGATTTATCAACTATAAAACGTTCAATAAAATTATTTTTAATATTCGCAAAAATGATTTTACTTTAATTAATTTTTTATTCGTAAATTATACTTTTTCAAGTTAAATTGTTGCAGCTGTAACAACTAACCAATTACTTTCAACAAACATTTCCTGATACAAAGAACAATTTCCGTTCTTAATTCTGAACAAAGTTTTATTCGGGTATCTTTTTAGGCTTTGTTGGTTGTTTTCTAAATATTCAGACCGATGTAAAATTCTAAAATTACTAACGCGAACAAACTGTGTGCGGGCACTCAGAAAATCGAAAATCCACGCCAACAAATCACCAGATATTCCATATCCTTTCAGTTTCGTCATCAGCTTTGTGTGTGAAACAGAATCAAATGCTTTCTGAAAATCAAAGTTAATGATGTCAGTACGTTTACAATTCTCTAGAGACGATGACCAATCATACACGCATTCAAGCAGGTTTGTACAGGTAGATTTGTGCCTTAGAAATCCATGTTGGTGATGGGAGATGAGGTTGTGCGTGGACAAGTAAGTCAAAATGTTCTTGGTGATTACCTTTTCCATGACACGACAACAGGTACTTGAAAGTGAGATTGGCCTATAGTTAGAAGGGCAGCTTGTTGGGCCTTTTTATGAATTGGAGAAATGCAAGCAATCTTCCAATTTGTTGGCAACCTGCGCATCTTGAGAGACACATCAAAAATATGACAGAGTGGGGTTGCTAAACCGTGGGCGCAACGTCTTAGGATGATGTTTGGTATTCCATCAGGACCAGAGGAGCATGAACTTTTGAGACCTTTCAGGACTGAAAGGATAACATCGGGAGAATAAGATATCTTTTCCAGGAGTTCAGAGATTCGGTGTTTACAATTAGGATTTTTACCATCATCTACTGTAAACACACTAGCAAAGTAATCGTTGAAAATGTTAGCTATCTCTGATGGATTCGACGTAAGATTATTTTTGCAGGTTGCAATGCTATTTATGGACGAGTGAGAAGATAGTTTTTTTACGTATCTGTAGAAATTTCCAAAAAAATTTTTAAAGATCAAATTTTGTTCTGTGTAAGACTGGGTCTTTTTTACAGCTGCCGCACATAACTTTGTGAATTTCTTGTATCAGTCTTTGTCTCTCTGTTTCTGGGTAAATCAGTATTTCTTCCAAAAATGTAGTTTAGCCTTATACAGTTGGCGAAGCACCTTTGATGTTCTGCCTGGTAATTTCGGAGAGTTGTGTGCCGCATAGTAGACAGGGACAAAAGTTTCTATAGCAATATTTAGATAATGATTGAAAACATTCCAGCAGCTCTTTACGTCAAAGCAATACTGAAAGAGATTATCCCATTTAATATTGAGTAGAAAAGCGTTTATTTCCTCAAAATTTGCTCTCTCAGATTGTGGTCGCTAGTAGCAATGAGATATCTATCCTTGCAGGAAGCCCTGGGTCATTTGAGAAAATCAAATCCAGAATATTACTGCCACGGGTAGGTTGCTGCACAAATTGATGAAGCCCAAGATCGTTATAAAAAAGTTCATGAATGATGTGTAGATTTCTCCATTGGGATGAGAGTGTTTTAGCCAGTTTATGCCGGGCAGATTAAAATTGCCCATCAAACACAATGTGTGTTTGGTTGAACAAATATTTTTTAAGCCCTCAATTGTTTTAAAGCTGAAATTATTACAGGAAGTAATAAAGGCGTGAAAATTTGCCAGCCTCTAGATGATTTGGAACCGAGCAAAAGCAAATTTCCATTCAGAATGAAACGGCGACAATTTCCATTAATGTTAGCTCTCGCAATGACAATTAATAAGAGTCAAGGTCAGTCTTTTGATCACGCCAGTCTTCGCTCATGGTCAACTGTAAGTAGCATTAACTAAAGGAAGATATCACGAACAATCTCAACTTCATTCGAGGCGCTGGTGGCAGAGCGGTAGAGCGTTCGCCTGTCGATCGTTAGGTCGGCAGTTCAAACCTCGCCGGCGTCACCAGCGTAACTCCGTTAAGCAAGGAGTTCACTCGCATTTGCTAAAGGGGTAGGCGCCTATAAATGGCTGCCTTTGCAAGTACCCTCCCTCTCTCGCCTTGAGCAAGACTTGTCTTGATAAGGCGTATGCTAAATCTCAATAAAAAAAAAAAATCAGAAGCGACTGCGTGCCGAGCAGTATCAAGGACTCGCTGATCATGTGGCGAATTGTGCTCAAAATGAACAAATAGCAACTGGAATATCCGTGATTCTTCCATCGAGTTTTGAAGGCTCACCTCGAAACATGAGAGAACGAAGTTGTGACGTCATGTCCATATATATATATATATATATATATATATATATATATATATATATATATATATATATATATATATATCTATATATATAAAAGAACATGTCCTGACTGACTGACTGACTGACTGACTGACTGACTGACTGACTGACTGACAGATGACTGACTGATAATCAACGCCGAGCTCAAACGCCTCATCCTAGGAACGTGAAATTTGGAACTTATATTACT
>OZ022238.1:16193391-16480891 GCA_963978895.1 Erpobdella octoculata | reverse complement strand
GAGCTCCATTGGTACTCCATAGCGACTAACCCAGCCATCAACAACAACGTTGGCAACTGTCACTGCTTCTTTATTAGGTATAGCAAACACCTCTGGCCATTTCGTAAAATAATCTATGACACCCTAAAATAATCTATGACACAAGAATGTACTTATTGCCAGATTTTGACACTGGAAATGGACCTGCTAAATCTATAGCATATCTTTCAAAAGGGGAACCTACGTTGTACTGTTGTAAATGGCCCTTTGTTTTATCGTGTGGTCCCTTTCCACATCATCTCTACATCCAGTTCAGCCAGTTTCCACACAGCACTAAAAACATTTCTGTTTACTAAATCCTTTCCCTAACGTCTACAGTGGTCTTGAAGTTCTTTTGAAGAACATACGCCACTTTAATAAAACTTGGATTCATTATCATTATTATTATCATTTACTAGCGGCACAGGTATCACATTTTTGACACCATTCCTCTACATCCATTTTACAGTATACCCAATAAAATCTTTGGCGGATCTTGTCCAACGTTTTATTCATCCCTAGATGTCCCCCTGATACTCCGGAGTGCATTTGTTGGAGCACTTCTGGCACTTTTACTTTTGGAATAATTAATTGCAAAACAATGGTGGAACCATCAGTGCTTTCCCAAATTCTTTTTAGAAATCCGTTCACAACCCTTAAAGAGTCCCATTGTGCCCAATACGATTTAGTAGCAGGACTCAATTCAGAAATCTCTTGCCAGTCAGGTTTCTTCCCTTCTTCCATCCCTCTAAAAATCGGCCCTATATCATCATCTTTTAATTGTTCGTCTCGAATCACTTCATCTGACCAAGTGTCGTCAATTTGAAACCGTACCTGAAAACACTGATTATTTATTTCCTTCCTTTCCATGCGAATGCAATACTTACATTCATCATTGCAAGGTCGTCGTGACAGTGCGTCAGCATTTTTGTGCTGTTCACCCTACCGATGCTTAATTTTAAACTCGTATGATTGTAAACGTTCGATCTACCTAGCCACTTGTTCTTCTGGATTTTTAAAATTTAAAAGCCATTTCAAAGCAGCGTAATCCGTTCTCAACAAAAACTTTTGACCATATAAATACTTGTGAAAGTGCTTAATAGAATCAACAATTGTCAATAACTCACATCTGGTGACGCAATAATTACGCTCCGGTTTTGACAAAGTTCTGCTATAATAAACTATAACCTTTTCATTGCCGTCAACATATTGACTAAGCACTGCCCTTATTCCTTCATTACTTGCATCTGTGTCTAATACAAAATCCTTTTCAGGGATTAGATACGACAGAACCGGCGTCAAACTCAAAGCTGTCTAACTGTTCGAACGCTTGTTGACACGACTCTGACCAATCAAACGGTGCACTCTTTTCTGTAAGCTTATATAATTCTTTTGCAATGCTGGAAAAATTGGCCACAAATCGTCGATAATATGTGCACAAACCAAGAAAGCTTCTTAATTCCTGAGAATTTTTCGGAACAGGCCAAAGGTTAACCGCTTCAATTTTCTCAGGATCGGTTCCTACCCCTTTGGCAGAAAATATATACCCAAGATATTTTACCTTGCTTTTGAAAACTGCACACTTTGCCGGATTTCGTTTTATACCAGCATTCCGGATCCTTTGGAAAACTTTTCCAAGATTGTGTAGATGCTCTTCAAACGTCTCTCCAACAACAATAATGTCATCCAAATAAACAGGACATGTTCTCCAATTTAATCCTTGTAACACATACTTCATGAGTCGCTCGAAAGATCCAGGTGCGTTGCACAAGCCAAATGGCATCACTGTAAATTGCCACAATCCTTCACCTATTGAAAAGGCAGTTTTCTCGCGATCCTGGGGATGTATTCCCACCTGCCGCTCTTAAGATCTAAAGTAGAAAACATTCGAGATCCCGCAAGTGTATCGATGGTGTCATCAATTCTGGGCAGAGGTTAACTTATCTTTTTGCGTGACCTCGTTTAACATTCTGTAGTCGACACAAAAACGTAGCGAGTTATCTTTCTTCTTAACAAATATTACAGGTGAACTTCATGGACTATTGGATGGTTCAATAACTCTTTGTTTTTCCATCTTTTCCAGCATCTTTCTTCTTCTTCGTCAATAGCTATTATATCACAATACTCTTCAATCAGCTTTTCCGCTTTGACATAGTCCATTGGTTTTAGTGAAGTTTTAGTGGCTTCAAGCAGTGCCTGAATTTGCCAATCCCTAACCCTAACCCTATTCCTTCTTTTTATCATTATTTTTACCAACCACTGTGTTACATGCCAATATGTGATCGACTGGGCTGCATACCGCAATTTCATCACCTTTTGTTATTTGCTTGTCGCATTCTGTCACATTCATAACTCTGACTGGCACGTAGCTTCCTGACTCAGTTCGTACCAGTGTTTTTCCGATCATTAATCCATGTTTTTCAACTCCGTTTAGGGGCTCGATGAACCCAACAACTCTTAAGTTTTTCTCATTCTCTATTTTTGCCCAAACCAAAGATTCCGACTGAGCAGGTACAATGATGCTCTTTGTTACCAATACTCGCTTTACCAAATTCGTTTCGCCTTTATAGCAAACAGGTATTTCCATATTTCTCTGTCTAAATGTTCCCATTTTTAAGTCCACTGCAAAACCCTGAGTTCTCATAAAGTCAAGCCCAAGTAGGCATTCTTTCTCTATATCAGCAACCAGAAACTTGTGCTGAAAAGTCTTATTTCCCAGCCTTATTTCAGTTTGAATTTTACCAACTACTGGAACAAGCTCTCTTGTTGCAGTCTTTAAACGGATGGGTTTTTCACTTTGTAAAACTTCTCCTTTCGCCAAACAAAGTTTTATGATTAAACAAGAAGTTCCCGTATCAATAATAAACTTACAGTTTCTCATTCCTAATCTACCTTCCACAAATCCACAAATAAACTAGTTCCGTTTCCAAGAACGGCAACAGGCACAACTCTGCAAGGCAAATTATCTTTTACCTTCACAGAATCTGATTTCTTCTTGTTGTAATGGGCCCTTATGGGTTTTCCTTGTTTGACATCAATACGCCTACAGTGATTCATTTTCTCCTGTTGCCCGGGTCTAGACATCTGAATTATACAGTCTTTTTGTAGATGTCCCGGTCTTCCACAACTCCAGCAGCGCAGTGAGTTATTACCTTTCCAGTTAATTTTTTCCTTAATAACTTTGGACTCAATCATCCAGTTCATCTACGTCCTCGATTCCAATTTTTTTTACGTGACGAGACCTATCAGATGGCTCCACAGAGGCTTCATAATTTATTGCAAATGCCAAAGCCTTGCGGGGACCAGCTACGCGGGCAACCCTAAGAGCCTTTTTGGTTTCAGAGTTCTTCAAGGCCGCAATGAATCCATCCGTAATAATTGTGTTGAGGACATTTCGAGGGCACAAGGGGTATCCCAGATTAGCAAGTCGTTCTATATCCGCTTCCAGCTGTTGCCGGCTTTCTTCGGGTTTCTGGCGTCGACTCTTGAGTTGAGCTCGAAAAATATCTGGCGCGTGTTGATTACCGAATCTGTTCTCGATAACCTTCACGATTGCATCGTAATCATTTTTATCTACAATAAGCTCGAGAAACTGTAAAGCTTCTCCCCTCAAGGAAAATACCAGATTTTCCGCCTTCTGCTGGCTGGTTAACCAGTTATTTCTCATGGCAGCAATTTCAAATTGAGCTTTGTAGACGGACCATGACACAGTGCCATCAAAAGCCGGGGTCTTGGCATGCTCAACAGGATGAATTATTTCTTGGACTTGGCAACCAGTCTGTCCTAGTTTGACCAGGTTGTTCAATTTTATTTCCAGGTTGCTCTAGATTCTCTTCTCGATTTCTTTGGTATTCTCTTCTACCAATTTCTCCAGGTTATTAACTCTTTTTTCCACATCTGTTAATCTAAGTTGACCTTCAAGAATTAATTATTTTATTCTTTCCATAACGGCTTTGGTTTCTTTTTGCGCTGCTCTGTTTTCTTCCTGTGCTGCTTTGTTTTGCTCCTTTGCTGCTCTGATTTCTTCCGTCATCTTTTTCAGAGAATGTGTTAATTCCTTATAAAATATCAAATTCGTCTGCATCCAAACCTTGACTTTCCAATGTCATTCGAAAGCGATCCACGAGATCAGACTTTTTTCCTTTGTCACTGAATTCTCGTTTTTTTAGTTCCCGCCTCAACTCAAGCAGGGAGAGTTCTTCCAATAATTTGTGATGAACCATTTTTATATATCCCACTTCTGACACCAGTTGTTATAATATCGATAACTATACTCAGGTTCTTTAGAAATGGTCCAAAATTTATTAGAAGAAATACACATTTAATCAAAGAAACTCGTGTCTTAGTAACTGTAATTAAGACTGGTTGATTGAAGTTATGTAATCACTCAACTTATAATTTTCTGCTTTCTTAGTTCACAAAGTCTTTCTAAGATTAATAAGATTTTATAACAAAATTATAAACCGTAGATAAAAAATATATATATCTATATATATAAAAATGAATGTTTGTATATATGTATATATATATTCATGTCCTTTATGCATTGCTACATCATTCATCCGATCGTAATGAAATTTTCACACAACCTTGAGAGTCAAGGGAAATCAAATATAGTGAAAAATGTTTTGAAATCCGTCACAAAATGAGCGGAGCGGAGCGGGTGAGCGAGCGGGAATTATATATATATGTTGTGCGTATGTATGTGTGTATGTATGTATGTATGTGTATGTGCATGTATGTGTGTCTGTGTGTGTGTTTATGTATGTACTATCGGAGATACCCGGCGTTGCCCGGATTTTTAGAGGTTTTTCTAATGTTTGTCTCTTTCTCTCCCGTTTCCTTTCCTACCTGCTTTCTCACTCCTGTTCGCTTACCCGTTTTCGGTCGTTTTCCCGCTGCCGGTCGCTTTCCCGCTCTCGGTCGCTTTCCCGCTCCCGGTCGCTTTCCCACTCCCGGTCGTTTTCCCGTTCCCGGTTGCTGTCCCGTTCCCGCTCACGTTTGCTCTCCCATTCCCGCTCACGCTTGCTTTTCCGTTCCCGCTCGCTGTCCGTTCCGGGTCGCTTTCCCGTTTCTATAATAGACAAACTCACCCACAAACATTCATATATATATATATATAGTCTTAGCAAATCTATTTTACGTTTTATAGGCTAACAGAAGTTATGAAAGAATGTAAAAGAGAAAATGAACGTGAACGGGAACGGGAACGGGAGAGCAACCGTGACCGGGAATGGGAGAGCAAGCATGACCGGGAACGGGAGAGCAAGCGTGAGCGGGAACGGGAAAGCGACCGGGAACGGGAAAGCGACCGGGAACGGGAAAGCGACCGGGAACGGGAAAGCGACCGGGAACGGGAAAGCGACCGGGAACGCGGAAAGCGACCGGGAACGCGGAAAGCGACTGGAATCGGGAGAGCAAGCTTGGAAGGAAACGCGAGCAAGAGAGAAAATCCATAACAAAACTTCTGAGCGGGAAAGCGACCGGGAGCTGGAAAACGACCGAGAGCGGAAAAGCGACCGGGAACGCGACGAAAACGGGAAAGTGGAGAAGGAAACGGGAGCGAGAGAGACAAACATTAGAAAAACCTCTAAAAACCCCGGGCAACGCCGGGTAACCCTGCTAGTATATATATATATATATATATATATATATATATATATATATATATATATATATATATATAGATATATATATATATATATATATATATATATATGAGTTTGAGTTTGTTTATTCAGTTATCAATACATACATTCAAAATCACAACCAAGACAGAACAAAAAAAACAATAATAATTAAATAGTCATTATAATAGCATGTATGATTGATGAAGAGGTGCTGCATCAGGCCCCTCTGTGCTGACGAGTTATACTGCAATCAAAGTAGAGCGAGTTGATTTTTGAAGGCATTCACCGAACATGCGTCCACTGCTTCCTGCGTCAAGGAGTTCCAGCTGAAAGCTACTCGATTTGTGAAAAAGTGTTTTCGCTCTTCACATCCTTTAATTCTTTGTGGTAAAAGAAGGCAGTTGTGACCTCTCAAACAATAGGATCTGTTAGTTTGCCATGTGGGATGTTTTTGCAATACAAAAAAATTCACTTCATCAATATGAGCCAGTATTTTGTATTGTTGGATCAAATCGCCTCTAACCCTACGTTCTTCAAGCGTGGTAATTCCAAGCTTCTGTAGTCTTTCTAAGTATGGTAAATGTTTGATTTGTTGTAATTATTTTTGTAACTTTGTGCTGGACCTTTTCGAGAGTATCAATGTCCCGGCTTAGATGAGGAGACCAAACTTGAACTGCATATTCGAGGTGTGGTCGAATGTTGGCCTGGTATAATGTTTTCCAAAGATGGAGACTACGACTTTAGAATAATTTTTTGAGTCTACCAAGAATTCTATTAGCCAAGGCAGCCGCTGCATTCACTTGAGACCTTGCTTTGAGATCATCCGATACTAGAACACCAAGATCTCGTTCGACTGTCGTTACTTCTAAATTCTTTCTATTTCCATCTGGGTCTAACATAGAATAAATAAATTTTGATTTCTGATTGGTTCGTCCAACGTGCATAACTTTGCATTTGTCAATGTTGAATGGCATCAACCATTTGTGTGACCACTGGACTGCCTCATCTATATCGTTTTGGAGTCTGATACAGTCTTCCACGGATTTGATAATCCCAATGATTTTACTATCATCTGCAAAAAGCTTGATGTGTTGAGATAATTTGTCAGGGAGGTCATTTATATAGAGCAAAAACAATAGAGGCCCAAGTACTGAGCCTTGCGGTACCCCACTCGTAACCTTTTTCCATCCTGAAGTACAACTGTCGATCTGAACTCTCTGCTGACGATTGGTTAACCAAGATATATATATATATATATATATATATATATAAATATATATATATATACTATCCTAACAAGGCCTAATTTATGTCGGAAACATTAAATGTATGTACTGTCATCCATCATCCAGAATAAAGTTTTCCTGGAAGTGTTAGAGCTCTAGGTGGTCGAAAAGTGGGAAAGCGACCGGGAGCGTGAGAGCAAGCGGGAAAGGAAACAGGAGCGTGAGAGAAAAACGATAAAAAAAACCTCTAAAAAGCCCGGGCAACGCCGGGCTCACCGCTAGTATATATATAAAAACTAGATTATGTATGTAAGGATGTCCTTTATGCATTGCTACAACATTCATCCGATCGTAATGCAGTTTTTACACAAGCTTGAGAGGCAATGGGGAAAAATTTTTGTGAAAAAAATCGAATCGGGCACAAAATGAACGGAGCGGAGCGGGAGAGCGAGCGGGAACTATGTCTATATATATGTATATATATATGCATATGTATATACATATATATATTATATATATATATATATATATATATATATATATATATATATATATATATATATATATATATATATATATATATATATATATATATATATATATATATATATATATATATATATATATATATATATATGGGAACGGAAAAGCAACTGAGAGCGAAAGAGCGAGTGGGAAAAGAAAAGCGACCGGGAAAGGGAAAGCAAGCGAAAGCGGGAAAGCGACCGAGATCAAAAGAGCAAACAAGAAAAAGACCAGGAGCGGAAAAGCGACCGGAAGCGAGAAAGCGACCGAAAGCGGGAAAGCGACCGGGAGAGAGAAAGCGACCGGGAACGGGAGAGCGACCGGGAACGGGAGAGCAAGCGGGGAAGGAAACGGGAGCGAGAGCAGGGGCGCAACTAGGGGGCAGGTGGGTGCAAACCCCCCAGACCAAAATTGGAGGGTCCTGCAATTTTTCCACATTCGATGAGTTTTTCTTTCGGGGGGGGGGGGGGGGGTGGGGGTGCTTAATTTTTAAACTTTGGTTTAACTGGTTTGAGACTGAGTTTGATTATTTTCAGTTTGCAATCTTTCTTTTTTATCATTAACTAGCGGGGGCACCCGGCGTTGCCCGGGGATTTTAGAGGTTTTTCTAATGTTTGTCTCTCTCGCTCCCGTTTCCTTCTCCGCTTTCCCGTTCCCGTCGCGTTCCCGGTCGCTTTTCTGCGTGTATATATATATATATATATATGTTATTCATGCACTGCTACACCATTCATCCGATCGTAATGAAATTTTCACACAACCTTGAGAGTCAAGGGGAATCAAATATAGAGAAAAAAATTGAAATCCCGCTCACGCTTGCTTTTCCGTTCGCGCTCGCTGTCCGTTCCGGGTCGCTTTCCCGTTTCTATAATAGACAAACTAACCTACAAACATTCATATATATATATATAGTCTTAGCAAATCTATTTTACGTTTTATAGGCTAACAGAAGTTATGAAAGAATGTAAAAGAGAAAATGAGCGTGAACGGGAACGGGAACGGGAACGGGAGAGCAACCGTGACCGGTAATGGGAGAGCAAGCATGACTGGGAACGGGAGAGCAAGCGTGAGCGGGAACGGGAAAGCGACCGGGAACGGAAAAGCGACCGGGAACGGGAAAGCGACCGGGAACGGGAAAGCGACCGGGAACGGGAAAGCGACCGGGAACGGGAAAGCGACCTGGAACGGGAAAGCGACCGGGAACGCGGAAAGCGACTGGAATCGTGAGAGCAAGCTTGGAAGGAAACGCGAGCAAGAGAGAAAATCGATAACAAAACTTCTGAGCGGGAAAGCGACCGGGAGCTTGAAAACGACCGAGAGCGGAAAAGCGACCGGGAACGCGACGAAAACGGGAAAGTGGAGAAGGAAACGGGAGCGAGAGAGACAAACATTAGAAAAACCTCTAAAAATCCCGGGCAACGCTGGGTAACCCCGCTAGTATATTTATAAAACTGAGTGTTTGTCTGTGAGTTTGTCCTTTATAGAAATCTGAACCGCTGGAGCGATCTTGATGAAATTTGGCAGAAAGGTAGTTAGTTCTCTCACAAGAAAATGTAAAAGAACCTGAAAAAACATCAGCTACAGCAACACTAATGTTATATGTGGAAATGCTACCAGTGCTTTACTCTGAAGCAGCATGTAGTGGGAACTGCTGGCTAAAAATAAAAAAATAATGACAGATCAGAGGCGGCGATTGGGGAGAGGGGGTTGGTGAGGCTGGGGGGGGGGGGGAGGCGACGGCCCCTCTAAAGATTTTTTCCACCAAAATTTTTTTGTATTAGCTCACTCATGCTTGAGTATTTAGATTCGTTGATAAACGTAGTATTTTTCATACATTTTGAAATAAATCTACTTAGTTATATGCTAATAATTTTCAATCTTGTAGGACCTTCGGTCCATCCGATCAAGCTCGTATGAACCTTTAACCTCGTGTTATTGCAACGGCGCAACTAGGGGGCGCAAGCAAAATCGGAGGGCCTTACAATTTTTCCAAATATGACGAGTTTTTCTTTGAGTGGGGCGTGCGGCGTGCTACATTTATTTTCAATCTATTGTATGCCTATATATTTTTATGTTTATACATATCATGAACTTATCTTTTAACATTTGCTTTAATTGGCCTGAGACTGAGTTTGCACTCTTGATTTTCTATCATTAATAAATTAATATAATAGTAGACCACGTCACTCACTGAATCTGTCATGCTGTCATATATATATATATATATATATATATATATATATATATATATATATATATATATATATATATATATATATATATATATATATATATATATATATATATATATATATATATATATATATATATATATATATATATTAGTTTTGTTTTTCCTTTTAATTAAGTTCACATCAACGTTGAATGTTCCACTTCTCTGAAATTCGTCAAATATATTTATAAATATATTTTCAAAGGGTATGATTGTGCCAATATTGCTATAACATCAAATGATCAGCCTGAGCCTCGATACAATGAAATAAGTAATTTCATCGAATGCCGGTACGTGAGTGCGCCTGAAGCGATTTGGCGTTTGCGAGAATACAAAATGCACGATAGATCGCATTCTGTGATGCGATTGCCTGTTCACTTACCAAATCAGCAGCAAATTGTTTTTGAAGAAGGTCGGAAAGAAGAAGCTCTGCTTGCTGCACGAATTGGAAAAACGAAACTTGAATCATGGTTCGAGCTCAATACAAATAATCCAGCGGCACAAGTTCATTTATACACAGATATCCCTTATCATTTCGTGTACGTACGTGGTCAATGGCAAGAGCGGAAAAGAGGAGGCGAAAAACCGATTGCGAGAATGTACACAGTGAGCGTGAAAGATGAAGAGCGTTTTTACTTGAGATTACTGCTGTTACATGTTCCTGGAGCAACAACTTTTGAGTTTCTGCGTACGTTTGATGGTAATTTGTGCGAAACGTTCAAAGCTGCAGCTATGGCACGAGGCCTTCTCGAATCAGATGAAGAGTGTGATAGATGTTTAACTGATGCCGGAACATATTTAATGCTTATTTGAACCAAATCCACAGCAAGGACCACTTCTCAACGATGGCCGTCAATTCACAAGAAATGTCGTGTATACTGAAATTCTTTAATAATAATAACTAATTATTGCACACTTTAATTTTCACATCCTTTGAATTTATATGAAATACGTTAGTAAATTAAAAATTTAAACCCAATAAAAAATTTAATTAAATTTGCTTATATATAAATTTTTTTATGGTTATCAAATGTCATTTTGTTTTTGTTGACTATTTTTATAATAACGGGCGCCGTATTTTAAAACTTCCGTCATTTTTGACGGGCTCTCTGTAGTTATTTAAGGTTGCAAAAAACAACTGCAGACTGAAGATAGTCAAAAGATATTTTCGCCTGGGGCGGGTTTTTTTCCTTGTGTCTGTCCTAGCTTGACATGCACTTTGTAAAATGCTACATATATTATCAATTTATCAATCTAATATATATATATATATATATATATATATATATATATATATATATATATATATATATATATATATATATATATATATATATATTCTTTTAAACAGGCTCTATTAAACACAATTGACCACTTAACATTAGTCATCTTTCTTAGCAAGTTTTTAAAGCCCTTTTCATCCATTTGAAACGACGAGACATATATTGAAAAATTTATTGGTTAAAATAGTTAAATGATAAAACGATCAGGGTTAACTGGCCAGTTTCAGCTATAAAAAGCCATCTTCAGAACCCTATGTTAAACAATAAATTAAATATTAAATATTATAAAAGTTGAAAAGGAAGAGTTAAAAATCAGAAATACTTAGGCTTAGACGGAGACATTTAATTAGAGCTAGGCTGAATCAGTTTTCAGTTAATAAATTAATACGGCTATTGATAGATGGAACACATTGAAATTTAGGTTAAAAAAACAGAAGGAAAAAAAAAGCGACCACATTAAATGAGTTACAAAGAGCGAAACTCACTTTGAAATTAAATAGAGTTCGAGGAAAAGTAGCCCAACAAAATCGATGATATTTTTTTCAATAATTTAGAACTAAATAAGTAATTAAAACACAGGAAAGACAAGTTAAAACACGTTAAACGCTCGATAGGTGAAAAACGTAACTGTTGTGACGAGACACTCCAGGTGTAGTCAGGTGCGCCTTCCTAGCTAGCTACCGAGTTGTTGCGAGAAAGTTCTGTTTAGTGTTTTGCGAGTTGCGCGGTATTAATATTACATGTTTCTTGTTATTTATATGTTGTTTAGAAAGAATAAAGTTTTCTGAAAGACACAACAATTGGCGCAGTCGACATGTCTGAAGTTGATAAATTAATTAAATTGTTCGCTGAGCAAGAGAGATATCGCTCAGAACAAGAAAGACTTCGCGAAAAAGAACGAGCAGAACACATAAAACAAATGGAGAGGTTGATTTTGAGTTTACAACCATCGGCAACAAATATTCCCAGTTTCGAAGCTTTCGATCCTTTGAAAGAATTATGGAAAGATTACTGGGCAAGGTTTGAAACTTTCACTGGTGCTCATTCGGTTCCTGGTCGAAAAATACCTCAAGTTTTCTTGACTAATCAAACTTCGTCAACATACAAGTTTCTTGATACGTTAGCAAGTCAGCAAACACCGCCAAAGAAAGCGAATGACTTAACGATAGAAGAAATCGAAATGTTTATGGGAAATCAATATAACCCATCAAAGTTTGTCGTCCGAGAAAGGTACAAATTCTGGACCGCAATGAAACGAGAACCAGGTGAAACCATCAACCAGTTGGCGGCAAGAATTCGTCAAGCAGCGACAACTTGTGATTTCGCTTCCATCGAGAATCCACAAGACGAAGCAATGAGGACCAGATTCATCTGTTCCGTCAACAATGAAGCAGTCCTCCGAGCTCTGTTCCGCATAAATGACGATGAGTTATCTTTTGCAAGAGCAATAGAGATAGCATGCGAAACCGAAGATGCAGCTCAAGTTGCAAAAGAAACCGTTTGCGAAAAAGCCCCATCACCTGAGAGAACGTCTCAGGTATTCAAAGTTGATCGAAGAAAGCAGAAGAAACTTACGGAATATCATCAGCAGCACGCAACTGATAAAACGTCAAATGTTCCTAAAGAAAAGTGTCGACGTTGCGGTAAGAACAACCACACTTTTAAAGAATGTCGTTTTGCAAACTACATATGCAATTTCTGTCAAAAGAAAGGACATCTGCAAGCTGTTTGTCTAAAAAAGAAAAGACAAGTTCAGTGTATATTTGCAAAAGATGAATTCGTGAAAGAACACGTGTTCACCATGAAAGGACGAAATCCTTTGTTGCAACAGTTGACTCTCAACAGTCAACCCTTCAGTTTTCTCATTGATAGTGGTTCCAGAGACAACTTTTGTTCACGAGCTGCATGGATCAAACTGGGGAAACCGAAGTTGCAGCTGAATGATAAAAGATATTGTTCAGCAACGGGAGATGACATCCCAACAATGGGCACATTTGAAACAGACGTAAAATTAAAAAACTCAGACATCCAAAGAAGAGTGTGGTTCAATGTCACAAAAACACATGATCTCAACCTACTGGGATTTGAGGCGATACGTGATATGAAGATTGACGTCACCGCATTGCTGTCAAAGAACTTCAGTTCCGTTCAACTTATAACGGAAACAACAGAAAACCACCTTCAAAATGAATGTCAACTTTTGTGCTCTGAATACAGCGAATTGTTCGATCCACAACTGGGATGTCTTAAAGATGTCGAACTAGAAATAAAGTTCAAACCAGATTCGGAACCGATTTTCTGCAAGCCCCGGACAGTACCGTTTGCTATCCTGGAAGAATTGAACAGTGTGTATGATGCAGGAATAAGAAAAGGTATATAGATTCCAGCTCAGTTCAATCATTATGGAACCCCGGTAGTTCCAGTCAGAAAACGGATTCAACCGAATCAGAAAAAGGCAGGACTAAGAATCTGTGGAGACTACTCGGTACTTGAAACACATCGTTACCCAATGCCACTTCCAGAAGATCTGATGAGAAAATTAGGAGGAAGCTTTTGCTTCAGTAAGATCGATCTCGCAGATGCATACCTCCAGATTAAACTGGCACCAGAAAGTCAAAGAAGACTAGCGTTGAGCACGCACAAAGGTGTACTTCTACAAACACGTCTACCTTTTGGCATCACTTCAGCTCCAGGTTATTTTCAAGAAATAATGGACAAATTAACGTGTGATCTACCAGGAGTAGCGGTGTACTTAGATGACATTCTAGTGAGTGGAACCACAGCTGACGAACATCTGAGAAACCTACGGAATCTTTTTCAACGTTTACAAGAAAGAGGTTTAAAGTGCAATCAAACGAAATGCGTTTTTGCTCAACCGTCAGTGGAATACTTGGGACATCGACTCACCAGAAACGGCATAGAAAAAGGAAAACATGTAGATGCAGTGACGAAGATGCCACCGCCAACAAACGTTTCTTCTCTGCGATCGTTTCTGGGATCGGTACAGTTCTACGGAAAGTTCATCAAGAACCTTTCGACTTTAACCGAACCGTTAACTCGTCTCACAAAGAAAAACACACCATGGCAATGGGGCGTCAAAGAAAATGCAGTGTTCCAACATCTTAAAGATATTCTTGCGAATGAAGTTAGTCTAGCTCATTTCGATCCTACGGCTTCCTTAGGAATGTCATGCGATGCGTCGGAAGTAGGAATTGGAGCAGTGTTGTTCCACAGATATGACGATGGTTCTGAACGTCCTCTTTACAACGTTTCTAAAACATTGACAGACACACAACGACGCTACAGCCAGATTCAAAAAGAAGCACTTTCTATCATTTTTGGTCTGCAGAAATTTCATCAATTCTTGTACGGGCGTAGATTCATCCTGGTGACAGATCATAAACCACTCCTCGCATTGTTTGGTCCGTCAAAAAGAACTCCGGTCCTGGCAGCAAATCGTCTAGCAAGATGGGCCCTGACATTGAGCCAGTACAACTACTCAATTGAATATCGAAAAACCGGTGAACACGGAAATGCAGACGCTCTCAGTCGCCTACCAGCGTGCGAAGACGGAGAATTTGACTCGACAGAAGAAGATGCAGATGTTTCAACAGTTTGCGTTATTAACACAATCAGCCAACAAATGTCCGATTCCAGACTGTTATCAAAAGAGTCAAGTAAAGATCCTGTTATCTCTACAGTGATACGATTTGTGAGAGACGGCTGGCCTCACAGAATCATGCAACCGGAATTAAAACTGTATGAGAAACTTTCTGATTCTCTTTCAACAGAAAGTGGTTGTCTACTCTTTGGAGCAAGAATCGTGATACCAAAGAAATTACGCGGCAAGATTTTAGAATTATTACATACAGGACATTTCGGAATGCAAAGAATGAAGCGTTTAGCAAGAACTATAGTTTATTGGCCTCGAATTGACAACGATATTGAAAATTTAAGTCGTTCATGTAGTTCTTGTGCTGAACAGCAAAACAAGCCACCAAAGATGATGAATCACCCGTGGATGATTCCTGAAAAGCCTTGGGACAGAGTGCATCTGGATCACGCCATAAATTTTTTTGGAACCAATTGGCTGGTTATAGTAGATGCCTATTCGAAATACCCGTGTATACATCCGACAAGTTCCATAACAGCAAAAACAACAACTCAGTTTTTGGATGAAGATTTCGCACATTTTGGTTTCCCACACACTTTGGTGACTGATAATGCCCCAACCTTTACTTCTGAAGAATTTCAGAATTGGTGCAAAGAAAGAGGCATCATTCATCTTTCTGGAGCTCCTTATCATCCTGCAACCAACGGGGCAGCTGAGCGATTGATACAAACTTTTAAAAAATCACTCACGAAGTCTGCACATCCTCTCCGAAGAGCTTTGCAAGATTTTCTTTTGCAATATCGGAGAACGCCCTTGGAATCTGGATTTTCCCCAAGTGAACTCTTGAATGGACGACAAATCAGAAGCAAATTAGATTCTCTTTTGCCATGTCCTCCTTGCCTTGTTCGAGAGATGCAGGATAAACGAAGTCAAAGAACAAACAAAGAATCTTTCCAAATACAACACAAGTACAAAATTGGAGATTTTTGTTACGCTCTTCACTGTGGTCCCAGACAGGGTAAACAACCAAGATGGATTCCTGCAATCGTCAAGAAAATATTGGGAGCACGAAACATCCAAGTACGATTGTGCTCAAATGGGTCGATTTGGAAACGCCATGTAGAACAACTCCGCCCACGTTATGTTACACGTTACTCTACATCATCGAGTCCTGGAGACGACGCATTTGACACCACGTCAACGAGGAGTCCAGCTACAACGTCAACAAAGAGTCCAGCGACCACGTCAACGAAGAGTCCAGCGACCACGTCAACGAAGAGTCCAGCGACCACATCAACGAAGAGTCCAGCGACCACGTCAACGAGGAGTCCAGCGACCACGTCAACGAAGAGTCCAATCACGACGAAAAGTCCGGCAACCGTGTCAACAGGAAATCAAGCGACCAGTTTGCCAATGAGTTCTCCATCCAGTGCGACAGCCGTACCAGGAGAAATTCTACCGACGGATCTGACAAGATCAGCAACGCAAGCGAATACTTCAGTTGAAACCGGACCACGACGTTCGGAGCGCCTGCGGTTGAAGAATTTAAGATTTTGACACGATTTTTTTTTTCGTTAGAAGACGTTTTTACATTTAGTTTTCGCTTTTGAAAAGACTCAAAAGCTTGTGGGAAGGTGTTGTGACGAGACACTCCAGGTGTAGTCAGGTGCGCCTTCCTAGCTAGCTACCGAGTTGTTGCGAGAAAGTTCTGTTTAGTGTTTTGCGAGTTGCGCGGTATTAATATTACATGTTTCTTGTTATTTATATGTTGTTTAGAAAGAATAAAGTTTTCTGAAAGACACAACAGTAACCATACAGAGCGGCGTTGTACGACTTGTGAACAACACAAAGAACGACAAGCACGGGCACAAAAATATTGGCAGTAACATAATCTAAGACAAGGCTATTGTATACGGTCGGACGGCAATTAGCGCCGTCGCCGCTTATTAATATTATCATTGTAAGTGAGATGCTCAAAAGTAGTATTCGAACCATTGAGCCCCGCACCATCCTCGCATCCAGGCTAAACGTCATGAAGTTCAACTGGGACGAAAGCGTCAAGTTGCCCGCAGGTCAAAGTATTGTCTTCATCGCCGAGCAAGCCATGAGACAACGATAGAAGATTACTTTCTTCAAAGATGCCTGCATCACCATCGACTGAAGACGAGATGAAGCTGGTGGGGAAAACGACGTTATCGCCAAACAGTGTTTGACCATCTCCATGTGTAACGTCCCGAGCTGAAGCACTGCCAATATTTTTGTGCCCGTGCTTGTCGTTCTTTGTGTTGTTCACAAGTCGTACAACGCCGCTCTGTATGGTTACGTTGTTCACCTATCGAGCGTTTAACGTGTTTTAACTTGCCTTTCCTGTGTTTTAATTACTTATTTAGTTCTAAATTATTGAAAAAAAATATCATCGATTTTGTTGGGCTACTTTTCCTCGAACTCTATTTAATTTCAAAGTGAGTTTCGCTCTTTGTAACTCATTTAATGTGGTCGCTTTTTTTTCCTTCTGTTTTTTTAACATAAATTTCAATGTGTTCCATCTATCAATAGCCGTATTAATTTATTAACTGAAAACTGATTCAGCCTAGCTCTAATTAAATGTCTCCGTCTAAGCCTAAGTATTTCTGATTTTTAACTCTTCCCTTTCAACTTTTATAATATTTAATATTTAATTTATTGTTTAACATAGGGTTCTGAAGATGGCTTTTTATAGCTGAAACTGGCCAGTTAACCCTGATCGTTTTATCATTTAACTATTTTAACCAATAAATTCTTCAATATATGTCTCGTCGCTTCAAATGGATGAAAAGGACTTTAAAAACTTGCTAAGAAAGATGACTAATGTTAAGTGGTCAATTGTGTTTAATAGAGCCTGTTTTATATATATATATATATATATATATTATATATATATATATATATATATATATATATATATATATATATATATATATATATATATATATATATATATGCACATTTGAGTTTTTTAAGATTCTCCGGATTAAATTTAAAAATTATTTCGCCTCCCCAAGGTTTTGCTGAATCACCGCCACTGTGACAGATTAAAAGTTTTGGGCTCGTTATTTGAAAAGATATTATGTGTAACCGACAATTTCAGCGCCAGTGGAGCGGATATTTAGTCATGGGGGTCTATTCATGAAATCAAATCGAGCTCGTTTAGGACAAACAATGTTATCTGAACTTGTGTTTACTAAATGCAATAAACATTTAAAATAATGACAATTTAAATTTTAAACAGTTTATTAATTTAGTTATTGACATTTTCATGCTTCAGTTTCTTAGTTGAAAAAAGTTTATTAAGATGTCTTCATTTTGAATGCTTTTACAAAGTCTTGGCCTTAAACTCGGTCTTTTCTCAATATGTCTTGGTTTTGATCTTGCCTTGCAAATAAAAATCTTAGTCTTGATCTTGGTCTTGGATTCAGTGGTCTTGATAACAAGCCTGAGAGCATAGATATATATCTATGCCTGAGAGAATAAAAAAAAAATGTAAATACAAAGTTGTATTTCAATTCCTTTTAAGATAACTTGCAGCGGGATGTTTAACAACAGTAATCAAAAATTTAACCAACAAAATTTTGGGTTCCTCTTTTACGAAACTCTAAGATCCGCCACTGTTTAGTCTCCTTGCATCCCCTGCCTCCTGGATCGTCCCTTCTTAAGGGGAAACAATTTTTCTCTGTCCCTCAAATAATGTAAAAAACGTTTAAAGTTTAAGGTTTATAATTAAAAACGAGTGGTGGGCTACATTCCTAAGAACATGTATAAATATTTTACTGAACCGGCACATCATAACTTTTACGTTACCTTAGCAACTATAGCTGCTAAACTATAGTTTCACAGGTTCTCGTTCAAGTATGAGAGAATTTAAAATTATCAGAAGTTAAAACTAATTAGAAAAAAATCTCAGTTGAAGTGGTTTAGCTATTTATTTTATTTTAACAGTTAGTTTGAAAGGTTAAAATGTTTCCGAAGAGAGTTTCTGTCAGGTGAGTAAAAAAACAAACAAATTTTATTTATTCAATCTATATTATATTCTTACACTGATACAGTCCCAAGCGCTAAAAAGTTTTTCTATAGCCTAACGAAATTGCACTTACACTTTTGTTGAATTTTTTCAAAGCAGCCAAAAAGAATGGTTTTATGTTATGTTTAATTTCTAATTGTCTGACATTCAATAAATTTGATTTAATCAATTTAATGAATATGAGGACTGAAAATAAAAATCCAAACAAGTTTTTTCAAATTTTTAAATAACAGCACAGCACCTGATGGAAAAATTGTTTCATATTTTCATGGAAAAAATCTGGCTGGTAGGAAGAAAGATGAATGCATTGCAATTTTTAAAACTGATGATGAAGGAAATTTAAAGGTTTAGCATTTATTATTTTTGTGATTATAATTCTATTCAAATAATTTGTTGCACTATTTAGTGTATGAGAAAATTGAATTTATGTAGTTTCGCTATTTTTGCTTATTAGTTGATCAAATACAAATTTGTTTTTAAATTTGTCAACATATTACTGGCTTTTTTAAGATGGTTTGATCAATCAATACCAATATTACATATGAGGAATTTATGATATTTTGGTACCGACAAAAGTTTTAAAAAATCACAGATATTTTTAATCATCTAACCAATTACAGATATTCAATCAATTTAATAAATTACAGATATTTTTAATCATCTAACCAATTACAAATATTCAATCAATCTAATAATTACAGATATTTAATCAATCTGGTGACGATGTAACTCCTTTGGCCTTGAACCAAAAACATAAAATAAGCAAAGAGGTCAATTCTACAAACACTAAACTAAAAAAAGAAGAAAGAAAATCTTCAGTTATAAGTCTTGTGAGTTTTTTAAAATGTATTTATTCAACTCGAAACAATCAAAAAGCAACATAATGCAGAAGCCAAATCAAATGCATATAAAGTTTGCAGGAGAGGAATTACTTCAATCTAACTGGACGACCTGCAAAACATTCAACTGTTAATACAGATCTAATTTATTTCATGCATTTCAGTGTAGTTTTAAATAATTTGATACATTTTCAGAGCATTGAGAACATTCTCATTTGATTTTAAAAAAAACTTAAGAAAATGGAATTCAATAAAGGTACGGTGGTAAAGCGGTAAAGTATTGGACTTCTACGCTTAAGGTCCCCGGTTCGATTTGCGGAATTTTGCCTCGCGTAACTCCCTTGGGCAAAAGTATTAACTTTTATAGCTCAGGTCAGCTCAGCCTTTTATCCACTTGTGGTAGACAAATGAGTACCAGCTTAAGCTGTGTAATAATAAAGTGCAGTCTATGAAAAGTGTGGGTGGCACGTGACTTATTATTATCATAATATAGTAGAATTAAAACAGACTATAAAGACTGGGCTTGATGGATCAGGGCTTATAGATACCTCACTGAACCTCTCAATGTTTTCTAAATCTCTTATATTAATTTCATTGCAGGTCTTGCTAGTTTGAATGTTTGCAAACCTTGAAAGTAAAATTTAACTAATTTCCCGTAATCCAATCGAGCTAAAATATGAAATTTGGGCTTGCTCCTCATGACAATGCATTCTATTAAAGTTTTAAAATTTTCTGGAAAAAAATATTTTTTAATTAAAAAGAATAATTATCTATGTTCTAAAACAAAACAAATCAAACACAATTGTATTAATGTATATATATATAAATTAATAAAAATCTCTTTTTAAAAGAAAAATTTGCAATAAATGAAAAGCCGGCAATAACTGTAATATTAGGGACTTGTGAAAAAACTTTGTCTCTTACGCTTACTTATAACTTATTCAATTTAATGAAATAAATATTTTATCTATTCATTTTAAGGCTGAAAGTTTTAAGTCTGGCAGCTCTCACCCAATGAATACAAATGCTCAATTCAATCTTTCTACTGGTCCTTTTTCAAGGTAATTATATATATTTCAAAACTAGCAATGTCAGTCAGATTAGAACCACTGCCCATCAAGCTAGCTGGGCCGACATAAATCAATAGATATGATTAGAAGTTGTTGTTAATAAGCATTATTTATCAAATTTGTGGGATTATATTTCAATAAAGACTTGTTTTTACATGAAATTTCAATAATTACTGCTGAATGTTGGACAGAAATTATTTTTTTTAACAATTACTACTGAATGTATAAGCAAGAAACTATTTATTTTGATAGTTATTTATTTTTTAAATGTATTTGATTTTAATTTCATTATTTTTATTTCTGATCATCAAACTTAGTGTTTCAAAATTCACAGAAGCGTTTTTGGCGTGTCTCTTTCATCAAAAATGATCGATCCAACTTTGGGGACTTGCGAGAATTTTACTGATTTACATTTGCATGGTTTGTCATTATTTTATTCATTTAAACACCAATAAAGTTATTTTTCAGGTCTTTGTTTAATCGTTTTTAAAGAAGATGTAGTCTGTTTTATTACATGAATTGATTTTTTATGATGTTATCTTAATGCAGCTGTGCTAAATTGCACTGAAATTTTTTTTTCATTTATTTGTAAAAATTATCTCTTTTTCTACTTCATTAAAATATCAATAACAAAAAAACCTTATTTGATTAAATATAGATGTTTCACAAAATTTAAATTTATATTTTCATTGTAAATTAGAGAAAAGTTTTCAGAAAAAAGTTGAAGTATTGAGAAACGAAGCATCATTTAACCAGCCTGTACAACTGCTGCTTGATGAAAGTGAAACTGAAACATTTCTCAGTCTTCCTTCAGAGATCGTAGCAGGGGATTCCCCAGAAGCTGATGCGGTAAAGAAGAAAAACGAGAGATACAAAGAGGTATTGGTTTAAGAATATCTAAACTTCACATTTCTAATATTTTTTAAATATTATAAAAATTACATCAGCTGCAACATCAATGGTTAGTTTTTGTTATTAATATTTTGTATGGCTTTTTTTAATTCAGCTTACTTTGAGGAGGCTGCAGGTTGTTATTAATATTAATAAAAACATCACTTATGTTATTTGATATTTAATTTATTTTACTGCTGAAGATATTTATAAATAACTAGTGGGGTAACCGGGGTTTCTAAAGGTTTTTTTATCGTTTTTCTTTCTTGCTCCAGTTTCCTTCCACTCTTGCTCTCCCGCTCCGGTCGCTTTTCCGTTCCCACTTGCTCTCCCGATTCAGTCACTTTCCCACTCCCTATCGTCTTCCCGCTCCCAGTCACTTTCCCGCTCTCACTCTTTTTCCCGTTCCCGGTCGCTTTTCCTTTCGTGCTCGCTCTTTTGCTCTCGGTTGCTTTTCTGTTCTCGCTTGCTTTCCCGTTTCTACTCATTTTCCAATTCCCGTTTCGCTAATTTTGTGACTGATTTCAATTTTTTTTTTCACTATAATATTCTCCCATTGACTCTCAAGGTTGTCTGAAAATTTCATTTTGATCGAATGAATGGTGTAGCAATGCATAAAGAACATACATGGAGACAGTCATTTTTATATGTATAGATGTAACAAGCATTCTGTAAGTGTTATATATCTGTTGAATTGAAACAATATTTTATTTGAAAATTTAGTTATTTTCTCTAAAACATGTATTATTTGATATGAGTTTTGTTTCTTATAAGCACGTTTTTGTTTGTTTTGTTTTTATTAGTTTTTTTTATAAAATCACAATTATGCCAAATAAATAAATGTCTTGTTTAATTGTTAAATAAAACAATTTTATGTTTTATTTTATAAAACGACTGTATGTTTCATCCTCAGCTACAGCAGTCGAAAGAAGCTAATGATGGATATTTAGACAAATTGATGAACACTTTCAATGACAAGTTAAAATCAAAATCAACTCAGACTTTTACTGCCGAGTCAGCGGTTTGTCTTTATTTCATTAAAATAAAGTTTAGTTGAAATTGACAGACTATCATTTAACAATCATTTGTCTATTATATTTTAGGGCATATTATGTGCAGTTTGTGCAGTTGTATAAAAATTATTTTTAATTTGCATTTATTTTTAATTAGTGTGCAGGGCAGAAATTAGAAAATTTTCATTAAATAATTATAATTGTAATATTTTTCATTAAAAAGATTTTATTCATTTAGATTGTAATCTACATACATAATTTCTTATGTCTGTATGTATGTATGTATATATGTATGTATGTATGTTCAGTATGTATGTACGTATGTGTGTGTGTGTGTATGTATGTATGTATGTATGTATGTATGTATGTATGTATGTATGTATGTATGTATGTATGTATGTATGTATGTATGTATGTATGTATGTATGTATGCATGTATGTATGCATGCATGCATGTGCATGCATGTATGTATGTATGTATGTATGTATGTAGGTTTGTATGTACAGGGTGTCCTAAAGGTTTCGCTTGATTTTATATTAATAAGAAATGTAGATTTTAGAACATTTTGAAACATTCCGTTAATATTTATGGTTTTTTCTTTGGTATTGATCATTGTTGCATCTTTGGTTCATTCATAGATATCATTGTGCTCGTAGTTCTCATTCATCATATAATAAAATTAATTGAAAATCTACATTCGTTATTTTTATAAAATCGGGCAAAACTTTTAGGACACCCTGTATGTATGTTAGCAATTTTGCATAACGCGGTGGCCGCGGTGGTCAGCAGTATGGATTTCTAGATATAACATCTAGATATATGCTATATCTAGAATTCTATGTCAGCAGTTAGTAAAATGGGTGCGAGCGGGCTTGTAATAAAAGTTATTACGAAATTGTACACTGTCAGTCCTATAAATTAAAAAGTTTAACCTAAGCTTATTAGGCAAAGGTTTTCCGACTACATCAACCATTATGTTGGATTTAGTGTTCAAAAGAAAACATCAAAAAATATTGAAGCTGTATTTTGAAGGCATTAAATATTTTTTTATATTGATGAGCAACATTTTCTAATTACAGCTTTTAATTATTTATTAAAAAAAACGTCATTTTTGACGGTGTATTTCTAGTTTATTCATATTTTTAATTTGCATTCAAGCATTATTTTATTTCATAGGAAGTTGGAGTGAATGCTAGTAGATGGGATTTGTTTGACTCCTATTGTACACCTGGTAAGAAACAAATGTTTTACATTCAAAAAAATTAATTTTAAAGTTTTTTAAAGAATGATATTTTTGACTGTAAACATTTTTTATTATTAAATGCTTATTTGACTCAAAATAGTTGAAGAAACCAATCAAGAAGAGGAATCAGAGCAGGTTGTGAACATCTCTGGAAATGAAAGTAATTTAGAAGATATGTTAATTTCTTTTAAGTTCTCTCTCTAGATTTATTTAAACTTTTATTGGAGATTTGATAATGATTAAAGTTGAACTGAGAATTGCCTTTCTTGAAATTTTACAAAGTGAATGAATGGATATATGATATTGTTATTGCTGGACTGAGACCTTTTTTGAGACAATCAAAAGTTAGGCTTTAAAATACTTTAAAATTTTTCCAGATGAAAAAATTATAAATTCAGAAAACAAAGCTCTATTAGAAACTGTCAAATCATCAGAAAAGCTTGATTTCAATGAAATATCTCAGGTGAAAATAACTTAAATATCAAGTGATTAAAGTGTTCACTTTGCAGTGTCATAATTGAGCAAATCTTTTTAAATATTAATGGTTGCTGTAGAGGGAATTGTATTAAAATTCAGTTCTTGGTCATAACTGGGATGACACTTCCAAAATGTTTTTGGCTATTCCCTTCCCAGTTATTTTGACATGGTTGATAGATAATGTGTCACTAGGGGGTGTGGGAGGTGACTGTTTATAATTCTACGTCACTATGAAATTAATTAACCCCCTATTTAATCTTGCATGAAAATGATACAAATTATTTACATTTTCAATACATAGTCTGACTCATTTAAATTCTCTCTTGTTGTCATGGAGAGGGTGGTTCAACTAAACATCAAACAAACAAAACAAGCTTTTTACAGAGGCTTGCCTGCTATTGAATTGGGTATTTAATTTAATAATACATTTTATATAACAATCAATTATTGCTTTAATGTTTTCAAAGTTTAAGTCATTTAATATCATTTTAAAGTCAGGAAATAAGTTAATTCATTAAATATTAATTTTTATTTCCACTCAGTTTCATCACCTAGGGAAACGCCACAACCATCTCCACCACCAACTGCAACAACAGCAAATTTAAATAGATTTCCAGCAAATGAAGCGAATCAACACTCTACAAGAGGTCTTCCAGTAACTGCAGCTTTGATCTCAGAACTGAGACTCAGCCTGGAATATCTGTGGCCGTATACCTGTCACAATGTTAGAACCCGAAAAGTTAAATGCATGTCATGGAATCAGACCAACCACGACCTTTTAGCTGTTGGATACGGAAGAGTCGAAAAAGTCAAGATGATCGGAAACGACATGAAGGCAAAGCAGGTGTCGAAACCGCAAGCAGGAAATGTGGATGGTAAGAAAGGAGGAGTAGGGAAGACGGAAGCAAATCTGATTGATGTTGATGCTGTCAATGGAGTTGTGTGTTGCTGGTCCATCAAAAACATTGAGGTTTTATTATTATAATTGTTGATGCCATCATTTTATTGGAGAAAATTGAATTTGTCACAACTTTTTGCAATATTAATTATTACTTAATTATTTATTACTCCATGATAAATATTTAATTTTATTATGGTTTTGTTAAAATTAACTTAAAACAAAATTTCAAATTATTAATGTAAATTTATTGAAGTTATTCAGCCATTTCTAAAATTATATTAATGTCTTTAAATTGTTTTTTTCTAATTATAACTAAATAAATTTTTAATTTAATTAATTTCAGCATCCCGAGAGAATTTACAAAACCTCCCACCCTGTTGTCTCACTTGATTTCTCAAAATCTTCTCCTAACTTACTTGCTGTAAACATTTAATTTGAAATTTTTCAATTTTTAAAACTTTTACAAATTTTCGCCGCCACAATGCCATTGAAAACTTGGCATGAAAAACTTTCAACTCTTCAGAATCAAAAATTCAACTGGTTATCTTCACTGCTATAATTGAGAAAAAAATTCTTTGACTTAGGTTGGATTAGAGAGTGGAGAGATCTTATTATATGACGTTTCTTCAAATTCAAACATGCCTATTTTAAACAACTTGTAAGTTTTTCATTATTAGTATTTATTAGTGCTAACTTGAATTTTTAAATAATTGTTTTTAATTTATCTTTCCGGATAATTAAAAATTTAATAAAAATTTTAAATCACTGAACGAAGTATCATTAGATAATTCCAAATTAGTCACTCATATTTGTTTTTACTTGGATAAATTGACACCAATATATCTATAATGATCATATCTATACATTAGTAAACATTAAAAAACATTAAAGATGCATACACTTTGAACAAAAAAGTGGTACATGCACATTGTGCATCCATACAACAACGATTATAATTCATGTACAATTAAATACATTGGTGATCCATAAAAACTTAGCTTTTGCAGTAATACATTTTGTCATTGTTACTTAATCTTGTGGGATTGAGAACTGTTTAATAATAATAATAAAACATTGAACAACATTGGTGATAGCATGAATAATTTAATTAAATTGATTAAGCTCCTCATCAGAAAAGCATTGTGGACCCGTCTGGTTGCTGAAGTGGAAGGATGGAGATATTTTAGATGGAGGAAAAGAGTGTTTGGTTTCCACATCAACTGATGGAAAAGTTTTACGATGGACAATCAATGAGGACTTCAAAAGTTTTGGTGGCTATTCAATTATTTTAATAATTTTAATTTTTTTCATTAATGTTTTGAACCAGTCCTTTTATCTACTTTTTTTATCTATCTTATTCAGATGATGTGATGGTGATTTTACAGTATCTCAGAAAATCTTTTTATAATAAAATTTTCAGTTAAATTGTTTCACGGTTAGCTTTCATCAAAATTATTCTATACTAGAAATAGCCCGTCAAAAATGATGGATTTTTGAAAAATCCTGTTCTATATTATATTTCCATTGCAGTGCCACCTTTTTTTATTTTTAGGACTGCCAGTGTACAATTGCGTAATAACCTTTATTACATGCCTGCACACACTAATTTTATCAACTGTTGACTGCTGACCACTGCAGCCGCTGCACTATGCGAAATTGCTAACATACATACATACATACATACAGACATGAGAAATTATGTATGATGATTGTTGACAAAGTGAGATAAGTAAAAACCAAAATCACCTTGCTTACATGACATTTTGACATTTGTTGTTTTATTGATTAAAATATTGATTGATATCAATAATTTTATATAATATCTTTTTTGTTTCAGAACTTATGAAGATGAGAAGAGTTCCTACTAACAACATCAACAACATCACCAGAGTCATTGGCAACACTGCAACAACCACAACTAACAATAACAACAATAATATTAATAATAACAATAACAATATGCAAAAGAATAACTTTTTCGTGTCAAAGTATATCGGAGGAATGTGCTTTCATTTCAGTCAATACAATAACAATGTGTATGTTTGTTTAATTTGCTAATCCATGCATTCAATTAATTATTTATTTATGAAAATATTCTTCTAGTTTTTTAAGTTCTATAATGTTGTTAATGTATTTATTTTGTATAATTTATCAATTAAATGTTAAATTATGTGCAAAACTAGTAAAATACTTTGAGTTTTTAAATTAAAAAATAGAAGAATTTAGGATTGTTAAAAGTTCTTTTCATTTCAACAAACCAACAAGAAGGACTTTTTTATATTTTAAATTACAAAAATATATAATCTGAAATAAATTGTTATTTGCAGATATTTAGTTGGAACTGAAGATGGTGACATACACAAATGTGACTGCTCATATATTGAACAGTACATTGAAACTTACAAGGGTCACTCAGTACGTTTTATAATTTCTTCTTTTGGTTCTGATTATTTTAATAAATGTTTTCAATTTTTGTTTTTTTTTATATGAAATAGCAAATTTGTTTTTTTTTCATGTGCTTTACTACTTATTTGCTTTTAAGCCAATTGTTATTTAGTTGAATATAATAGTACTATTTTGAATCAATTATAACCATTATATTAATTGTGTTTATTCATTACTTTTATTTTTTTCAATCTTGAATTAAAAGGTTTTGTAATAACTTATAATTTTAAAGATTATTACAGAAATATGTAATTTATACTTAAAGGGCCCTGTATATGAAGTCTCATGGTCCCCATTCAATTCAAATGTTTTTCTCAGTTGTGGATCTGATTGGACGATCAGATTGTGGACCCAGGATGTAACGAGCTCTATTGGAACACTGTCATCATCTTCTGTGATATTTTATTTTAGCTTTTTTTTGTATTGTTCTGCAAACATAGGCGTAGGAGAAGTTTATGCAGTGGGGGGCAAGGCTGGTGTCTGCCCCGAAAATATAAGTAATTTGCAATCATGAATCATAAAATGACTATCTTATTTTAGCTAGTGACTGTAATAGAATAGAAACTGTGCCAAGGTAAAAATATAATTGACGATCTTCTTCCAAAGTTTTTAAAAATTAATACATCGGTATGTAGTATTTGATCTAAATTTTATCCAAATTGACTCAGTCCAAAGGACGTTAGCCAAAAAATTGATCTAAAACAACAGAAAGTTTCTGAGATGCTCTCTGGTTTCTTCAAGTTATAAAATTTAAAAAACCACAGCATCTAGCAATATTGTAGACTAACAAAAGAAAAACAATTCGGTATTACAAATCCCCGCAAACTGCATTATGTCCAAATCTCTTTAGATTATATTTTTTGAGTAGTGTCTGGTTAGGGAAATCAATTATGAATTCATAGCTGGATAGAATGGAAATATTGGCATTTGACATTCTGACTTCCAAACTTGAAGTACTATCAGATTCAGTTACGACAACATTTTGAGGTTCATTTTATAATATGGCAAGTTTTTCATGAATGAAACACTAAACAAACTGATATAAACTGTAAATCTCGTTTGACGCTACTATGGCAAGATTAAAATGGTCAACTATTACCCGTTAATCAGATTGAGCAGCTTTACTTGAATTTGAGATTGCAACTTGCTTCCGTTGCACAAAAAAAGTGTTTTAAAGTTATCTTGTACCGTAATAAACTTGATTTTTTACTCAATCCACATAGTCTGAGTCTAACTATTCATCACATTCCCAACATTTAACCAGTTTTATGTAATTTGTATTGAATTACATACATTCCAATAACATTATGTTTTGAAAACCAAAATATCAACATGAACAAGTTTTTTGTAAACTGTTGTGTCGTTAATGAAAATGGAAATGGTCATCATCGAAAATAAATCGAATCTGGTAACTGAAAAGAAAATAAAAACGAAATTAATTCTATAAAATGATAACGAAAATAAAACAAAACAAAGATAAATGATAAAACGGAAATAAACTAGATTTAATTAATGTATGTTTTATGTGGCCTAATTTTATAGAATATTAATTTAACATATAAATTCTCTTATTATTTTTCATGTTAGTTGTAAAAAACAGCATCAAGCATTTTTTTAAAAACAAATTATATCGGGCATTTCTGAAAATGAAAACTAAAACAAAAATAAAAACATCAAAACAAAACGGAAAGTAGAATGAAAATAATAATAAGACTGAAATGCCCCTTTTCTGCCCATGTCTTCTACGCCTATGGCTGCAAATAGTGTTTATAAAATGTAATAAATTATAATTTGAAAAAATCTTCTTTATTGTATCATGTTTTCATATTTCTAAATAAAAATTTAATCTACATATTTCATTTTGACACAGTTCAATTTGATGTTTATTTTATTATTTACTTACATTCTTTTAATTAAATAAAAAACGTTGTTTTCTTAAAGAAATCAATAAAAAGCATCAGCTGGTCTCCAAGATGTTCAACGGTTTTCGCCTGCATCAACAAAGACACTGTTGAAATATGGGATATCTCTCAGAGCATGTAAGCATAGTTTACGCCATCTTGTGAGATGATTGAAAGATTTCTTCTATTAAATTGTTTTTCTTATTCAAACTCAATTTAGGTTGGAGCCTGCTTTAAAGTACAGCCCTCCTTCTTCGGGCAGTGAACTGACGAAAGTAATGTTTGCTTTGAATGCCGATTGCCTTTTGATCGGGGACACAAGTGGGCAGGTCTCAGTGTTCAAGATCGTTGGAAACTTTTCTGAACACATTGATCAGGTTAGAAATTGTTTTCTTCTTTTTGATTGACATTTGATATTTCAGTAAAGCTGTTAATTACTATTTTAGCTATGTTTTAATGTCCTAAGATGATATGTTATTAAAAAGCAGCTATAAAAACAATTAGCAATTTGAAAATGATAATTAAACTATTTATAATTGAACTAGTTAAATATTATGTAGGAAGAGGCACTCAATAAAGTTGTGGAAGCATGTCAAATTGTACAAAGGTTCAGCTAAGATGACTGTTGATTCCTCTTAAATAGGGTAACTTTTCAACACATTGGATAGCCCCCAAATATTCTGTTTTCAACTGAACAAAAGACATTTTGTAATTACATGTGGGTTGGATTGCAGGCTTTTCTTGAGGCAATGGACATTTTTAAACAACTAGACTGTTATTTTCAGACAATATTTCGCTTGCATGCTTATCATATTTTTTACTACAAAGACAAATATAAAATCAAATTTGTGAATATTTATAAAATAAACTGCAAATATTTAAAATAAATGGGTTTTTTTTATAGTTCTAGCAAACCTTTTTTGTAATGTAAATTCAGTTACTTTTCTGCTTTAGAGTTCAAAGCACAATGGAATTGTGTTGCTGCACTGTTTCATCTTCCTCCTCTTTCCCAATCTGGCTTTAGATATGAACATTCTACTGAAACTGCTCTACTTAAACTCTATAATGATCTGATTGTTTCTTTTGATTCTGGCCTCTACTCTTCTTCTTTGTCTTGTTTTTACAACGTTTTTATTAGGTCACTTTGTTGTCTGTTTGAGATTTTGTCTGTCCACGAATTCAATACGATGGTGTTTTTTTAAACATTGTACCGATAGATCATATATTGCCACCTAGCGAAAAAAAGTAAAAAAGTTATAATATTTTAAATTCAACGGACTAAGGTTTGCCACCTAGCGAAAAAAACTAAAAAGTAAAAATACAGTAAATCTTGAAACTCAAATGCTTACAAATCCATTAAAGCCATCAAAACGAAAAAGTAGAAAATAATTTTTACATAATAAAAAATACATTTAAAAAAAAAAAAGTTGGGCTAATGTAGGCTACAAGAGTAAAACAAATAGTTATAAAAAATAATGCGCCCGCAGCGTTTTTCGTTGTATATGATTTAGAAACTGTTATAAAGTATGTTACCATAATGTGATCAAGTTATTCAGAAATTCTGCCAGGCTCATAGGAATATTATTTTATACTTTTAGGGCGCAAGAATAATGTTGGTTTTAAAAAAAAATTATTTTTTATCATGTAAAATTTTCATCTGCATTTGAAACAGTTGATCACTCACTGTTATTGGTTGTACTTGATAAATCTTTTAATATAACTGGTGAATCACTCTTGTAGGTTAAATCATATCTTTCTAGTAGATCTTCTTAAGTTTTTATTTTTTATTTTTGTTATTATAGTTTATAGTCCTTTACACCAAGTATTTTAAGACTGAATTGGCTGTATGTAGGAAGCACATAAGTACTTCCTGTCGTGGATCAAAGTTTGATCCTTTTAACTGTCCCTCCTCCTTTATCCAGGTTTGGGACTGGCTCGCAATTAGCGAGGCGGAGTTATCATCTTAAGTATCTATTGAATCTTCTAAATCTACTTCTGTATCTTTAAATTATGGTGTTCCTCAAGGCTCTATTCTTGGCCCTTTACTGTTTATTCTATATACTTCTGAACTTCCTTATATTATATCTTATTACTCTCTCAATAGTCAAATGTATGCTGATTACTCTTATGTCTGTTCTACTTTCTCTACTCTTCTCTTAAGTTTCTTGTTAATCAAATAAGTAAATAACTGCCTGCTTATTATCTCTTGGAGTTTTTCTATGTGTCTTAAGCTTAATCTTGATAAGTTTGAATTAATCTATTTCAATAAGTCCTCTAAATCTCTAACTTTGCTTCCTTTGGTTCTGCCACCTCCATCTTCTCTTTCTATTTCTCCTTCTCCTCCTATTTGTAGTTTTGGTTTTCTCTTGGACTCCAAGTTTTCTTTAACTCTTCAAATATTATCTGTTACTAAATCTGGCTACTTCCATATTCGAGGCATTAAACAACTTCCTCCACTTTTCGATGACCCTTCTCTACAACTTCTAGTCTCTTCTCTCATTCTGTCTCGAATTGACTATTGCAATTCTTTCTATTATGATCTACCTGATACTACCCTCATCCTCTTTCTAAAGCCTTCAATTGTGCTGCACGCTTAGTTTCTCGCACTTCTTACTTTTCTCATATCTCTCCATCTCTTGTTCTTTTCCATTGTTTTCCTCTTAAATATAGAGTGATTTTCAAAATTTGCTTACTAATGTTAAAATTAAAAATTGCCCTTCCACCTAACTAACTTAATAAAAATTCCTCCTAAGTCTGGTCTTCAATTTTCCTCTCTTAGTCACTTTCTTATCTTTACTGTTAAGCAATCTTTTGCTAAACGCTTTTTTTCATACTCTGGTCCCTTTCCTTAGATCTCTCTTCTTCCTTCTCTTACTAATTCTACTTTCACTGTTTTCCGTCGTTGACGCAAAACTTATCTGTTTAATCACTTTATGTCCAAGCGCTATTGAACGCCACGTAAGTTGCGCTGTGCAAATATTATTTGATTGATTGATTGAATCAATAATATATCTGTTCTTCAACTCAACAAGCCTGAGTTCGTCTTTAAATTATCACGTCTACCCACCGGAAAAAAATTGAAAAGGCTAATTCAAAGGTATGGGGGACCAGTGACGAATTAAGGTTGGGGATGGGGGAGATATATCTCCCATCAGATTATCAAGAAACATATTTATGTGCCATAATAAATACCTGTTTTTAAAAACTCCAATCCAATTTTTTTGAAAAATGAGGTACCCCTGGTCATCGACTATTGTTGGAAGAAAAGTTGACTACTTAAAAAAATTAGTTGAAAAAGAGCTACGACTATCTCCCATCTATCTCGACTATCTATCAATTAACTCATCCCCACCAGAAACGGATCTAGAGGAATGGAAAACGTATTCCCCACCAGATTATCAATTAAAATTTTTTGGGTAGAATACCATCTTTTTGGAACCGTAGTTGAAAGTAAAATTCCTAACAAATACTTTTGACTACCTCTCGCTCAGTCATCAGCTTTTTTTAAAAGAGAAAGTGTTATTCTAAGAAAAATTTTGGAATAATACCTACGACCACCCCCATCATCAGCTTTTTAGAAGAAGAAAATGTGAAAAAATTTGGGAGCGACTTACCTACATTTCCCATACCAGGAATTTCTGGATTCGCAACCGGAAATTACTGGATCCGCCACTGTGGTGACCGATGTCTTCCAGAAAAAGAGCTCTATTATCATTTCTTCAAGCTTAAAATTAGTACTCATATTAGAATAATATTCATGCTTTAATAACGGGTCATCCTAAGTCATCTTCTACAGGCATCCGTGTGTCAACCTGCTTTGCAATTATCCGGTTGGATGTAGGCCTATTACACCAGCCCCACTGTACAGACCAGCGCTGGTCATAAGCGGTAGTTTACGGATGAGAGTTGGAGGCCTTACGCCGGCCGTCATTCTACCGGCCAGCGCTGGTTAATAGACGGCTGTTTACGGCTATATATGACGACTATCAACAATGCTCCGGTCAATTGCACCTTGCTTTTGCAAGCCAGTCCCAAGTCTGGAGAAAGGAGGAGGGAAAAATTAAAAAGATGAAATTACGATCCACGACAGGAAGTACTCAAGTGCTTCCTACATACAGCTTTTTCAGTCTTAAAACACCTGGTGTAAAGGACTATAAACTATTATATTACAAAAAATGCTCCTGTCCGGATGCTCGTACTATCTGGGATGTTTGAGTTTAAATTCAAAAATGTAAATATTTTCAAAAATACCAAGAAAATTTGTATGTTACCTGAACAACTAAGCAATTTCTTAAATAAAAATGATGGCATTCTTGGTTTTTTAGCCATTTTACCAAAAATATACAAACACAAAATTGTTGAACCAAATAATCTGTTTTCTGATTAACAACTTACCAAACCCATAAATACATTACAGAACACTCAAACATACTCTAAATTGTCTCAGACATATACAGACGTTAATCAATCAAACAAACGACGTGTTTCGAGCCAATACAGCACTGGACTACACGGTGGATGACGTGATATTTTTATATAACAGACCCCTAGAACCCCTGTTTAGCGTGTCATGGCAACGTTTTTGGCTAAGGCATAAGTTTTTACGATCTGTGAGTTTTTGGCAGTGCTAAGAACTGCTTTACACACGCGTTGGCTTTTTCTTTCTGAGTAAGCAACTATTTAAATTTTACCTCCATTCTTTCTAACAAGCGTGCTACTTTTCCAGTCTTGGTGTAGAAAGTCGTCTTCCTTCTTAGTTTATGCATCAAGAAGGCCTGAAAACTTGCTTTGCTGCTGCGTTGCGGAGGGTTTTTTAAACTTTACAGATTCAAAATCTGTTTCAATTTAAAAATAAAACTTTTCTAAAGATTAATCAATTTTTTATAGTTTTATTTTATAAACTTGTGAAAACTATTCTAAAATCAAAAACAATGTTCTCAAAAAATCAACACAAGTCAAAACAAATTCAAAGCATTATCCAACTGTGAATCACAGAATGTTTGTATGTTAAACAGTTTACCAGCTGCTGACCCGAATTAGAAACAGAGTATAAATGACTAATGAACTGAATTACATCATTTTGTATTGACAGGTGGATAAACAGATTTTTTTTGACGAAAGGTGGGCTGCAGTGTTGTGATTGTGGATGTTGATTTTGTATTATAGCGACATTGAAAAAAATCTGAAAATGTGAGCCACTTTACAAAAGTTGATTTTATACGAGCATTAACAACTTTTACTTTGTTTACTTGAAAAGCTAATTTGTGAAAAATTTAGAAACAATACCTTGCGTTGAAAGAATAAACGAACAAACAAGTTTTGTGCTTAGTTATCTTAATTAGTATAGGTGTTATCTCATTATTTTTGTTAGCTGGTGGGGTTTTGTTGTTGTTACACTTCATAAATGGAGAAGTTTGTGTCATTTTAAAATGTTATAACAATGATTAACAAAGCGAAAAAACATACGAAAACATGAAAAAATGATTTACAAATATAATCTGAGATTAGTCAATCATATGGGAAGTATATTTAAAACAAATTTACAAATAATTTAACTTCTAGGCACATCTCTGGTTATTTGCGTGTTTGCCAGAAATTCAGTTTAGTGGACTGAAAGTTATCATAGCAGCTGACTGAGGATATTTTTTTAGTTTAGTTAAATTCTAAATGAGACAATAAAAAAAGTTTCAGATTTCATTTGCTCTTTCAACGGGGTAGGTCAGATTTAAGTTTCTAGCAGCTGTGTCAGTTAGTGCCGTGAAAAAGTAATTCAGTCATAATTCACAATAGTGAACAGAAAAGTATATACTAGAGACCATTAAAAATACAGCTATGTACCCAATCATTGCTGTCAAAACGTCATCAATAGAAAAAATAAAAATTGTGCAGTGTTGAGATTCTTGAATATAAAACAATAAAATGGACACAACAAAATTATGCATCTAAAATTCAACGTACGCGCAAATATTTTAGAATTTACATAACAAAACCTGTGTTTAATAAAAAACGACTATAATTAGAAAACAAAAGCGTCATGATATCCTGGAAGTTATTATCAATAACGGTTCTGAATCACCCTCAGATTGTGGATGAGAAGAACCTTTAGCTGTATGTTGTAGCAAAAGACCAGCCATTAAGACGAGGGAAATTAGATCTTCCGACCCCGGTATCAAACCACCCCTTGTAATCTTCAGCGTCACAGTTTAGTGTTAATTTATTTGTTACCTGCTTAGAGCAACTGATGTCGAACTCTTCGCCAGATGAAAGACTTACTGGCTTGGTGTTGTTGTTTCTCTCGTGTCTAGTCTTGTGAACATTCAGATGATCCGATCTTGCAAATTTGAGAGGACAAACTGGACAGTGAAAAGGTTTTTCTCCTGAGTGTTTTCTTCTGTGCCTGGTCAGTTCATCTGACCGTGTAAATCTCTTTTGGCAGTTTTCTACAGAGCATCGGAAGGGCTTCTCGCCTACGCCGAAATAAGTTTTGATTTTAGTTCTTTGTTAGACCAATTAAATTCTATTCTGATTGAGCAATTCTAAACAGAAACACGTAAAATATACAAAATAAAAAACGTTTAAATGTATTAAATAAATTTTCTATCTGTTTAAATTTTTGGCGGGAACGCTGCTGTGTCGGATCAATCGAAAGTTAGTTATCGTTATAGAACAAGCCAAAAAATATTTAAATGTTGTAAGTCAGTGCTTGCTCACAGCCCGTTCCAAAACCTTAGAGATGAACTGAAGATTCGAAACTGGACGATAGCTGGCAGGCAGAGAAGCATCCAGCGTAGACTTCTTCAAGATTGGTGTGATTGTATTGGAAGGGTGGTGGTGTTTATATTTTTAGGGTTGATGTTAATGATTACTAGTATTGATTGAATTGACATGAATCCAGCATTCAATATCAAACTAATAAAAACTATTGTTGATTAAAAATAACTAGTAAAATTTACTCTTGGATTCTAAAAATTTTCAATATCGATAAACATTTCGTTTGCTTTTTAATATTTTTAATAAAGAGAACAAAAGTTGTTTAGTTTTTCTAAACCGGTTTGATGTAATCTAATTTCATGTAATTTGAAATTAGTAGTTTGTAATTTGGCCCTTTACAAATGTCATTTGTAATTCGTATCGAAATTACAATTTTCAGAGTAATTTGTAATTTGTAACGAAATTACAATATAGTGTGTAATTTGCCCATACTGTAAGCCAGACATCATTTTTATATTATAAAATTAATGTAAGAATCCAATTTTATGGTGAAACAATAGAGATATATTAAAATAAAGTACATACCTTGATGTGATATAGCCTAACTCTTAAACTAATCTAATGTAATATTCTGGACGTCTACGCAATTTCTATTCACTCACTTTATTATTATATAAAAACCACAACTTTAGCCAGTTTGTTTACTTTTTGACAGCAGCATTAGATAACAGAGCCATCTGTCGTCAGCTTTAAAACTTAAGATGCTTCAACAGCACTCTCCTTCTCGAAAATCTCTTGAGTAATTTGATTTAATAAAAAAAAGAAAAAAAATTTCAAAATATAGACATACGTAAGAAAACGTTATACCCCCTCCCCCCATAAAAAACTGTAAGATTTTTTCTCACTCCCCTTCCCTTATTTCCCTTACGTAATTTATGGACGTCACCTAAGACATCTGTGTAAGACGTTCTTTTGTAACGATCTGTTATCCATGTTAAATTAATTTATATATAATAAACTAGCGGGGTTACCCGGCGTTGCCCGGGGTTTTTAGAGGTTTTTCTAATGTTTGTCTCTCTCGCTCCCGTTCCCTTCTCCACTTTCCCGTTTTCGTAGCGTTCCCGGTCGCTTTTCCGCTCTCGGTCGTTTTCCAGCTCCCGGTCGCTTTCCCGCTCAGAAGTTCTGTTATCGATTTTCTCTCTTGCTCGCGTTTCCTTCCAAGCTTGCTCTCCCGATTCCAGTCGCTTTCCGCGTTCCCGGTCGCTTTCCGCGTTCCCGGTCGCTTTCCGCGTTCCCGGTCGCTTTCCCGTTCCCGGTCGCTTTCCCGTTCCCGGTCGCTTTCCCGTTCCCGGTCGCTTTCCCGTTCCCGGTCGCTTTCCCGTTCCCGGTCGCTTTCCCGTTCCCGGTCGCTTTCCCGTTTCCGGTCGCTTTCCCGTTCCCGCTCACGCTTGCTCTCCCGTTCCCGGTCATGCTTGCTCTCCCATTCCCGGTCACGGTAGCTCTCCCGTTCCCGTTTCCGTTCCCGCTCATTTTCTCTTTTACATTCTTTCATAACTTCTGTTAGCCTATAAAACGCAAAATAGATTTGCTAAGGCTATATATATATATATATGAATGTTTGTGGGTTAGTTTGTCTATTATAGAAACGGGAAAGCACCCGGAACGGACAGCGAGCGGGAACAGAAAAGCAAGCGTGAGCGGGAATGGGAGAGCAAACGTGAGCGGGAACGGGGCAGCGACCGGGACGGGAAAACGACCGGGAGCGGGAAAGCGACCGGGAGCGGGAAAGCGAACGGGAGCGGGAAAGCGACCGGGAGCGGGAATGCGACCGGCAGTGGGAAAACGACCGAAAACGGAAAAGCTAACAGGAGTGGGAAAGCAGGTGGGAAAGGAAACGGGAGAGAAAGAGACAAACATTAGAAAAACCTCTAAAAAACCTGGGCAACGCCGGGTATCTCCGCTAGTACATACATAAACACACACACACAGACACACATACATGCACATACACATACATACATACACACATACATACGCACATACATATATATATAGTTCCCGCTCGCTCACCCGCTCCGCTCCGCTCATTTTGTGACGGATTTCAAAAATTTTTTTTTTCTTTTTGATTTTCATTGACTCTCAAGGTTGTGTGAAAATTTCATTACGATCGGATGAATGGTGTAGCAATGCATAAAGGACATTAACATACATAAATACATATATACAAACATTCATTTTTATATATATAGATAAATAATTATATAAATAGTTTTTAAACATTTTTATATAATTAAATAAATTAAAAAATATTTACTTTACCTAAATTAATTCAAAATATAAAAAATTATTAATATTTTAATTTATTTTTTTCTTTTCATTTGTTTTGGAATGCATACAAACGATAAAACAATTTTTTCATTATAAATAAATAAATAAATAAATAAATAAATAAATAAATAAATAAATAAATAAATAAATAAATAAATAAATAAATAAATAAATAAATAAATAAATAAATAAATAAATAAATAAATAAATAAATAAATAAATAAATAAATAAATAAATAAATAAATAAATAAATAAATAAATAAATAAATAAATAAATAAATAAATAAATAAATAAATAAATAAATAAATAAATAAATAAATAAATAAATAAATAAATAAATAAATAAATAAATAAATAAATAAATAAATAAATAAATAAATAAATAAATAAATAAATAAATAAATAAATAAATAAATAAATAAATAAATAAATAAATAAATAAATAAATAAATAAATAAATAAATAAATAAATAAATAAATAAATAAATAAATAAATAAATAAATAAATAAATAAATAAATAAATAAATAAATAAATAAATAAATAAATAAATAAATAAATAAATAAATAAATAAATAAATAAATAAATAAATAAATAAATAAATAAATAAATAAATAAATAAATAAATAAATAAATAAATAAATAAATAAATAAATAAATAAATAAATAAATAAATAAATAAATAAATAAATAAATAAATAAATAAATAAATAAATAAATAAATAAATAAATAAATAAATAAATAAATAAATAAATAAATAAATAAATAAATAAATAAATAAATAAATAAATAAATAAATAAATAAATAAATAAATAAATAAATAAATAAATAAATAAATAAATAAATAAATAAATAAATAAATAAATAAATAAATAAATAAATAAATAAATAAATAAATAAATAAATAAATAAATAAATAAATAAATAAATAAATAAATAAATAAATAAATAAATAAATAAATAAATAAATAAATAAATAAATAAATAAATAAATAAATAAATAAATAAATAAATAAATAAATAAATAAATAAATAAATAAATAAATAAATAAATAAATAAATAAATAAATAAATAAATAAATAAATAAATAAATAAATAAATAAATAAATAAATAAATAAATAAATAAATAAATAAATAAATAAATAAATAAATAAATAATAAACTTATATTAAGCCAAAAAAATGTATCCAAAGTTTATCGTAATTTTAAAACATCCGTTCTTGGGACGGGCAAAACCACTAGTGTATCTGAATATTGTTTGATGTTGGCGTTGATGTTGGCGCCGAGTCTAAGCCACATGATTTGATTAGGTCAATTAAATCATCCTCAGTAAACTTCAAGAACTTGCTGAAAAATTTCCTAGAAAAACTACTGAACTCAGGTGGATCTGATCCGAATGTAGATGCTCGAACGTTGGCGATCTTTTTTTTCAAAACCACCTTGGAAGTGTTCTGCAGTCTGACTTTTTTTATAAATCGAATATCGTTTGTCCCTTCATATCAGAAAACTCACTCCACAGCTTGCTTGCAGTCATTGACGTACCTAGGGTTTTTGGCGCCCGGGGGAAAGTCTAATAAATGGGCCCCTACAACATCCTATCTGTCTATAAGTTTGAAATTTGCTTCCAAAAAAAAACTTATGACGGAGCGGGGGAGAGGGTAGTCGGAAGCTGATGACAGTAGGGTAGTCGGAATTAATTTGGAGTGATCGGACGATAATGTCTCGAAGCTGACCAGCGTAGAGAGTGTTTCGTCAAGTACTTTTGGGCCAGGATTTCAATAGGAAAACATATGATTTGTACTGGAAAACAAAGATCGCAGAGAATGCAAGAAATGCAAGCAGTACCGTATTAAGGGCGGTGACAGCGGTGTTGCGGCACAGGGCGAAAATCTAGGCACGGGCACAAAAAATTTTCTTCAGCGGTCGGAGGAACGTGTGCTGTAGCAGCTCTTGTAAATCTGAGTAGCACTTGGTGCAATCTGGGCAGGCTTAGGGACTTGATATTTTGAAGATCACAAATAGAGAAAACGTCCTTGAAAATATTGTAAAAAACATCCTCTGTACGTAGATTTATTAGTGCAATTTTAACCGTGTCCACTTTTCCAGGATACTGCTGAGTGTGGCTGATAACGATTGCAGAGAAAAGTTGAGTTCTTTTAGTGAACCAAACAACTTCATGGCGGCCTTCAAACCAAGAAGTGTAACAGCGCTGCGTAAACTGTTCAACAAACTACTTGAGACTGTTCTATACTGATTAAAGAAGGAAGTCATGGATCTAACACGACATAACCACCTTGTTAGACAGATTGGTTTAATCGTTTGTGGTGAACCGTACATGTTACATGTGCCATCGAAGATTGTTTTGTACTTTCCCAGCGTTTGTAAAGAATGGTTTTTTATGTTTTTTTTAGACATTTGAGTGATTAAACGAGACTCTTCCATGTGTTAACTTCCAAACTGGAACAGTTGGGATCTACGGGGGAGGGGCCGATAGGCGCGATCGCCTTCAATTCATGAGAAAATGCAAGTTATCAGGATTGACCCTCCTAAATGTACCTAAAAATATAAAGATTCAAACTGAAGATATAATTCAAAAATTTGCTTCTAGTAGTTGTAAAAAATATAAATTTTGTTTTGTGATTGAATTGAAACGTAATTGTTTTATTGTTAGGTATAGTAATTTTAGTGATTGATTGATTTTATTGGTTACAGTTTTCGGTTAATTTTTTTATATAAAAATTTGTTAATAAAATTTTGGGTGTATTATTTTCTATTTTTCAATAATGTCAGTTAGGCCTAAAATAAAAAAAATGATATTTAATGTTATGAGAGAAAATTTAAGTTTTCGACCCTCCTTAAAAATAATTTCTAGATCCGCCATTAAACTGGAACTGCTCAAGCCAAACTCAAACAACTTGACTACTTCTATAATTTTGGGCAGCGAAATTTTTTCATGGCTCCAAGGATAACTTTGAGCAGTTGCGCTTATTTTTGCCTTCCTAATCCGTACTTTTAGCTGATTGATGAAATGGTCCATGAATGAATTGAAAATATTTGTTCTGTACTACTATTCTGGACCGTTTTGGCCAGACAGTTTTAAAATATTTGCAGAGACTTAGGAATTCATAAAACTGCTTCGTGGCTACGTCAGTGAACTGTTAAATCTTGTTTCCACACATTGGAGAGGAAAGAATACAGTTACAAAGTCCGTTCGTACATCTGAACATATTCCTGATATTCGGATCAGCACAGCTCTTGTGCCAAGTGCCAAGTTTAGCTGGTAGTTGAAGCAGATTATTGAATAAAACAGTTAATACTGGATGATTGCTTTATACCCATCGGACCACCCCATTGTAGCTGTTGCACTGTAATAATTTGGTTATCAGCAATAATCTACGGTTAGACTCACACGTCCAAAAAAGCCGATCAACAGTTGGGGTATTTGTTAAATCCGCAGCGTGAAGAAATTCGGCAACATTTTCATCTGTGTTTCAACTTTCCTTCATATTACAAATGATCATTACCGTTAGAACTTGCTGTTAAATCGTCTGAATCTATTTAAAGAAAGGAAAGTGTCATGTTCAACTTTTTGAGGGCAGAAGAGTGAGGGTTTCAACGCAACTAGAGCGAGGGGCCATTAATGCTCGGACCTCATGGTGGCGACCATGTTTTGCGCCGGTTCGTCGTTCCCTGTAGTGTCAGGATGGAAGTAATATTCTCTGCAAAAGACTGTGTTTGCGAAGAGCAGAAATAATAACTTTTTTAATTTATTTATATAGCGCCAGATAAAGTCAGAGGTGCTTACGGTTTCTTTAGATGGCCAAAGTGTTTTGAGTTGTACTGAAATAGATTCATAGAAGTGGAGGTCTTCCACTGGAGGACGACGATAAAGAACATTCAGGAAGGACCATAGAGCAGACCAGAACTAAATAGTATTGCAAAACGATTTCCAATAGTAGTTCTAACCAGAAATAAGACAAGCTGATGTACACCGAAATTGTCAGAACACTATCGCAAAATAACAGTAATTCACCAAAGCAATTCTTTTGTCAGCATGAACGACATAGAAGCGCTGGTGGCATAGCAGTAAAGCGTTCGACTGTCGATCATTAGGTCGGCAATTCGAGCCTCACCGGCGTCACCAGCGTAACTCCCTTAAGCAAGGAGTTCACTCGCATTGCTAAAGGGGTATGTGCCTATAAATGGCTGCCTTTGCAAAGACCCTTTCTTGCCTTTGAGCAAGACCTGTATTGATAAAGGTGTGTGCTAAATGTTTGTAAAAAACGAGACACATATGCAACGAATTGCTGGAAAGATAGACAAAAACCAAGAAAAAACGAGACAAAAACTTGAAAACAAACAGAACAGGTTATACTACTCATAAAAGCCTACTTTAATGACCGTAAATTTAAATATTTGCATAGAGACTACTTTTAGAAACCATGGGCTTTTTGTTTTTATTTTCGTCAAAACCAACTCAAACAGGCGTTTTCCCAAAATAACATAGTACGACAGCTGTAAATAAACACACTCTACACTCCTGCTAATACATTGTATTAAAGAAATGCGTGACAAAGTTGTTAAAGCTATAAATTAAACACTGAACAAATGTATCACTTAAAAAATCTATAACTTGCAGCTAAACCAACCTGTGTGAACACACATGTGAGCTTTCAAATGAGATTTCTTCTTGTACGCTTTTGTACATTCTGCAAGAAACAGACACGGTAATGTCTTAAGACTCGAATACTAAATACAGTGGCGTAGCGATGGTTTTTAGCCCCGGGATAAAATATAAATATTACGCAACTAGAAATGCCAATCTGTAAAGTTTTCCTTCAGAAAAACTGATGACCGAAAAGGGGTAGTCGCAGGTACTTTATTAAATAAAATTTTCTACTATTTTTCTAAATGGCACCTGTGGACACCGGTCCCTAATGACAACTCGCTACGCCTCTGAATATATAACAACTGTTTTGTAATAAACCGATCAGAAGTTTATTTCCGGAGGGGCTTAAAAAATGTTTTCAGCTGCAATTATTTAATACTTTTTAAGCCATATTAAACAACAAAAATTTATAAAACCGTTAAATCAAGCTTGGGTTCAAATAGCAGAATAATTTTAATTTAAATTCAAAAAAAATGTATTAGCAAATTAGCCTTTTTTAAATAAAAACTAGCGGTGTACCCGGCCTTTCCGGAGTTTTTAGAGGTTTTTCTATCGGTTTTCTCTCTCGCTCCCGTTTCCTTCCTCCTTGCTCTTTCGTTTCCGGTTGCTTTCCCGCTCCCGCTTGCTCTCCCGTTCCCGTTCTCGTTCCCGTTGCCGCTCATTCTCCAGTTCCCATTTACTCTCCCGTTTACTTTTCCGCTAGCTCTCCCGCTCCCTCTCCGCTTATTTTGTGACCAATTTGTTTAGAAACTAGTTAATTTACCTTGAAAATGACACCTGAAGTTTCTCCCGTTAGGATTTTCAGACTTGTTTTTGCTATTGGGTTTTTGAACTACATTCCTCGAGCTAGAAAGAGTTACTTCATTTCTCGGTGCACTCCAACCGTTTTGAATGTATTCGTTTGCCATTAAGGGATTGCTTTTTAACAAATCTTCAATTTCATTAACTTCATCTACAGAGCATGAGTCCAGATATACTTTGACCACAGGCGTAATAGGCTGTTGAAGAAAAAATTGAATAATCAATTGTTTTGTTTATGCCTTCTGTCCCCCCAAATGAGGCGCCTGAAAGCATGTTAACAATTTGCAAAAAATTGTTTGCATTTTTTCATGCTATACTATATATGATCATTGCATAAGTTTTTGAAGCACTGTTTACAATTGCGTAGCAGGCATTACTTGCTTGACAATCTTGCATAATGTGATCGATTGCTTGTTATTACAAATTATTAAGAGAGCGGGAAAGCGACCGGGAGCGGAAAAGCGACCGGGAGCGGAAAAGCGACCGGGAGCGGAAAAGCGACCGAGAGCGGGATGCGACCGGGAACGGGAAAGCGACCGGGAGTGGGACAGCAAGCGGGAAAAGAAACGGGAGCAAAAGAGACAAACATTAGACGAACCTCTAAAAACCCCGGGCAACGCCGGGTACCCCCGCTAGTGCTTTATATTTTTGAATTTGACGGTTTTGCATTTATTGCAAAAAATTGTCTCTTAAAATTACAATTTTTGAAATGTATATATGTCAACCTTTATTTAATTGTATTTGATTTGTTTTAGTTTTAAAATATAGGCAATTATTATTTTAATTAAAAAAGATTTTTCAAAAAAATTTAAACTTCAATAGAATGCATTGCTATAAGGAGCGAGCCTATATTTCAAATTCTAGCTTGATTGGATGACGTGAAGAAATATAAGGGATTTGTTTAAAAATCTGGTTTTTTACGGTTTACTTGTTTAATATTAATTTTCATTTATATTAATTTCACCACTGGTCTTGCTTGCTTAAGTGTTTTCAAACCTTGAAACTAAAAATTAACTAACTTCCCGTCACCCAATCGAGTTGAAATTTGAAATACAGGCTCGCTTCTTATGACAATGCATTGTATTTAAGTTTAAATAACTTTGAAATTTTTTAATTAAAATGTAATAATTATCTTTGTTTAAAAAAAAAACAAATCAAATACAATTAAAAAAATGTTTACTTATATAAATATAAGCTCACTCCTCATGAAAAAAATTTAAAAAACTTTTAATAAAAATAATAATTATTTATGCTTAAAAAAATTAAATAAATATTTACATATATAAATTCTAAAAAATTTCATTTCAAAATTTCTCAATAAATGAAATGCCGGCAAATTCAGAAATATTAGGAATTTGTTAAAAAACCTGTTTTTTTACGTCTTACTTGTTTATTAAATTCTTTATATCTTTACCGCGGTTTTGCTTGCTTGATTGCTTGCTGGCTCACTTGTTTGTTTGAAATCTTACAAATCTTGGAAGTAAAAATTAACTAACTTTCCGCCATTCTATTAAGTTAAAATTTGGAATATAAAAGTCTTTATTTTCTTCTATATGCTCTTTAAGACAATGCATTGTATTGAATTTTAAAAACTTTTTAACACAATTTTTCTAGTTTAAATAATTGTTTATCTATGTTTTGGAAAAAAAACAATAAATGAGACATGAATATTTACATTTATAATGTTTTAAAATTTGTTTAAAAAACAGATTTGCTCCAAAACTAAATGTATAAAACACAGAATCCTAAAATATAAGAAATTTTTGAAAACAACTCGTTCTTTACGCTTGCTTATATTAGTAATTATTCAAGTCTTGCTTACCTTGCTGCAGATGTTTCGTTGTTTTAAGATTTCTTGCAAGTTTTTGCAATCTAAAAATCATTTGTGTTTACAAGATAAAAATTGCTAATAGAATAAAAATGACGTTGATAGTTATATCGACTGAAAATTACATGAAGCATTCGCACTGACTACATCAAAGATATAATTTATTTGTGAAAGAAAACCTCTTCTGGTGAAAATCGTATAACATCATGATACTACCTTTAACTAGAAGGTCTTTTTTCATGACTTCTAAAGATTCATTGAAACCATTAAGTAATAGATGTGGCTGTGCTAAAGGCCCAAGTACACTGGCACTCTTTGAAATGTTTTTATAAGTTGTTGAGTTTGCATTTTCTAAGAAGCCGTTAATAAAATCTGTATTTTGTTCATTGTAAGTTGACTGAATGATTCTATGTTTGTAACTGTCAGCGTGTGCCGGTTCAGGACTTATCGGGCTGTACAAATCGGCAGAAACGACTGTTTGACCTTTTTTAAGCGTTGATCCATTTCCATTAACAACAAAATCGTTTGCTGTTGTAGCGTTTGTTTTGAAGAAAAATGTTCTTTGAGAGAAATCAAAATAATGTTTCACGTTGTTGTGATAGGCAAATTCGTTGAGTTTTATTGCCGCTGTTTGTCCCTTAGCAAACCTTCCCCCATCTGTACCCACATAGCCATTTATTTCTGGTTCAAAACTATCATCGACTAAACTGCAGATGAGATCTGGAGTTGATGGAGGTGAAGAGTTAAAAGACTGAGAAAATAAAGAGAAATATTCAGAATGGTTGTAATTCATCATACTTAAGTTACTTAACGTGTACAGGAAATTAACTAGCTGAAGTGAAATTGATTTCTCGTCTGGTTAAAGTTTCAAACTTCTACTTATCAAAGCCTACGGTAGACTGTCACAACAGCCAGCAGTTCAGTTTTCTTAAATAGATCTTAGAATGATTGAAAGCGCAGCACTCAATGATCGCACTTGCTTTTAAAAGCTTTTTATACATATACAAAAAAACCATTGTTTAAACGTTTACAGGCTTAAGCAACTTATTATGAGAAGCTAAACGGAAGATAAAGAAAAATGTTGATTCAGTAAAAGCTCTAAATTATATTTAAAGAATAAAATATTAATAACCGGTTGTACATCAACAATTAAATTCAATTTGCAAACTAATTATTATAATGATAACAAATCTATTGCATGCTTTGATATTTGATCCAAACTTTTTGTGTGATATTGTTAAATAAGTTTTTGTTTTGAAAAAGTAATGCAACAAAAAAACAGTGGATATATATATATAGATATAATGTAGGCTTTCGACATCGTATTGCTGTGTGAAATACGATTTAAAATGCTTTAAAGAAATTATACATTATCGGGCCATGGAGACAAATGCAATAATTTCCCCTCCTAGCTGTACACAGGCAGTAGCGTCATTTCAGCAAAACCTTAGGGGGGTGGGGCAAACAAATTTCTAAAACCCAGTGATTCCAAAATTCTATTATTTTAATGCTATATTTTTCTTCAAAAAATAGCGGATAGCCGGGGAGGGGTAGTCTTAGATACTTTTCAAACAATTTATTAAAACGTCACACTTTTTCCAAAAAACTAGGACTGGAGAGAAAATAAGTTGTAGCCAGTGACGGATTTATAGGAGGACCCACATCGTGTTCCACCGTTTATCAGCTAATTTTGGATGTAAAAGTGTTTAATCAATCAATCAATCAATTCGTATTTATATAGCGCTATTTCCGCAGTGTTCAATAGCGCTCGGTCATGAACTTATTAAACAGATGTGTTTTAAGTCCACGACGGAAAGCTGTGAGAGAAGTAGAGTTAGTAAGAGAAGAAGGAAGAGAGTTCCAGAGATAGGGACCAGAGTAGGAGAAAGAGAGTTTAGCAAACGAATGCTTAATAGTGAAGACGCGAAAGTGACTAAGAGATGAAGAACGAAGACCAGACTTAGGAGGGATATGTATTAAATTAGTTAAGTAGAGAGGAGAATGACAATTTTTTATTTTATACATTATTAAACAGATTTTAAAAATCACCCTATATCTGAGAGGAAGCTAATGGATAAGAACAAGAGATGGAGAGATGTGAGAGAAGTAGGAGGTGCGAGAAACTAAGCGCGCAGCCGAGTTGAAGGCTTTAGAGAGAGGATAAAGGGTAGTGTCAGGAAGACCACAATATAGTGAATTGCAGTAATCAATTCGAGACAGAACAAGAAAAGAGACTAGAAGTTGTAGAGAAGGGTCATCCAGAAGTGGACGAAGGTTTTCACAAAAATTTTGAAAAATACCTACTACAATTGTTCCCCCCAATCATCAGCTCTGTTTGGTGGAAAAATATATAGATATGATTTTCTAGGGGCGTACTCTTTAGACTTTGCCCAGGGTGCCAAAAACTTTAGCTACGCCACTGCAGTTACTGGATTGCTTTGACCTATTCTTTTACACACTTTTACTTAACTTGACTTCTCTGTCTGAATAGCTTCGATCCATGCTAATTTTGATATGGCCCGATCCGTTTGATAACCCTTACATAAAGTCCCGCACAGAACAGGGTTCTAGTTTGGTACCAACTCTGATCAATGTTTTGTGAGTACAATTTTTTAGGTTACACAGATGAAATGAAAAAACACATTGTAAAAAACATATTTTAATGTTTTTAACTAAAATTATACAATGCATACTGCCTATTTGCTAACGCAAGGCGCTGCCCTATGTTCCAAAATCAGCATCCAGCCTTGATAGCTAATTAAAAAAATTCCAAACTCGAAACACTTCTCTCCTAAAAGAGCAGATGACCGACAGGGAATATTCGCAGCTACTTTAAAAATAACTTCTTCGAAATCTTCTCCAAAACCTTTGTAGCTATTTGTCTTCTACAATAAATTTTTTTTGCTAAATCCTTAGGGGTGCAATTGTCCTCCCTGCTTCCCGCAAATGACGCCCCTGTACACAGGTCGGGTCGTTTGGGTTAAGGGTTTTGGATTATATAGCGGGTCAAGTCAGGTCAAACTAATAAAACTAAGAAAGAAGAGAAAAAAATAGAAAAAGCTTCTTTCAATAAAGAAACACGACTCAAACAATTTTCAGTTTTGCGTTATAAAGCATTATCAATGTCAGAGCAAAAACATCAGAGATGCCTTGAAATTTCCATGTGAAAAAAACTTCTAGCCTATAACATTTTTCGGGTAACAGTTAAAACTACAAACACATTGCAATTTTAGGTAAACAAGACAACAAGACAACAAATAAACTAATACTTTTTTAAACAGTTGGTCGTCTGTACAGCGTTTCAGCACAATCGAAGAAAAAATAATTTTTTTTGGCAACACAATTACAGATCTCCACTAAAAATATCCAGCTAAAGAAGTTGAATTTATAAAAATAGCAAAATATGGGTTTCAAGCAGGACTGTTGTTATATTACACTTTGCTTAAACAAACAGTTACACAAAATTAAAGTTATTTTTTTTATTAAAAAACTCAGCACGGGCAAGCCCCTAGCCAAAAAATACATGAAATAATACAATTAAACATAAAACAGTCGAAATTCTACTGAAAAAGCAAAACTGAAAAACATCAGTAGTTCATTTGGATTTATTCAGTCTGTCGTCGGCCCTACGCATACGCATGGTAACACTCTGGACTTGGTCATTACCCGATCAGATCTTCCCCGTCCATCTATCATCGTTGATCCACCACAGGTGTCAGATCACTCGCTTGTGCGTTTCCGGATCCCGGTCCGTCATCCTCCCCCGCTGCTTATCGACGTCAACACCCGGGCTTGGAGAAGTTTCGACCAAGAGCAATTCCGTTCTGATTTACAGGGAAGTTCTCTGTGTAATCCGGCGGTCTATGAGACGATGTCAATCAGTCAGGTTCTTGAGACCTTCGACACAACCTTGTCATCACTTCTTCACAAACATGCCCCACCTCGTGTTGCCAGGCTGCGCGACCGGCCCCTCACCCCATGGTTCGACTCTGAATGCTCTGCCTCAAAACGAAGATCGAGGAAGTTAGAAAGACGTTATAGACGAACACAAGATCCCATCGATCGCACTTCATGGATCAACCACGTGCGAACGTCTCATGACCTTTACAGACAGAAACAAAATCTCTACTGGAAGATGAAGATTGACGACAGCCGAGGGAGTCCTGGGAGATTATGGCGGACATTATCTGGGGTGCTCGGTCGGGTTCGGAGCAACCCGATTTCGCCAAAAGATCTTACAGCCAATGATTTCTCGAGAGCGTTCAATGATAAGATAAGAGATATCCGCCAGTCTACATCACATGCTTCCAGTCCACGATTCGACCCCGGCTGTTGTTCCTGCGACCTGCTGAGGTTTAAACCTGTGAGTGTCGACGACATTACCCGGCTCATCAAATCTTCACCAAACAAAAATTGTTCCCTGGACCCAATACCGACATGGATGATCAAGCAATACTCTAGTGAACTGGCACCGTTTGTGACATTCCTGGTAAATTCATCGCTAGAGCGGGGACAGTTTCCTCCTGCCCAGAAAAATGCTGTCATCACACCGATCCTGAAGAAGCCGAATCTAGATCCGCTCAACACCGGTAACTACCGCCCAATCTCGAATCTGTCCTATCTGTCAAAACTACTGGAACGATGCGTAGCCGCCCAGATAAACATCTACCTCGGTGAAAACAACCTTTTCCCGATGTTTCAGTCGGCGTACAGAAATCAGCACTCCACTGAAACTACTGTCTGATATTTACGCTGCGGCTGATTCGGGTCGGATCACGCTACTGGGACTTCTGGACCTCTCCGCTGCTTTCGACACTGTTGACCATCAAATTTTGGTCAACAGGCTCCATTTCTCGTATGGTTTCGGAGACGTCGTCCTCGAATGGTTTCGTTCCTATTTGACTGATCGGTCCCACTGCATCCGCTCCGGAGGTGTTTTGTCCACGCCTACCTCTGTCCTGTGTGGCGTCCCGCAGGGATCCGTTCTGGGCCCGTTGTTGTTTCTTCTCTATTCCGCGGACGTCCTACATATTGCCACGAAACATCGGTTTTCTGTCCATTCTTATGCTGACGACCTGCAGATTTACGATCACTCCCCGCCAGCGTCGTGTTCCGATCTGGTCCCTAGGATGTCTGCATGTATCAGCGAGATTGGCACTTGGATGGCGAGCAATCGCTTGCAACTCAATCCTTCTAAGACCGAAGTGATCTGGTTGGGCTCGCCTGGTCGACTCAGCTTCTGTCCGAAGGGGGATCTGTTCATCGCTGGTGTCTCAGTCAGGCCCTCCACTTATGTTCGTAATCTTGGTGTGATGGTCGACAGTAGCTTGTCTATGGAAGCACACATCTCTCATCTTACTCGTTCATGCTTCTATCATCTCCGTCAACTGCGAGTCGTCCGCCGTAGCCTCACCACGGACTCCGCCCATTCACTCATCAGAGCACTCGTGCACAGCCGGCTTGACTACTGTAATGGTGTCATGGCCGGACTTAGACAGTTTCAAATCAACAGGCTCCAATCCATTCTCCGAGCAGCCGCTCGTCTTGTTCTTCAGCTGCCCGGCTGGTCTCCCGTATCAGATCTCATGCGGACGCAACTTCACTGGCTTCCTTTCCCGCAGAGAATTCAGTTCAAGTTGGGTCTGATGGTATACAAGTGCCTCCACCACACGGCTCCGGTCTACCTGCAGCAATTGTGTGTACCGATCTCAACGCTTGCTGGTCGGTCCCACCTTCGATCGGCGGCGGCTGGCGACTTGTTCGTTCCATCGTCAAAGACAATGACTCTCGGCAGGCGCGGATTCTCCACTGCTGGTCCAGTTGTTTGGAACAGCCTATCTGCTGACCTGAGGAATCCAACTTTGGACCTCGGCGGTTTCAGGAAGCTGCTTAAGACCGAACTCTATTCCTAAATTTATGATTTCACGCGACGCGCTTTTGTGACTTTTTAAAAAAAGCGCATTATAAATTTACATTTAATAATAATAATAATAATAATAATAATAATAATAATAATAATAATAATAATAATAATAATAATAATAATAATAATAATAATAATAATAATAATAATAATAATAATAATAATAATAATAATAATAATAATAATAATAATAATAATAATAATAATAATAATAATAATAATAATAATAATAATAATAATAATAATAATAATAATAATAATAATAATAATAATAATAATAATAATAATAATAATAATAATAAAGAGAGGCGCTGGTGGCAGAGCGGTAGAGCGTTCGCCTGTCGATCGTTAGGTCGGCAGTTCGAACCTCGCCGGCGTCACCATCCTTAAGCAAGGAGTTCACTCGCATTGCTAAAAGGGTAGGCGCCTATAAACGGCTGTCTCTGCAAGTACCCTTTCTTGCCTTCGAGCAAGACTTGTCTTGGAAAAGGCGTTGTGAAAGAGAAATAAAAAAAAATAAACTAAGTCACAATTGTAATTGTCAAGCAAAATCTTAAACACAGAAATGTTTGACGCTTCAACAACTTTTCTTGGCAGACTGTTCCAGTCAGCCACAACTCTATTGCTGAAAAAATCTGTTGGCAGTCTTTATGTGCAAACATGGTTGACAACTTGAAATAGTGTCCCTTCGTTTTTTCTTCACGGCAGAATTTCACAACAGGGCAATGCTCGTTCCGCAATCATAGAGCAAGATTAAGTCTGCCCGCCTCCTTCTATACACCAACAAATGCTGTTTCAGTTTCTTTAGTCTTTCCACATAGCTCAGACCTTTATATGCCATGATAAGCCTTGTTGCCCTTCTTTGGACTTTTTCTATTGCTTTTATTAGGCCTAGCCTATATGGATTCCACACCGGGACTGCATACTTCAACTGAGATTTAACCAGAGATTTATAAAGGCACACAAATGCATTCTATGATAAATATTTGAAATTTTTTGCAATCACTCCCAGCAAGCTGTTTGATTTATTTACTTTTTTTCAATATGCTCCTTGAACTACAGTCCCGCATAAATCCCAACACCAAGATTTGAAACATTATTCGTCATAGGTATTTCATGGCTCACTCCTGCTATATCTAACAGTTTGTAGGCTACCTTCTGCTTTTTTCTTCCCACTCTCAAGAGACAACATTCATTCAAGCTGACACTCATTCTCCATCTACAGAACCATTCCATTGCTTTGTTAATATTTGCTTGCAATTCTGAAATATCATCAATAACCCGGTAAAACTTCGCATCGTCAGCAAATAGAATTTTTTTTAGATGACATCTGTATATCATTAATATATACAATAAACAATATGGGTCCCAAAACACTTCTCTAAGGAGCCCCGCTGAAAATTCTCGTTTAATCTGACTTTAAAGGTTCTTCCTTTTAGATAATTTTTGATCCATCAAAGCAGTTTCCTATGTACCCCATATTGTTACAATTTATATAAAAACCTGCTGCGGAAGATTTTGTCAAAGCCTTTTCCAGATCTTTGTATAAGACATCAACAACTTTGTTTTAATCAAGAGCCTCTGTCAGTTTATCAAGAAACTTCAAGAGCTGCAAGGTCGTAGATCTTGCAGGGAGAAAACCATACTGATTTCGAGTAACTTGGTTGATAAGTTTTTATGGGTAAGGCCGGGTCAAGCTGGGCTAGGTCGGTTTGGATCGGCTCACCTCAAAGCTCATACAGCAACTTGTCTTTACGTTTCTTCTCGTCTTTTTTAATCCTTTATATTAACTTCGGCTTTCTGTCGGTCTGTCTGTCGTAGTACAAACCTCTTTCCCGTTATTAAATCAATGTGAAACTTGATCCATAGACTCGTGAGGACCAAACATTAATTTTGAAATAATCAATCACAAAAAGAAAAAAAAATTATTTTTCAGTTGAACGCTATGATAAAAAAATCTATGCGATTTGCGTCATTGTTTATTTCATTAAAAGAGAACAAATTTTGAATTCCACTTTTAATCATTTCAGTCGAATTGTTGTTTTCAATTATTTGTAGGTTTATTTCAAGCAGAAGCACGATCCGAACTGCCAACCTTAAAGTCCACAAGTGAACGTTTTAGGTACCACTGTACCACCAGCTCCGACTGATAACAATTAAAGTGCTCCGATGGCGTTAAACTGTTCGGCGTACTCATACTGCTTATTTTATTTAATTGCTATAAATTCTGATGCCGAAAAATTTGTTCATTTTTGTAGACTTGCCCCAAAAAGGATTTACCCAACGCCAACTCATTCAAAAACGTTGATGCGTGGTTTCAATCTCTCAAATTTTACGTGAACGAAGAAGCGACGAGCAGTCTCTGGTTAAAATGTTAAAACAAATATCCTTTAAATTTGTTCCTGCGGATTTTTATTGCATTTTAACTGCACAGTTGCTTGAAGTATGAACATTAATTGCAACTTTTGTTTTTAAATCGAATGCCTCACCCCTAACTTGCTTACGTCCTAGCTGACGGTTTGTGGGCATATATACAAAAACATCATTTCGTATTTGCGCGCAACGTTTTTCTTTTTATAAAAATTAGAAACTGTTATTAAGTCTTTTACCAAATTATAAACAAATGTATTTTTATGTTGTAAAATTATTTTCTACTTTTGAGTTTTGATGCGTGAAATTGTTTAATCATTTGAGCTTTCGTATTAATGTATTGTGGCGATTTATAGATTTTAAATAGCTGATGACCGGGGATGGGGTGGTCCGAGATATATTTTCTAAAAATTTTCTAAAAAATCGTTTTCAATTTTATATAAAACAAAGTCTATACATCTTTGCTTCCAAAAATAGTTGATGACCGGGGGGATGGTTAATCGGAGGTACATTTTCCAACAATTTTCTAAAACTTCGTTATTTATTTGATATAAAACTAGCGGGGTAAATGGCGTTGCCCGGAATTTCAGAAGTTTTTCATTTGTTTATCTACCTCGCTCCCGTTTCCTTCCCCGCTTTCCCATTCCCGCTTGCTTTACCGTTTCCGGTCGCTTTCCCGCTCCCGCTTGCTCTCCCGATTCTGGTCACTTTCCCGTTCCCCGTTGTTTTCCCGCTTGTTCTCCTAAGTTTTTTGCTCTCCCCTTTCCTCTCTTTTCCCACTCGCTCTTCCGTCCCGTTTGCTTTTCCGTTCCTGCTTGCTCTCCCCTTTCCATTCGCTCTCCCACTCCTGCTTCCGCTCACTTTGTGACTGATCTCAATTTTTTCACCAAACCTTCCTCTATTGACTTTTAAAGCTGTGTGAAATTTTCATTATGATCGGATGAATGGTGTAGCAATGCATAAAGGACAAACAAACAGACATTCATTTTTGTATATATAGATTTTTCAATAGTCCTTTGGGTTCAACCGCTCTCTCTTTCTCCCAATAAGTGGAAGGAAGAATGGGCACTCGGAAGTGCATTTTCCAACACTTTTCTAAAACTTCGTCTTTATTTATTTTACATTAAAAACTTCTTTTTAAGTGTCCCTGGGGTAGAGCAACCCTGTTCCCACAAATAAAGCCCCTGGTAGAATATTGCATATTCATCTGAAGCTAGTCACGATGTTGTGGTCGGAAATTCTATTTCAAGATTTATCTGGACAGAGACGAAAGCGAGTTAAGTGAAACTTTGTAAAAAAAACACGTTCATATAAAATCTAAAGTTTGACAATGTTTAACGTGGCGTTAATCGTTAGAATTCCGAACCACAAATCACTTTGTTTAATTTTAATCACTCGTGGGTCCATTTATAGGCGACACCCTTTGCAGACGCTGGTGACGCAGGCGGAATTCGAACCACCGACTCTTAGGTCCAATGCCTTACCGCTATACCACTAGTGCCCGCCCATATATTTGGCTAATCGTGATTAATTTAAGTCCACCGACAATATTATATTTGTAAAGTGACTCACAAAATCGGTGAAAGCAGTGTTCTCAGAAGAGGTCTATCTATTGTCCAAAACTGAAAAAGTAGGTTATCTAGAGAGTTATATTAACTTCAGCCTATTATTAGTCATAGAGGCGGAATTGAACATTTTCAGCTTGTAACATTGTCATTTTAATAAAAAAAATCTAGTAAAAATATTAATCGAAAAATCTTCTATTTTGTCACGCATTGTTTCAATAATTTCCAATTAATTTTATTTCTGAGCTCATTTTTAAAACTATAATGAAAAACAAAGCCCTCTTTTTGAGAATCTTACGCCTTATTATAAAAAAAAAATAAAAATGTTCTTTTTCAGAGAGACCTTCTATAGGTAGAACAAGCTAAAAACCAACCGCAGGCATATTACTTCCTCGATCTAACAATAAAGTTTAATAAGTTAGTACTGCAACGAATAGGGGAATTGAGTTGTGATCTTAATGTCGGAAAACAAATAAAAAGCTCACATAAAAATCTTCAATTATCGTTTTTTACTTTCTTACTTATTGAAACTGAATTTGTTTAAATTTCTGCATCCCGCCGTCGTCACAATGAACGATTAATTTCTCTTCACATATTTTACAACATCGTAGCCAACTAATCTTTTTCGGCAATCAAACCAATTTAGTTATATTATTACAACACTTTTTTTAGACAGCTTGCATGCTTGCATGCATGCATGAATGTTCTGTGTCGTGTTTTTCTGGCGCGAAATGAATGTGCGTGTATTGTAGGTTTTGGGCGAGTCCGGAAGTAGTGTAGTCCAACCAGCTGATAGGTCACCAGTAGTACAAAGCTTTCATGGACAAATGGCTCGATTCATCTTGTCGACAACTGTGCGATAGCTTGATACTATAACAATACAACCTAGTCTCAATATTTTTGGGGCCCTACGCACGAAACCTGATTTTTATACGCCTCCAACAGAACGATTCAACTCATTATGAAACAAATTATTTAGATTCCAATTTATTATTTCATATCGCCTATAGAAATCAGCAAAGTAATAAATCACTGACAATAAGCAACAATAGCTCGACCAAAGGTAACGTTAGGGTTGCCAACTTTTGCAATTGCTGAACATGGAGATTATTTGTGACTGCAAACTAAATGAAGCTCCACTCGGGTTAGGAAAGCATCGTTCAAATCTACATCAAATGTTTAGGACAGAACCATAAAATACTTCATAGTTTTGTAGGCCTTTGATATATATTTTATATGTAAGATGGCCTACGAAAATGTGACGTATTTTATGGACGGTCCTTTATTAAACCGTGAAATAAGTGTTGAGTTTAAACTGATGGTTTGTCCAATTAAAAAGTAATATATAAACAAGTAAATTAAAAACGAATTTTTAAAACCAATGCTCTTATATGTAATTAAAACACAAATTTTGCAATCAATTTTTTCTTATATTACTCTTTTATTTTATATTAAAGTCGAAATATCTTAATTATATCGAAATATCGAAATTAATTAAAATTAACTAAATTAATTGAACTATTGTAAAACTAATAATTGAATATTGCATTGTCTTCTATTTTGAGCATGTATGCAAAATTTGAAAAAAATCTATCATCAGGAAGTGACTCAAAAATTGATTGCAAGATTTGAAACAGACAGAGAAACAGACAGACAGAGAAACAGAGACGACGAGTTATTAAAAGCATTGGTAATAACAATAATATATATATATATATATATATATATATATATATATATATATATATATATATATATATATATATATATATATATATATATATATATATATATATATATATATATATACATATATATATATATATATGTATGCAAAAATATATATATACACATATATATATATTTATATTTATACATATATATATATATACTAGCGGTTTTGCCCGTCCCAAGGACAGATGTTTTAAAATTACGATGAACTTTGGATACATTTTTTGGATTAATATAAGTTTAATAATTATTTTATTATTTCTTTATGTATTTATTTGTTTATTTATTTATTTATTTATTTATTTATTTATTTATTTATTTATTTAGTTATTTATTTATTTATTTATTTATTTATTTATTTATTTATTTATTTATTTATTTATTTATTTATTCATTCATTCATTCATTCATTCATTCATTCATTCATTCATTCATTCATTCATTCATTCATTCATTCATTCATTCATTCATTCATTCATTCATTCATTCATTCATTCATTCATTCATTCATTCATTCATTCATTCATTCATTCATTCATTCATTCATTCATTCATTCATTCATTCATTCATTCATTCATTCATTCATTCATTCATTCATTCATTCATTCATTCATTCATTCATTCATTCATTCATTCATTCATTCATTCATTCATTCATTCATTCATTCATTCATTCATTCATTCATTCATTCATTCATTCATTCATTCATTCATTCATTCATTCATTCATTCATTCATTCATTCATTCATTCATTCATTCATTCATTCATTCATTCATTCATTCATTCATTCATTCATTCATTCATTCATTCATTCATTCATTCATTCATTCATTCATTCATTCATTCATTCATTCATTCATTCATTCATTCATTCATTCATTCATTCATTCATTCATTCATTCATTCATTCATTCATTCATTCATTCATTCATTCATTCATTCATTCATTCATTCATTCATTCATTCATTCATTCATTTATTTATTTATTTATTTATTTATTTATTTATTTATTTATTTATTTATTTATTTATTTATTTATTTATTTGTTTGTTTGTTTGTTTGTTTATTTATTTATTTATTTATTTATTTATTTATTTATTTATTTATTTATTTATTTATTTATTTATTTATTTATTTATTTATTTATTTATTTATTTATTTATTTATTTATTTATTTATTTATTTATTTATTTATTTATTTATTTATTTATTTATTTATTTATTTATTTATTTATTTTATTTATTTTTTCCAAAAACAAATGAAGAGACAAAAAAATAAATTACAATATTAATAATATTTTATATTTTGAATTAATTTAAGTAAGGTAAATATTTTTTAAATAATTTAATTATATAAAAATATATAAAAAAATGTATTTATATAGATAGCAAATCGTCATATATATATATATATATATGAATGAAGCTCCATCTCAAGAGATGATTGTAGCGCTCTGGGACGATCATTATTCGCGTCTCTGGGGGCAAGCTCTGGAATGGCTCAGCAGACCGATCCTGGATTGACAGTGTCTGCTGCAGCAGCCGCAGGTGAAACCGGATAAAGGGTCGAGAGCTTGTTTCTGCAGTCACATTTTTCTTCTTTGCTGTCTGGTTTCCAGCTGTTCATTGCGTTGTTCCTCGCCCTTCTTTATGCCTTTATGGACAGTCCGACGCCAGCCGCTCCGGTCATCGGCGAGCTGTTCCATCTGCCAAGGTCGATGCCCGTCAGTTGTAGGTCACGTTTGCAAACATCCTTGAAGCGTAGTTGTGGGCGACCAGCTGGACTGTGCCCTGTGACCAGCTTGCCATATAGGATTTCTTTGGGTATGCGACCTTCTTGCATTCAATGCACGTGACCCAGCTAACGTAGACGTCTTTGGCATAGAAGGAGGTGTATGCTCAGTGAGTTGGCTTGTTCGAGTACAGCAATGTATGTGATTTTGTATTGCCATGTTATGCCGAGGATACGTCGGAGACAGCGAAAATGAAAGCTATCGAGGCTGTACGGCCATAATGGTAATGAAATCATTAGTACACCCGCGTCAGATGACCGGAAGAACAAGACCATGTGTTTTGATCGACGGCACAGTACGTGTGGCTCCAACAGCAATAGTGAAACTCAAAACAGACTGGTTCAGAGGAACCAGAGAGGTTGTGTGCATGAAAAACTTACTTTGCGATCTGGTGCTGGGAAATGTTGAAGGAATTTCAAATGCAATGGATGTAGGGAAACGTATTAATCGGCAACCACAGAAACCTACTCCTGACTACGACAACAAACAGAGAAATATTTGAGCAAATCATAGGAAAACGTTTGCTAACTCGGATTTGTATCAAAGCAGAAAAAGGAACACGTGTGACTATTTAAAGTTGAAACAAAAAGTTGAGCCAAAAGTCCAAGCTTTGAATCCGCCAAAAAAATGACCAAGGCTCAATCTTCTGCCTAGAGGTCAACATGGAGGGGTGGGGAAAAGATGAAAAGTTGAATTCGGCAATCTTCGGAGACGCCCACCCTGTTGACACAACACGCAGAGAGCTAGAGATTGAGAAAAGGATTAAAGATAATCAGGCTACCAAGAAACGGCTTTTAAACCGTTGTGTAGTTTTAAGTCATCTTGGCAAAAGAAATTTTATTTATCAAAATGATTTGATAGAACTGTGCTAAATTCTACAAAGTGAGATATTTCAGATTTGAGTCAAGTAAAAGTTATATTCAACAAAAAAATATTAAAGCGTTACAAATAGCTAGGGAGTATAAATATATATATATATATATATATATATATATATATATATATATATATATATATATATATATATATATATATATATATATATATATATATATATATATATATATATATATATATATATATATATATATATATATATATATATAATGGCGTGTTGAGCAAGCATTTTATTGCGTTGACAACCAGTGAAAGGAGATTCTCAGTTTTAGAGAAGACAGATTTATGATGTTTATAATGACGTATGTATTAGCACCGCCATACGAGTAAAGTATTGAACTTAAAAGGGGACTCTTATAAGACCACTGGATTTAATGAATGCAAGCCTCAAGACGAGAGCTGTCTTTCTTTCTTCGAAACTGATTAAATGGGCTGAACTGGGAAGTAGCTTTTATTTGAAATTTCCAAAAAATGATCGGGAAGGACAAAAATCAGTGCCGCAATTAGTTTGTTTCAGTTCATTTTGAAGCAAATGTTTTATCTAGTGTAATAATTCGTTATCGTCTCCCTTGTTTTATCGTCAACATAGTTGTTTGTCACGTGCGCTGTCCTGACCTTGAATCTTTACCCTTGCCAAAGGTTGGCATCGATATGAGTGTTGAGCATTAGAGTAGTGTATGCAGTGATTATTTCGTTAACGGAAATAGAAATTAAAACTAAAACGATAATTATTAATTTTTGTTAACGAAAACTGAAACGAAAACTAGAATAGAAAGTCAAAACAAAACTAAAATAAAAATAAAAATTAGCTAGTTAGAACGAAATAGAAATAAAAAATAATTTGTTAAAAAGAAATAAAAAATTTTTATTAAAATAAAAATAAAAATTAATTGACTAATAGAAATTTAATTGAATTTCTGAAAATTCGCTTCTATGGTAGGGGAGACCGGGGCATGTTGAACCAATTTTTATAACTTTACTCAGTACACATTTATTTCTGCAGTAAAACATCTTGAAATAGGTTATTATTATAAACAAATATGTTTATTACGTATACCAAAAATTATTTTTAATTTTAAGATTTTTCCTTGACCTTAGAAGAAAATATTAGCAAGCCCGTCATGTGGTTCAACTTACCCCGTTAACGGGGCACGTTGAACCAATATTTTATAACTGCTGTTGCTAAGCAGTTATTGTTCTAATGAAACATTTTCAAATGTACAAATGTTATCTTCTAATTTACTTTATATCTCCAATAAAATTCGGATTTCGCAATTTTTTGGTTTTGTTGTATTTGAGGTTTTTAAGTTCATCTAATTTGTTACAAGAGTTGCGTAATTATTATAATTAAAAAGCGGTTTTAATATTATTAATAATAAGTTCTTGTGTTACGAAACGCTATGGATTAAATCATTAAAGCTGCTTAATGCTGCTTACGTAATTATTGTAACAACTTGTGTGTTTTAGAATGGTTATTGGGTTATTGTGAGAACCAGCAATGACCCTGAGAAAAACCCAGACAAAACAGCTAATAAAAAAATCTAATAACTGATAAAAATATCTAATAATTGACAAAAATTTCTATTAAAATTATCTAATAAAATATCTAACAATTATAGTAAGTCAAATCATCACCATGATAAAATATTGTTGGTTCAACGAGCCCCTAAAAAAATGGTTCAACATGCCCCAATCGTAGTAGTCCTAGTATTTTAACTGTAGGCTGATTAACATGTTACTGATGCGAGAAAGAAAACACGTACTGTGTTACTGGATAAAAACACAACAAAAATATGTATCTTAAAATTACTCACCTTCTTTGCAATTGTGTTTTAAAGAACAATAACGTCAACGACTCAAAATTACTCGAAACCGGCCAAATCACTTATATCGCGATTATTTTATAATTAACATACATAAACATCACAAATCAACACAGCTACTTCTATTTATATTATTAGTCCAAACTATAAAACTCTGACAAAAAAATTTCTATAAATAAGCAAATTTACCCATCTGGTTCAACATGCCCCGGTCTCCCCTACTTTCTTTTAACATGCCTTTGCCGCTACGATTGTTTATTCTTTTTCTATTGTATTTGTGTTTTGGTTTGTCGTTATTTATTGAGTTAGAAATGTCGAAAGCTGGCGTTTGTTTGTCGAAAATGTTTGCTGGTCGTAAAAGCGAAGTTTAGTTTGGAATTATTTTAAATATGATGTCACTACGAATACAAGTGTCTGTCTAGCGAAAAAAAAATTAGTAACGCCGATGGTGCTATAAAACTATAAACCAGTGCGGTTTACAACTGGCCGATAAAAAATTCAAAAGCGCAGTGATACAAATTTTTTTGTCTTAGCCACTAATATATCGAACCAGATATATCTGGATATATCGACGAAATACGTATATCTAGTGCTGACCATACCATAGCCAAGATTTGATACAGTTTTGGATTACTTGACAGCTTTAAAATAATTATATATCCGCTATTTTCCCTCTTGGCTTTGGACATACCGGCAGCACCTGCTTCACAGGCATATGCGGAGAGGATTTTTTCATTATGTGGCCTTTTGAACGGAAGGAAGAGACATAGACTGAAAAAAACTTAGAAATGAGAGTATTTTTTAAATCGAATAAACAGTTTTTCAATTGACTTGTGTTTAGTTACATCTGCAAAATAGGGAGGTTGCAAACAAAACTAAAATTATTATGAATTTAAAACGAAACCGTAATAATAATTCTTGAAGCAAAACTAAACTGAAAAAAATTATTGAAAAATTCAAAACAAAAACGAAACGGTAATAATAATTCCTGATGCAAAACTAAACTGAAATTAAAATTATTAAAAAATTCGAAACTAAAACGAAACGGTAATAATAATTCTGGTTGCAAAACGAAATTAAACTAAATTTATTTCTGAAACTAATTAATCACTGAGCGTATGAAAGCGGTGCGCCCTATGCGACACTTTTGATAAAACGGTAAAAATGTTTTTATCGTGACAAAATTTAAAAAATGTTGATTAGATTAGATTGTATCTCACCCATCGATATTTTTGAAGGTAAAAAGTCGATGAGGTTTTATCTCCCTCCGGTTTTTTTTAAAAAGAAATCTCACCCCCTCTCCGATTAGGTTTTCCTCCTCCTTGGTCATCGATTTTTGGAGAAAAAAATTCTATTAACCCGTTTTACGCCACTGTTGTTGAGCTGTGTTAGTGAGATTATAAACATGTAGCATGACTGGAGGAACTGTATAGCTCATTCACCGACGGTGACGAACACCATGAACTACTGGATGGCTCAATAATTTTTTGTTTTTTCATATTTTCTAGCATCTTTCTATGTTTTTCTCGCTTTGCCATTGTAGTTTTCGTGGCTGTTGGCAAATGGGCCCTGAATTACTAGTTCGAATTTTGTGTTTAACGTTTTTTATTTTTTATTGTTTTCTTCACCAATAGCTATTATATAACAAAACTCTTCAATCAATTTTTCTGCTTTCTCATAGTCCATTGGTTTTAGTGAAGTTTTAGCTGCTTCAAGCAGTGCATGTATTTATGAGTACTTCATTCAGTTTTTTCTATTATTCTTACTAGGGATGGACCAAGCGGAAAATTTAGTGCCGAGCAACGAATTTTGGGGTTATTTTTCACTGAGTTCAAGTTTTAGAGTATACAAAATATTATATATATATTTTTAAATAAATTAAAAAATATTTAACTCACTTAAATTATATAAAAAATGTATTTATATAATTATTTAATATTATTGTAAATAAATTAATTTGCCATATATAGCAAATCGTCACGCAAAAACGTGTTACAAAGACGTGAGCTATTATATATATATATATATTATATATATATTGTATATATATATATATATATATATATAATAGCTCACGTCTGTGTAACCGTTTTTGCGTGACGATTTGCTATCTATGGCAAATTAATTTATTTACAATAATATTAAATAATTATATAAATACATTTTTTATATAATTTAAGTGAGTTAAATATTTTTTAATTTATTTAAATATTAAAAGTTATTTCGCAATTTTACATTGTAAACCCTTAAGATAAAAAATGGCGCTACAATCAAAAAATACAAAATCCGTCATTTTGACGGACTATCTTTAGTATATTATATTTGCTTTTATTGTCAACAGGAAGAAAAATTTTTATCCGTTGTGTTATTATAAATCAGTTAAAACAATGTGCCTTTGTAACTACTTTATTTTCTAACACGTACGTTAATATAATAAATTTATTAAGATATAAAGATTAAAATAAGGCCACAAGAAAAAAGTAAGTAACGATAATTATTGAAGAAGGTATAAAGTATAGCCTGCAAAGTCCACAATCATAGTTTCATAATATCGAACTGTACAGCTGCTCTATAAGACTATAAGTCAGTAGTTAAAGTTCATTGCATCCAAGCCCTTTTCAGTGAAAAGCAACAATGCGATCTTTGGCCTGTGTATATACCACCTGTGTGCTAAATAGACGAATTTTTTAAACTCGGCCTCGGCGACTCCTTTCTTGCCGAGTACCGCAAAATCGGCCAAGCTCGAGTTGCTGAGACGAATTTTGGTCTATCCCTATTTTTTTTTTACCAATAACCGTGTTACAAGCTAATATGTGATCGACTAGGTTGCATACTGCAATTTCGTCGCCTTTCGTTAGTCGTTTATTGTATTCTGTCACGTTCATTACCCTGACTGGCACGTAGCTTACTTACTCTGTACCAGTGTTTTTCCAATAATTAATCCATATTTTTCAACTCCGTTCAGGGGTTCGATCAACCCAACAACTCAAGTTTTTACCGTTTTCTATTCTTGCCCAAACCAAAGATTTCGACTGAGCAGGTACAATGATGATCTTTGTTACCAATACTCGCTTTACCTAGGTCGCTTTTATAACCAACGTGTATTTCCATATCCTCAATCTAAATGTTCTCATTTTTAACTCCAATGCAAAACCCTTTTGTTTTATAAAATTAAGTCTAAATAGACACTCTTTCTATGTGTCAACAATCAAAAACTAATGCTGAAAAGTTTAATTTCCCAGCTTAGTTTTAGTTTGATCTTTACCAACTACTGACAATAATGCGGTGAATGTGTTTTCTACTTTGCAAAACATCTCCTTTAGCTGAACAAGACCTTATAATTGAACAAGAAACCCCAGTTTCAATAATCATTTTACAATTTCTTAATCGCAATCTGCCCTCCACAAATAAATTTTTTCCTTTTCAAAGAATGAAAATAAGTACAACTCTAAAAGCAAATTATCGTTTACTTTTACAGAATCTAAACCTATCCTGTTGGATTGGCCTTTATGGGTTTTTTTGTTTGACATAATTATGCTTACCGTGGTCTGCTAGCTTTTGTTGACTGGTCTTAAACGTCTGAAATCTACAGTTTCTCCGTGGATGTCCAAATTTTCCACAATTCCAGCAGCGCGGTTATTTTTTTCCAGTTAAATAAATTATCTACAATTTTTCTGACTCAATCATTTACTTTGTATTTTCTTCAAATTCTACTTTCCTTACTCGATAAGCCTTGTCTGATGGTTTTTCGGATGCTCCATAATTCAATGCAAATGCAAGAGCTTCACTGGGACTAGCCACACGGGAAACCCTAAGGGCTTTCCGGGTTTTGGAGTTTTCCAAGGCTGCTATGAACCCACCAGCTTCTCCAGGTTATTGACTTTTTTCGACTTCTGTTAAACAAAGCTGATCATCAAGAATTAATTTCTCTATTCATAGTTGTGCTGCTTTGTTTTCTTCTTTCATCATGTTTATAGCTGCCTAGTTCTCTTTAATAAATTTGTTAATTTTTCATCCAGATCAATATCGTATTTTTTTGGGTCAAACCTATTGTCGTCCAATGCCGTCCGGGGGTGGTTTTTGAGCTCGAGCTGTACTACCTTAGTGTTCAGCCCCCAGTTTCTTAGCTCCCGTTTCGCCGTTTCAACTCACCAACGCTAAATTCTTCCAGTACTTGTAAAGTTATTTACTTCAAATCCCACTTCTGACACCAATGTTACAATGTTGACCACCATATTTGAGTTTTTCTGAAATGGCTGTATAGTTTATTAGAAATAATAATAAATACGTTTATTTTCTCGTCAGGTCGACCAGCGCGGGTAATAGACAAAACTGAACTAAGTTCCTTGTCCATGTTTTCTTGTTCTCCTCCGTGTTACAAAAGTTCTTTTTGAAAGACATGTTGTTTTCTACTCAGCAACTAAAATAGAAAAGGCTGAAACGTAAATATTAAGCTAAAACCTTTCAAAAGTTGTTATTGCATTGATTATAAATCCGCTGGTTAAGTCCCTTGCACCGGAAATAGATTTTTTCAAGCACTGATATTACAATCATAATGTGCTAAAATAACCTAACTTAAATTTCATTTTTTCGTGCTACAGGAATGTTTTTTGAGAAATGGCTTTTATGTGTAAAGGACTTAATGTCTCGTTAATTAAAAGACGCTTGGTGAATACGACCCCTGCTGTTACTTCACTTGCTATAAAATAAGCAAATGAAACATTTGTGTATCCAGTTCTGTTGTATACATTTTGTCTACTCGTCTATGCGCCATTAATATAATTATTTTAAATATCATTAAATTGATTCATATTAGTTAATAATGGCGAAAAGAAACAAAACTTGGACATTTTTGAAATTTCCGATTAATCGGACCGAACCGGAATCGGCAAATTTTGTTACCAGAAATCGGAAAATCGGAAAACGGCAAAAAATCGGCTGCTCCCTCCTAATATATATATATATATACATATATATATATATATATATATATATATATATATATTAAAAGAATGGTTTTTAAAGCATAGATGTGTGAGCTGAGACTGGCTGAGAGATGAACTAGAAAAACAAAACCTAAATGATAACGGTTAAGTAAGACGAACTTATGAGCGCCTCCTATTGGCTTTGGTGAATAAAGGCTATGGGCCTGAAAATTATGAGTATGAATATGAATAAAGGCTATGGGCCTGAAGATGATGAGTATGAATATGAATAAAGGCTATGGGCCTGAAGATGATGAGTAAGAATATGATTTTGATGAAGAAGCTATGGAAAACCGGATAAAGTTGAAAAATAAAATTGTTAGAGGAAAAAACACAACAAACAAGATAAGAAAACAAAGCAGCACAAAGAAGATGAGAGAATTATTTCTTGGTGGCCAGGTCTGCCTTAGAAATAAAGTGGCAGTGGCCGGTGCGGGGTAGCTGTCAAAAAAAAAAGAACAAAGTGGAGGAAAGAGGGAACTTCTAACAATTTGATTATGGAAAATAAAAAGCAAATAACTTTACTTGGGGATGCTTTTAGAGGAATTGGTATTAGTCATGATTTCTCCAAAGAACAATGAGAAGAATGTTAAAATTTAGTTCTATTAGCTAAAGAAAAAGCAGCTCACCATTCGGGGGAATTTATTTTCAGGGTAAGGGTTCCCGCTTCTTCTCCTCTTAATTGGTCGCCCATTGAACACTTGGAACAGAGTTCCTTATGTAACAAGTTGGTTGAGGAACCATAACTTGGCAGATGATACCAGGTAAAAAATCCAACTCGTAGGAATATAGAGAAAATCAAGTAGCTATTTGAAAATATTGTTACGATATCACCAAACGTATACCGGGCTCAATAGAATGGTTTTGCAGTTTTATTGGAAAATAATAAATGAAGCTTTGTTAGGGCTAGTTATACCTTCTGGTCTATTAATAATGTCCATAATAGCTATTCCAAGTCCTTTAACGTCTATCAATGGGAAAACCTATCGTAAAAACAGCGATTTTACATTATTACCCCCTTCTTAATTCTGTTCGTCCCGAACAGCATAGTCGCTTTTGAGAAATGCGACTCGGCCACGAACACCAAAATACCTTGATCTTTACTCGTGGCTTTGACCGCAATTCGCAAACAACATGGTCAAGTCTCTTGACCGTTTGACACAGTTTATTCCAGTCCTTCTTTGGCTCATCAACAGAGTCTTTCTTTGGCTCATCGTCGTCATTTCTGCACGGTTCATCACAGCCTTTTTTGCATGACTCGTCCTGAACATCTTTGCACGGTTTATCGGAATTGTCTGCTTTTTCTTCTTCCTTCACATCTTTTAGATCTTTCTCAAGAAACTCTTCAAAAGGTTTTTCGAAAACACGTCGCTCCATAAATCCAATAAATCCCTTCATCAAACTGTTATTTGATTTTACAATGACTCTTAGTCTATCTGATCTAGGATCCTCTGTGGATTCATCTGATTTAAAACCCTCGGTACCGTTCTCTGTTCTTGTCTCATCTTTTCCAGAGTTTTTGCTTGCTGCATTGCTATTGTTGTTTTGGAGAAGTTCATCGTCGTCATGTTTGTTTTCTTCCAAGCTACAATCGAACGCTTTCTTTTCACATTCCAACTCGGCTCTTTCGTCGGTGTCAACTTTCGTATCGTCCAGCGGACCTTTCTTCAAATTATCGCCATCGTCTCTCAAATCGTCTTCTTTTTTTGTCAAGTTAATTTTGACGTATTTCCCCATTGGAGTTTTGTCCGTTTCTAAATCCTCGGTTGCTTCATCCGAGTCAGATTCGTCACTCAAATCTGACCCTGAATATTCGGTGCCGTCGTCTGTTATGGAGGCTTCCGTTTCAGAACCGTCGCTGTATGGGTGAAAGCCATAGTTGTTATTGCCATTATTATAATAATCATCGTCATTTTCATCCTCATCGTTTTGCATTTCGTTTTCAACATTCTTCTCATCTTCTTTAGTTTGGTTGTTGACGTCCAAACCGACTGTATCACTGTCACCATCTTTGCATGGTTCATCTTGAGCATCTTTGCAAGGTTCCTTATCATGACCGTCTTTGACAGGCTCATCATCATGACCCACCTGACTTGTGCAGTCTGTACGGCGTCATCCGTCACATGCTCTGAGACACAGCTGGTGGACTCCAGTTCAAATTGGGTTTCGCCGCAGCAACCCACATCACCAGCAGCCCGCTGGTCCAGAACTGTGTCCACCACTGCCTCAGCCAACCCTGCGACCAAACTCTCAACAGTTGTACCGGCTGCTGCTACTTTGTTTTCGTGGCCAAGAATCATTCCTTCTCCTGTCTTCTCCTGTGCTGCCATGTTTTCTCTCGCTCGTTGTCTTTCTTCTTCCAGCAATTTGTTTTTTAATTTCCTTTGCTTGACCACAGCTTCCTCGTCAATATCGAATAAATATTCGTCGTCGTCAGGCCCATAGCCCTCATTCACTAACGCGGCTAAGAGGCGTTCCATAAGTTCGTCCTTTTTACCTGTATCGCTCAGGCCACGTTTCTCCAGCTCGTCTTTCATTTCACTCGCCCAAAGCTCATCCAATGATTTCAAAACCATTCTTGTATCCTACTTCTGATCACCAATGTTACGATATCACCAAATCGTATACCGGGCTCAATAGAATGGTTTGCAGTTTTATTGAAAAATAATAAATGAAGCTTTGTTAGGGCTAGTTATACCTTCTGGTCTATTAATAATGTCCATAATAGCTATTCCAAGTCCTTTAACGTCTATCAATGGGAAAACCTATCGTAAAAACAGCGATTTTACATTAATATTTTTAATTATTTAATTACTTTATAATAATATGTATGAATGTATGAAATATCAAAATTCTAGTTTATGTAAATAATTTGGTGTTTTTTTCCAATTAGTAAACTAGTTTAATATTCATCAGCTAGTGTACTACTCAGCCAAAAATATTTCAATGGGAATATTAATATTTTTAAAAAATGTTAGAAAATATTCACTGCGAAGCCCTGGTAAAAATTTTTTAAGCATCACTGGTTGTTTTTTATGTGCGAAATAAGCTGCTTAGGCAGAAGAGTAGAAGTAATGTCGTCCCCAAAGAATTTGTAACTATTGAGCTCCAGGCAAGCGAACAAGCGAAAACACATTATCGCCTAAATCCTGAACAAAACACAGAAGTTCTTTTATATCCGACGAGTAGAAAGAAATAATAAAAGTTTGTAAAACATGAATTAATTAATTAAACAAGCAACGGGGAACCGTTCGCGAATCAACACGCCGAACAGGCTAAAAATATTCGCTAGAGCAAAAAACCGTAAAAAACTTCGTTTTTGAAAATTCCTTATAATTTTGTAATTCGACGACTAAAAATGTTTTGCAAAATATTTTTTCATGATAGTAAGTCTAGAAAATATAAAAACATTGCTCACAGTCTTCTAAATACTTAATATGTAAAGTATGTAGAGATTGAAAATTTAAGAAACTTCCGAATCTGTATAGAATAAATAAATTTTTATTGAAAATTTGAAAATTAAATGTCATTTTCTTTGAATAAACAACAATTATAAAAATAGTTTCCCTACATAAAATTTGTAATTTTTGAAAATTTTAATTGATTTTCTTCTATAATTCAGTCAAATGTTTTCCACTCAATCCGAAAATTCAACAAAAGGTAGAGTTCACAGCAACAAATAAACTAACCAAATTTCAATTTGATTATGAGAATTAAAAATATAAGCTATTTTTGAATGAATATGGAATAAACAAATATTTCATTTAAAAATTTTTAAATACAAAATTGAATATTTTTTAAAAAAACCAAAAATGATTGTTTATTTTTCTACATAAAATTTTAATTTTTTAACAATTTATTGAATTTATTTTATAATTTTTTATTTTGTCCAATCAATTTGAAAATTTAATAGAATGCACAGTCCGCAGTGACAAATAAACCCATTACATTTTAACTGGATTGAATAACGAGAAATTGGTTTTCTTGAGTGGTTTAGGGCCCCAACGTATGGCCAGCCCCGCAACTAGACGTCATGCTCTAGGGGGGCGAGCTATCTCTAAAGGGGGGCGAAATGAAAATGGCCAAAAAACCACTAAAATTATATTGGGACTCGGTAGTTGAAAAGACAATGTAAATATTATATGTAAAACCAAGGTGCATCAGCATCACCCATATTGTTTATTATTTTTATGAATTCATTTTGGATTTGCTGGAATAGTTTATAAAAAAAAATGACAAAAAGTGCAATAAATAAAAATAATCAATATTTATCGTAAATTTTTGCATTACAGAATTAATTTTCTGTTTTGTTTTTTAATTTAAACACAATCTGTAATTTTATAAAGGTACACTTCAAGCTTCTATTCTGATATTTTAGGCTTTTGAGGTTGGATAGGCCAACTAGTGGGCCCCCTGAAGTGGTTTAACATGTATGGATAAACTACTTCCGAATAGCCTCCTCTCCCGGTCATCAGCTATCAGTTTTTATACAGAAAAAATAAAAAAGTGGCTTTGAAAATATTTTGAAAAAGCAGCTCCGACTAAACCCCCGGTCATCAGTTTTTTGGAGGAAAAATTGAAGAAAGGCTTTAAAACGTTTTAGATTTTTTTCAAATATAAGTGGGCCGTGAGAAAAAGTTGCATCCCAAGGTTTTGCTGAGATGTTTGCAGTGATGCGTTAATAAGTTAACCGCATTGGATACAAAATACACTATATTGCAGGTGTGTTGATAGATACTCAACATTCCCAATTTTGTGACTATTCCTGAATACGCTGTTTTATCCAGCTATTTACTTGTGTAACGGTTAACAGGTTTATAAATTTCAAAAAACTACATATCTTAAAATTTTCCAGGGGGGGCGAAATATTTTATAGGGGGGCTTTGCCCCCCCTTCGCCCCCCCGTAGTTGCGGGGCTGCGTATGGCTCAAGCAATAAAGCAAGAAAGCAAACACGGTCAAGTTAATATAAAGGATTTAAAAATACAATAAAATAGGTTTTTAATTAAGCGGCGCAAGACCTAGGCAAGACCAATACATTGACTTTTAGATCAAGGGAAGACCGAGAAAAGACAGTAAATGTTTCTTACCGAGACCGAGACTATAAAAAATGAATCTTGAGACGAGACATTCTCATTTCTAAATAATACACGTGAAAATTAAAAACGATTTTAAATGGAAAATTTAATTAAAAGTGTCAGAAAATGACAAATTAGCAAAAATAACAAAATCAAAAATGGTTTAAAAATATGAGCAAAAATTATAGAAAAAAATCAAAACTCCACAAAAATTTACTACGAGACTTGTGTGTATCATGTAAGTTGGCGGAAAATTTCAACTTGCAAAAAAATTTTTTTTTCATTAAACGTTGAAATTGAACAAATTAAATGCATATTTTCTGAGAAACTAAAATTCATTTTTGAGTCATTTTCTCAATGTTAAAGTCAAAAAATGCTAAAATTTTAGTTAATTTAAAAATTCATTAAAATATAGTCCATATATAGTTTATACCATCAAATTTCAAGAATCATCTCATCATCTTCATCGCTTCTTTCAACGTTTCCCAATTTATTTTCTGGCAAAAAATATAGCAGATTTCTCCAGAATTGGCTTTTTGACACCTTGAATTCTTCTAAACAACTGCGAGTTTTATAGTACTGTTTAAGATTACAAAACATGTTCAAATGTTCGCTATTAATTTCTTCAAGAAGAACTACCAACAGACGATTTTTATGAGATTGTATGTCATTATAATACGCTCTTGTAAATTCAGACATGCACCACTCGCTGGCTATAAAGTTGGAAGATACAAGACACAGCGTACGTTTACTGATGGACAAAGCTCTTTCTATGTTCCACATAATATCTTCACCAGGAAGGAAATCTTTTATATGCATCAAAACTTTAAAACCATGTTTTTCTAATTTTTTATAAATCGAGAGGGCAGTTTGCGTTTCTTGTTCCGCAAAAGTCAAGAAAACATCGTATTCTTTGCTTTCACCACTGCATTCGTCTCTATCAAAAAAGTATCTAATACCGTATTTCATAAAAACTTCATACTTGTATCTACGCCAAAGAAGGAAAGCTGATATCAATATAGACAACAAAACACCGAAAACTGGAATCAAAACTTGTAATAATAACTTGTAATTGAAAGGAGCGGTTTGACAGAAATCAATTTCAAATAAATTCTTACTAGCGTGCCATTCCGGATAAGAACAAATTATGGTTTTTTGTAGAAGTTTGTCTTTGATTTTGTTGAACCAGTCCTGCATCCAATTGTTTTCACAAACACACGACCATGGATTGTCGTGCAAACTTATTTCAGATGTTGACATGCTTAGGTTCATTAGAAGTTTTGATAAAGTTGACAGCTTGTTTTGGTGTAAGTAAAGAAATTCAATTTTTTTCATTGATTCCCATGCTTCATCTGTAATATGGGAAATGCTGCCGTTGCTTAGATCGAGCCATATTGTGTGTTTGAATGCTGAATAGTTAGATATTTTAGATATGGAATTGGAACGAAATATCAACTCGTATTTGTAGGACTGAGTATAAAATAAAGTCATAGATTTTCTTGAAGGAAGTTCAGGTGGTATTCGTATCAAGTTGGCTTTTGAGCAGTCAACAACGACGGTTGAATTGTATGGTCGCTGGAAACATCTACAGTTGTTGCTACACGGAACTTCACAAATTATTGATGACGGTTCAATCAGCTGTATTTCAATTCTGGAATTGCAATCGTACAACTTCATTAACGTCCGGTACGGATTGAGTTTTCTCAACATTAAAAAACAATAATCGACACAATCACATTTCAACTGGTTTCTATATATTGTAATACTTTCCATAATATTGTCGAAACACGATTTGATGTACCTCGTGACGTTAAACCAGTGTGGAAAAAAGATAGCAGCGTGTGATAAAAGGTTGTCATTTAAATTTATTTTGAGATGGATATTATCCGTACACGTTACTGTAAAATTTAAAGTGTTTTTAACAACTTTAATGTAATTTACTTCAAAGTTCACGATGACAGTAGTTCCATAAAATCCCAGCAGAAGAGGCCATGAATCTAGCTCTGTTAATTTATTATTGCTCAAATTAATCTCTTTTATGTTCTTAAACTGGCTAATATTTGTAAAAACGTGCTGATCGATACGTCCAATTTTGTTATAAGCCAAATCGAGAAGATTCAAACTTTCCAGGCCGTCGAAAACTCCATTTTGTAAGAATTGTATATTACTCGATTCAGCTTTGAAGGTTTTCAAGTGATGCATACCTTTGAAGCAGTTATCAGGTAATACTGTTAAATTGTTATTACTTACGTCCAAATACTCTAAAGTAGAAATGTTGCATATGACTGACCATGTTTGGAGAGTAAAATTTGAATTTGTGATGGAAATCCAGCGTACATTTGTGTTATTTTGTAAATATTCTCCAAGCTCCTTTGTCGAGATTTGGTTACAAATTAGAGTTATGTATGAATCCGTCTTGCATTGGCAAAAATGAAGACAATCAACACTGGCTTCGTATTCATGTATATTTAAAATGAACACAAACAAACACAAACAAAGTCGTGAACGACTCATTCTTTTTTAAACTACTAAAATTTTTGCTCAGATTTTTCTGCCAAATTACAAGATTTCGATTGAAATAAAAATTCTCAATTAATTTTTAAGTTTTCAGCTTTAGTAATAGTCATAATATGTACTTTGTTTGATAGCAATATGCACTTTTAAGTAGGAATATACGCGAAGATTAATTGATAGCTGTTAGAGTTGCTGGGCGTTATACTAATTAGACTACGTAGAGGCTTACCTAACTGAAAATCAAAAGTTTTGTTTATTAAAATTAAAGTTATTTGTATTATTATTATTTGAAAAATTACAAATCAATGTTAAATCATTTTAAATCAAATTACTTGTTAAAATTTTTATGATAGCCTATAGCCCTTTACTCCAGGTGTTTTAAGACTGAAATTGGCTGTTTGTAGAAAGCACATGAGTAATTCCTGTTCTGGATCAAAATTTGATTTTTTAACTGTCTCTCCACCTTTATCCAGGCTTGGAACTGGTTCGTAATTAACGAGGCGGAGTTGCAAAATTAAAAAAGCGGTTTAATTGCTTTAATTTTGTACAGAAAACCTTTACTAATCATTTACAAAGCGTTGTTGGTAATAAAATATTCTAAGATTCTAAAATTCCATTTATGTTTTTTTACAGACTTTTATTTAGGTTACAATCTCTGTTTGTTTGTGTGTGTGTGTGTGTGTGTGTGTGTGTGTGTGTGTGTGTGTGTGTGTGTGTGTGTGTGTGTGTGTGTGTGTGTGTGTGTGTGTGTGTGTGGCTTTCTCTGTACACAAATCTTGTAAGTGAAATTTAACCAGCTTTTTGACTAGTTAGAAAGCTGAAACTTTCAGCATAGCTTCATATTGGATGACAATACATTATTCAATTTAAAAAAAAACTTTATTTGAACATCTTTCGTATTTCTAAATCGAGTGTATTTGAAATTAAAATTTGTGTTAAAAACTCGTTTTTTCCTTTACTTGTTTCAAAAGTTAAAAAATCTATTTTATTTAAAAAAAAACAATAACATTTGAACGCCTGCCAAAAACATTTGTGTCTAAAGTCACAAATAAAATTGTTCTTTATTTATTAGTTACTATAACATTTTAGTGTTGTATTTCAATAACACGACCACAAATGCTCAAAAATTTTAAACGCAGGAAGGAAAACCTTCTTTATTTTAACATGTCTTCTTGTAATTTTATATGATTATTGAATGTAAAGTTTGATGATTAAAATTCAAATTTAACTTACAAAAATATTATTATTAAATGTTTTACAATAACAGTTATTGAAAATAAAAGAAACTTCATGCATCAAAGATTTACAGACTCTAAGACTTAGATTATTCATAAACTGCACTACAGCGGCGCAAATGAACAAAAGAGAAGGAAAACACCATGGTTGTTTGTTTGAATGCTTATTGGAAAATCCCTTGTGGTTACTTAGGAACTTTTTAATTTTAATTTAATTTAGAACCTAACCCTCTTTTACATATTGCAGCAACCGGACGTAAATACCACGGCAAGTTTTAAAATGGAAGGTAGCACATTAACCACTCTTCTGGACATTTCCTACCCCGCCAGCAAATCATATAAAATTTTTACCAGACATTTTCCTTTTCGGGGTAGGACATTCACTCCTGTGGCAAGACTTGTTTCACCTAATATAACAGCATTTTTCGTCGTATGACAATTCTTGTATTTTTCGATGAATCTTATGTATAAATAACTGTGCAAAAACTAAAAAAAAATGTAGTCTTGGTCAGTAGCAAATCCAGGGGACGCTTTGGGAACCCGGTCCCTTTTTTAGACGTTTTTACTACAAATTTGAGCTTTAATTTTTTACTTAGCTTGCAACTTCATTTTATTTGTTTGTAGCAGTGAAAAAAACTTTAGTTTTATCTTATCTTCACTGCCTGGTTTTGGGAGCAACACTATAAAAGACTCGATTATGGTAGGTTCAATACGTTATTTGCATAGACGCAGCCAGGGGGCCGGGAAGCTTGTCTCCTCCCTCCCCCGGAAAGATTGCCTATGTTGATGTTGAAGTGACGCACGTGCTCGTGTGTTTGGAGACATGTTTGAGTTAACAATTATTTTCCAAATTAAATATTTTACCGGTTATCAAAAATGTAAGGGTCAGAGTTGTCCATTGGTCCAATTTTGATGACCCGACCCGCCAGAAAATCTGACCCAATCCGACATCTGCTTCCAAGGTTTCTTGACCAAGGATCCTTCGTCGACCTAGAGTACTAAGTCTGCGACCTTGGTCACATATCTGCTGTTTGTGGTACTTCCGTGGGAAAGCCAAATGGTTCTTCGACAATTCGTAGCAGGAAAGATCATCGCAGACAATTCGTCGCAGAAAAACTGAAAATTCGCAGTTGATGTTCTGCAACATTGTATGGATTTCATCTACCCCCAGATAAATACGCTGCTGAAACTTTTCATCACGTTGCCTCTTTCTTCCGCGACAGCAGAGATCCTTCTCAACTATGCGGAGACTGAAATCTTATCTACGCACCACAATGGGCCAGACAAGGTTGAGTGGGCTTGTCCAGATGACCCTCATTCGCGAAACCCTCATAAACCCTTTTTGCAGAAAAAACGTCGGCTGAATTCATTGTACTGTTTTTGGATTTATTTCTAAAGAAACGACTAAATACGTTCTTCTTTCGTTACAATAATGTCTCTCCGGTTTCGTCTTATAGTGGATCCATCTTGAGTGCTGACCACGTAAGAATGAGGAGTAGAGTGTGCTTGCTTGACAACACCACGCACACAGCTTCCGTCATGTCGAACACGCACTACATCACTCTTCTTCAATTCAGGAAGTGGCTTTGACTTTCTGTCATAATAAACCTTTTTAGTCAGAACGTAGAAATTTTTGTTGCATTGGAAGTGTGAAAAAATCCTAGCAAGCATAGAATTTTCAGATTAGGTGTAAAATAGTAATAAGAACTTAGCATTCTAAATTCTATAAAAATCGGAGTTGTATGTCGTGAGTTATACGGCATTTAGTTTGATGGGCGATAGTTAGTAAATTTAGTGTCGTTCGCTTCTGTGCTTGGCGATTAGTATACGTTTAGATTAGGTCTATTTGAAAGATAAATAAGACAAATTAAAAAATATCAACAGAAACAATTTTTTAGAAAATTGCTATTTTCTTTTCTGTTCTCACTGGAAGTTTGCTACATTTTTTGTCTAGTGGTTCCTTTAATGGTGCAGAAGTGTAGAACATGTATGTATGAAGAGGAAGTGAGGACTGAGATATCTTCTTCTGTAATTTCTGAGGAAACAGAAATAAATTCATATTTTTTAAAATGTTCAATTTGTAAGCATTTCTGAACACACTGCTGAAGTTGTAAGAGCCTTGCCCACTGTATTTAAAAAACTGGAAGTTACCGGTTGTTGTGATTTGGTAAATTATATTAATGTGCACTACAACAAACATGTAATTAAATTGCATTTGTCGTGCCGCATGGCTCTGCAAAGAAGCAATGCTACGGATGATATTATTATGTTATTGCTTCGTTGTGGCGTGCGGTTTCCCCAAGTTGAACTTTGAAAATATTTTGATAAAAACACGTGCAAGATTGGACTCATATAAAAGATCCGAAAGTATTTATCAGAAAATCAAGTCTTTCAAAGAGGGAAGTTGTCTTTATTATTTTATTCAGTAGTTTCGCCGATAAAATCGCGCTTTTGCTAAAGGCACGTGTTTAGTGAGCGATAATGACACGTCGATTAGTTACAAGCGAACTCTTAAGTTGTGTCATAAACAACTATACTGTTATTGAAAATGTGCAATTTCAAGAAAAAATAATTGATTTTTATAATTATGAGGAGTTTTCAACAGCAAAAAAACTACTCTTTGCTGATTTTGAGGCTACCAAAGGAGAAAAGTTTAAATCGCAAACGAGTGGCCAGAGTAAACATGACAAGTTAAAAGAAATAGTTGAATTAGTAAAATTCATCACTGCAAATAATTATGAAAAGAGTATGCCTCAATACTGTGCGGTTGATTTTCGGAGACTAGCAATGTTAACATTTGATTGTGAAAAAAATAGATTAGAAAAAATTGACGATAGAATAGAAAATATTGAACGCACACTGAATGAAATAGTTAAAGAACGTGCCAAACAAGAAAATCCAAATTTTATCGTATCTACTGAACAACCAGAAACTTCTAGATTCAAAAAGTCATGGGCTGACCTAGTTAAAAAAAACTACTCAGAAAACACTGACGACGAATTTATCATTGTAAAACACAATAAAAACAAAAGAGAATCACTTTTTCTTCCCGAATCACAAAAGGAAATTCTGAAAAAAGCAACCGAACAAAATACTGATGTTAATAAGTCAGATAAAAAAGTCATAATATGCAAAGGCATAAGTACTTCAGCTTTACCAGCGGCTCGAAAAATTGTTAAAAAAGGAGTTATTTATGTCGGAAATTTAGACGAAAGTGTAGAAAGTAAAAACATCGAAGATTTTATCAAGAGTAAAAATATTGAAGTTTTTTCGACCAGTAAAATTGTAAAAAAAGATATAGAAAATATCACTACAACAAAAAATCGATCATCTTCTTTTAGAATAACAATTGAAGACATAAATATGCCCAGGGTACTTGATCCCAATTTTTGGCCTCAACATGTATTAGTTAGAAAATGGATTTTCAACCCACGCATTGCTATCGAACCGACAAAAAGCGAAAAACAGGCTGCCGTCGAAGTTGCCGGATCGGAAAATGCAGTTAAAACTATAACTAACAAAAATGGCAATCAACAATGAATTTGACACACATTGTGACACTTTAGAATCAATAGAAAAAAGACTGTCTAAAACTTCATTTAATATAACACATATTAATTGTCGAAGCTTGAACAAACATTACGCTGAAATTCAGACGTTATGTTACATTCTAAAACCCACATTAATGGCTTTAACAGAAACATGGCTTAAAAACGATCAAGTAAACTTTAAATTTCCGGGTTATAAGTTAATAACAAAAAATAGAGATGAACGACCAGGTGGAGGAGTTAGATTTCTCGTTAAAGAAACCATAAACTTTCAGTCAGTCGAATGTAACTTTATTTCGTCAACCTTCGAATACATACATATCAAACTCTGCTACAAAGAAACAAAACTAAACATTTGCTCAATTTATCGACCCCCTAACACTAAGCCTTTAAACTTTATAGAAGAGCTTTCTGATTTTCTCTCATGTACCCTCAAGCCCAAAAAACGTTTTATCGTCGCTGGAGATTTCAACATAGATCTCAACAAAAAAGACAAAATTTCTTCTCTTTTTGTCAACATGATGCAATCTTTCAGCTTTCTCCCTGTCATACAAAGAGCAACCAGAACAACAAGTACTACCTCTTCCACAATTGATAATTTATTTGTGAACTTCTCCCTGGAGCACAGTTTTTCTTCAGTTATTACTTACGATATCTCGGACCATATGCCAATTCTACTTTCAATCGGAAACTTTCCTAAAACCCACCATCAAGCACCGTACTTAGCTCGAAACTTTTCTGAAAAAAACAAGAAGCATTTTTTAGAAACCTTAAATAATCTTGACTGGTCTCAGGTTTATAACGCTTGTAGTCTTAATGAAGTTAATCTAGCCTACAACACCTTTCAAGAAATTTACCAATCTCACTATAATCTATGCTTTCAACATAAACCTACAACAAGAAAACTAAAATTTAAACAAGAATGGATGACTGACGAGCTTCTTAACGCCTGCAAGTTGAAATCAAAATTATACAAAAAATTCATAAAAAATCCTAACGAAAACACCAAAAAAGTTTTCGTAACTTTCAGAAATAAATTTAAAAAAATAAAAGACATAACTATTAAGAATTATTATCATGAAAAATTTACGAGCTACAAAAACAACTCCAGAAAAACTTGGCAAACAATTGGCTCCATCATCAACCTCGACAAAAAACAAAGTGATGACACCGACTACTTCAAACTACAAAATAATGAAAAATGTACTGATCCTTTAATAATTGCTGATTCTTTCAACAACTACTTCTCAAACATTGGTGACCGTCTAGCAGAAAGTATTCCTAATTGCAGCTCATCTTTCAGGGACTACCTATCTACACCCACCAAGCACAACCTCGATCTTCAGCCAACGGATTCCAACGAAATAATACTTCTTACAAAATCACTCAAAGTTTCTCACAGTTGTGGCGTAGATGATCTGGATCCTTATATCATTCAAGCATCCATCTCTAAATTAGCCAATATTTTGTCATATATCATCAACGTCTCACTAGTCACTGGTACATTTCCTGATAAACTTAAAATTGCAAAAATAGTTCCAATATATAAATCTGGCTGTAAATCATCTGTTTGTAATTATAGACCTATTTCTTTACTGCCGTATTTTTCCAAGTTATTTGAAAAAATCGTATATATTAGGCTCTATCATTTTCTAAGTGCAAATTCAATAATTAATGATTTTCAATTTGGTTTTCGAGCTGGCTATTCCAGCTATATGCCAATAATGCAGATGTATGACCACGTCTCTCAAAACTTAGAAAATAATTATTTTTGTATAGGTATATTCTTTGATTTGAGCAAAGCTTTTGATACAGTAAATCATGAAATATTATTAAACAAATTGCAATATTATGGTGTTCGCAATGCAGCTTTTAAATGGTTTGAGAGTTACTTGTTTAATAGAAAACAATATGTTTTCTATAAACGCAGGTGCTCAACCCTGAATAAAATAACTTGCGGAGTGCCCCAGGGCTCAATATTAGGTCCACTTTTGTTTATCCTTTACATTAATGATATTGTCCATTCGACAAAGTTTTTTAACTTTTTTCTATTTGCAGATGACACTAATGCACTAGCAGCAGATAAGAATCTTAAGGACCTAATTAGTAAAACCAATACCGAACTGAAATTAGTTTCGGACTGGTTCAAAAGTAATAAACTATCACTTAATGCAGCAAAAACTAACTTCATAGCATTCCACAAACATCGCTCTACGCTTATGCCAGCAGCCTCTATAGAACTTTTTATTGAAAACTCTAGGATAATTAATGTATCTTCCACTAAGTTTCTAGGAGTATATATCAATGAATTTCTTACATGGGATGATCATATAAATAGTGTATGTAAAAAAGTTTCTCGCAATATTGGTGTTCTCTATAAGTCTTCTCATCTATTAAGCAAATCTACTTTACTTACTATTTACTACTCTTTTATCTATCCTTACTTCAACTATTGTAACATCATATGGTGTCCAACATCCAAGAAAGCAAGAAGACAATTGTCAACCCTACAGAAACGATGCATAAGAGTCATCTTCAAGGCACCCCGTTTTGCTTCTACTTCAACATTTTTTGACCAAGGACAATTGTTGAAATTGGACCAAATTTATATTTATCAAGCTTTAATTTTTATGTTTAAATATTTTAATAATGAATTACCCGCAATATTTACAAATTACTTTATTTTATCAAAAAATGTCCATTCTAACAACCTACGTATAGTAGACAATGTTAGAATAGGTACTTATAAAACTAATCTTCGAAAATATTTCATTAAATACCTAGGCCCGAAGATTTGGAATAATGCGTTTGCAAATCTAAATATGTCTTCTTTACAAACCTTCAAAAAGTCAGCAAAGGTTTTCAGTGTAAATAAAGACTTAGATTGCTATACGAACATCTTATTATAATTTTACCTCAATTTTTTTCAAATTTTTTTATGACATTTTCAGTTGTTTGTTGACTTTTTTTCTTTTTGATTTTATTATTGATTTGTATTGATTTCATTTGTTCTGAAGTGATTACAACATTTTAAGGTTGATTGTCTCGCGGAGGTAACTCCTTTCATCAACCTGTTGACTTAATAAACGTTAAAAAAAAAAAAAAAAAAAAAAAAAAAAAAAAAGATGATGAGGTGCGCAGAGCTGGTTCTAGCCTGTTGGTCAGTCTGTATGGCGGGAAAGTAGGAGAAAGATTGGCTGATTTACGGTATGAGTCATATTTCAAATTGGCTCTGTCGTCGTTTTCAACCAGAAAGGCTGCCACTATCAGAATGTGCTGCTCACCTGCATGTCCGATGCGTTCATTTGCATGCTGTGATTTGGGGGACTCTGGACAAAGTAGTCTTGAAGGCAACCGACTGGGGCTGGGAATCAGTTGAAAGCTGCTTAAAACCCGTGAAAATAGTGGGTGACATTGCACCTCAGTCAGTCCTGAAGTTTGTTCGATGCTATTGTAATGGAAACTGCTCATCCAAGTGTGTTCATGTCTGCGAAACAATAGGCACTGTGTTTCGGTGTGCGGAAATTGTCATGGAACGGATTGCTCAAATGGCGGTGTAACATCAGATGAAACAAATAATATAAGCAGTGACAGTGAAGAATCTTGTGGCACAGAACATGTGGTTGATCCACAGTTTTTTTATGAAGACATTGATTTCTTCTATGTGGAATAAATTTAATATTTCTTGCTGCTTTCGAACTTAGACAGCAATTTTAGTTTTTGACGTTTTGATTGTAGTTATTTGATATTCTAGTCTGACTTTTCCTTAATTTCACTGAAAGCATTTATCAGTTGTGGTTATAGCATCATTCAAACTGAAGATCTGAATGTTTGATAACAGCTTCATTTATGCTGGCTTAATTTTGGTTTTTGAAATTTTGAGGGCAAACGAGCTAGTCAATTAGTCCTAAATGAAGATACGAACAGTTGCAGTTAAGCCGGACTTGGAATTTAATTAAACATACCACCACCTGACAGTTGCGGTTTAACCGGACTCGGAATTTAATTAAACATACCACCACCTAACAGTTGCGGTTAAACCGGGCTGAAGGGTAAACTAACTAGTCATTTGTGTGTATGTGTTTTATATTTTATGTATGTATTTTAATTTTTTTAAAGCTGGATGTGTGCACATGTTAAATTTATGCTTTTCTTAATGTTTCCAAATATTCCAGCAAACCTAGAGGTGTGTGTATATTTAGATGTAAATATGTACATATGCTGATACGTTTTTTGTTTGTATGTTGTTTGTATATTAGGTGGTGAGTACGAGTCAACCTTCACGTGGCACTCCCTGTGATTAACCAGGCATTAGGCAATAAATTGGGCAACTAGGTGAAACCAATGACTCAAAATATCAATATTTTCTAATTTATAAAAATGATTATTCACAATATGCTGGATGTTTACAATCAAGAATCTAAGAATAATGTCTTGCAATTTCCAGGGCATGAAATAAAAATTGTTATTTTTAGTGTTTCTGTTGTTTTTCTGTTTGTTTTTTGTATTATATGTTGAAATTGGAAATTATTTATAGATGCATGTGAATAAACATATTCTGAAACTAGTTTGTATTTGATTGTTGTTCATAGGTTCAATTTTGGCAGTAATGACTTTTGAAAACCATAAAAAGCCATTTTCCAAATGGCTGATATCGCAAAATTCATAATCAAGATCAAATTATACCAGTGGATCTATGTACTACTGGACTAGCTTTAAAAGGCTCTCATTACCAATGTCATCCAGCCCATGGGGAGATGGGTCTATAAATTTCTGTGGTTTTTCAACTTTTTCTTCAAAAATTTTATTAAAAAAATTTTTTTTGAAAATTATTCAAGTAACACTGCTTTAAGACTATTAAAGTCAAGTTGTAACATTGTTATAAATAATTGTTTTGGAAAGATATTTTCGAATTGTCGGCCATCTTGTTATTTTGTTATCCTACACTCCCCCGCATTGTTATACAGTTATAGAATTCCGTTTTTCATATTCTCCTAATTCATACCTTTCCAACGATATATAATAAGTGCTTGCTAGGATTTTTTCACGGTTAAATTTATTTCTTGCTGACTATTTGTTGATTCTGCCTGGCTAACAGCTTCTTTATTGCATTTGCTAGATTCGGCTTCAAATTTTTCTCGAGTACAGGAATCTTTGTTCTTAGAGATCGACTCATTAGCAATTGAGTAGGGCTAACATCCCATTTATTTTTTAACTTTGGTTACAACGCTAATGGAGCTAGTCTTGCTAGGTATATCACTGGTGGAATTGTTGAATCAGTTACTATGTGGTGTTGACGAGGAAGGCAACCAACTTCCTCAAACATCCTCAAATTCATTTAACAATTTTAGCAAACTCTTGTTTTTAGATTTTGCCTCAAGAATATCAATTCTGCAAATAATATTTAACCTGCAACAAGAAGGCAACCCAATTATTGTTGCTGTAATGGGCTTTATAACAAAAAATTCCAGATCAGCAATTTCCTCAGTTGTCTTTACTGATAATGTAACTTTCCCTACCGGCTGAATCCTGCTGTTGCAAAATGCCGTAAAAACTGTTTGTTTGTCGAATTTTTGTTTTCTGAGGTAGCTGCTCAAATATTAACCTACAAATAACATTTGCCTCGGCACCTGATTCCACATACAATCATGTTTTTCTTCCAAATCTTTGTATCATATAATCCAGACTTCTTCTTGACACTAACTTTGGATATGTTAATTTTATTAAACTGCTTTTCTAACAGATCCACGCTAGTTTTTGAACTAGGTCTCTGGAAGTACTTTGTCTGTGATGCTTTGCACATCTGGCTTAAATGGTTAGCTTTGTTACATTTGAAGCAATTCTTACCAAATGCTGGACACTTCTTCGGTGCACGTTTCCTGCCACAATTTCCACATCTGTCTCTGTCATGGTCGTACAGTCCTGTTTTCTCCTTGGAGTGCATTTTTTGTGCTCAGCAGGTCTATGGCTTCTTCTTCACTGTTTGTTATTTTTATCTGATTCTTTGTTGCCTCTGAAGCTCGACAAATTTTCAACGCTTGAGTCAGGGACAGGTCTGGTTCTCTGAGCAGCCGTTCCTGTAAGCGATTATCGTTGCATCCCAAAAGAACTCTGTTGCGAATAAGTGATTCTTCTGAATCACCAAATGCACACGTTTTGGGCTCGCAGACGTAGAGTTGTTGCATAAGCGTCTATATTTTCTCCCGAACTTTGGGTTGTTTTCCAAAACTGAAATCTCTCAATAACTATGTTTTTTCTAGGGGAGCAATACTGGTGAAATTTACCTTTGACTTCATCGATCTTCTCCCTATCGTCTGGCGAATTAAAACTAAACGTGTTGAAGATGAGTAAGCCTTCTTCACCAATAGCGCTCAAGAAAATACGAAAATACTAAAAATGACGTTGCGTTTTCGCAACTGTAACAGTTAATGGGTTAACGCTAACATAAATGTACGTTGGTTATCCCAGGAAAGTTTCTTTCCATTTAATGAGCTGGTTGTTTCTAAACACAACTTAATTGATTTTGACATAAAACTTTAAGTAATTTTTTTCATTCAATCTCGTGTAAAAACAAGAAACTGCTGCTTCGTCTTCTTCTGTCAGTGACATTGTTGGGATGGCGGCCTAGCGTTTCCGTTTGCGAGTGTTTTGAATTCGGTAAGTTTTTTCCATGCGAAATCTTGAGCTGGCGAATTCTACTTACCATTTTTACTAGCTGTTTCAAATTTAAAATATTATGTATAATCTAGGAATTTTTTACTAGGGTTCTCTTCACTCTCTACCTTGCCTATTCGACATGTTAAAAATTAGTTCCCGCCATAAGTTAGGTTTAAAGTCTTCTACCAATAAAAACTCATTTACTTTTTTTGTAAAACAGTTTTTTGCCAAAAATTGCTTTTCTGGAATTCTTTTCACCTTCCTTAACTACGTCTTTATTTTGCTATATATTTTTTGTCAATTCGTTGCTATTTCAATATAAGGAAATATTTCATGTACTTTTTAAAGTTTATGTTTCTGCCTTAACATTTAGAACTTACACATGTTCATAAAAAATAAATTTTCCTTTCCACACTTAGGCCTATTTCCAAAATCAATGCCCTCACAGCGTTTCTCTAACTGATCTTTGTTGGCATTTGAGAAGATGTTACAAACTCTTTTACTAAAACGTTTTAGCTAGTTCTACCGTTTTAAAAGCAGCAATAGATCTAGAAATGGTTGAAAGGATGACAGTAAAAAAAATGTATCCACATAATCAGTCATTTTTTGCATAGCTCTAATTAGACAGTGCTGGTTCGAGCCTTTGCGTGGTACTAGGGTGGTACCAGTACAAAAAAGCACACCATTTACAAATCTGGTTATTTCTGAAAACCTGATTCAGAGTAATTAGAAATTAATACAAATATTTTAAACGTTTTCACACACTTTTATTTAACTTGACTTCTCTGTCTGTCTGTCTGTCTATCTGTCTGTCGTCAAATTTTGCAATCGATTTTAAACTAACTTCCCGATGAGCTAGAGATTTAAAAATTTAAACACACCTCCGGACTAATTAACAAAGCATTCTATCAAATTTTCGGATCGATTGGACAAAATTTAATTAAATAATTCCTCGTGATATTTTCGTCGAACTATTTATTGTCTATGCTAATATGCTCGTTGTTTATGTAACATTATAATTATGCTGATTTGCCTATCCTGCCATATCAAAAACGTCAGAATTGTGCAAATTTTTCTATCGCTGGTTTGAACGGGAAGTTGTATACGTTTTGGTTTTATCTTATAATTTAATTTAATTTAAGCAGGTATTTATCTACGCTTTTTAGCGTAAACCGCTTCAAAGGCGCATGCAGCTGTCATAAAATGTATGGAAAAGAAATGGGAGAGCAACCGTAAGCGGGAACTTACTTATTTTTACTTATACCATAAGTAAACATAAGTTTCCAGTTGTTTCCTAAGTAACACGTCTGGACCTTCTTTCGATATCAACATCAATTTATCTAAATGATCAACCGTTAGTCGTTAACGCAATTTGTTGCAAATTCTGCTCATGTCAGAAAATGATCGTTTAACATTTGCAGTTCCTAGGGGACATGCTAGCAAATGCAACCAAGTAATGCTAGCGTGGGAAAAGCATCACCCAAATCTTCTGTCACAAGAAAAATTAAAACATCTTTGGCAGACTTTGAATTTTCTTTTTAGCGTTGTAAATTTTTGGTTTCACGCGTGAAATACGTTTCTTAATTTTGGACAAAGTTAAAGTTTGGAGGGGGATTTATTATTTTTGGGGTAGAAATTTTTCCCCTAAGACGTCTGGATGAAACACTGACGGACCGGGCCTTAATTTTAGATCAGCCGGGCTGGGCCAGACCGAAATTTTTTGCCAAGTATACAGGGATTTTATTTTAGGCCTGTAGAAACGGGCCAGGTATGGAATTTTGGCTTATTAAACGAACCGAGCCGAGCCATGAATTTTGGCTTATGAAACGGACCAGGCCGGGTCGAGTTGTCGACGGGCAGAGCCGCGAAAAAGCGGCCCGTGCAGCGGTACTCATCTAAGCCCCACTATGCCAAGTTATTTTTTCACGTTTCGTTGTCAATCTTAAAGGTTTTATACGTTTTCATCTTAACAAATATAAATATTTTGGAAGATGTAACCTGAAAAATAATAAATATAACTTATACCACAAAAGCAACTGACAGTTTTTGTTTTCTTAAATTTTTACCAAAATTTAATAAAATTTTAAAAATAAAATTTTCTATTGTTAAATTATTATTTAGAATTTTTTTAAATTTAGTTTACAAATGGTTTTCCATCTCATTTCTATTTAATAATTCACCATCGTCGGATGTGGGTGGTGCTTACTGCTTATAAAGTCGATTAGGCTATTTAGTTCGTTTGTTCCGTTACTCAGAAAGATGGCCGCTTCTGGTGTGTCCGTGAGAGATGAGGTTATTACCGAATATAACAACATAAAAATAGGACACAAATACAGCTACATCCAGCTAAAACTTACTGACGATAAAACTGCAATTGAAGTTGAGAAAGCGATCGAGCAAGGGAAAAACAAGACACCGGCGGAAGAGAAAAAAGCTTACGAAGAGTTTGTTCAACAACTGCCTCCTGGGGATTGCCGCTATGTAATCTATGATTTCCACTTTGAAACCATTCATTCTGGATCCAGGGAACAGCTTATCTTTATAGTTTGGTGAGTGCAGTCAAAAATAAAATGGCGGCCGAAGTTCCGGGTTGGTCTTTTGACGTATCGGGCATAAGTACTTATAGATTTTCTGATTATTTTTGGTTTCCAAACGATGCTATTTATTCGTATCTAATGTATTTCAGGTGCCCTGAGAATGCTCCCACCAAGTCAAAAATGTTGTATGCTTCCAGCAAAGAGGCACTCAGAAGAAAGCTGGTAGGCATCACTCACGAGGTACAAGCCACAGAAACCAGCGAGTTGAACCACAACGAGATCACGGAGAAGGTCATGTGCAGAATGGTCAAGTAACTCATCTGTCCCTGCTTCAGTCCCCTTGCTTTTCACGGTTTTCTCTGTCGAAATAGGGGAAGGATTTAATTAAATCAATAGAAAGATGACTGATTTGGTCATTGACTAGTTCTTTCATAAAATTTTGTCATATTTTTATGTTTTTTTAAATTGAATTAAAATGCTTTTAATTCAGCTTCCTCCAAAAATAATGTTTGTTCTGTTTCGTTTGATGGTTACTGCACAATTATGTTTTATCTTGATGCTGCTTTAAATGTGATGGTAATTTTGCAATCTGTATTTTCCATTGGGCTTCTTACATTAGGGGAATCATTCCAAAATAATTAAGTGAGTTTATTGGTGAGCAACGTTTGTGTGCTGACATTCCATATATAGTTTGTTCAAGATTGATTTCACTGGTTGTGTCCTGTTCCAAGAAAATATTTCCGCTGTTTTTCTACCATGTTTGTTTGTGTTGAAAACATTTTGAAATGTGTGCAAGTAGCCATCATGATATTCAGTTCTTTATTATTATTTGGGTTATGTTTTTTCAATGAAGTCACAGCAAATTTATTTTTCTCATGTTTAGTTACAACAAATCAATCTTTCATGAGTAAATTGGTTATAAACATGTTCATGTGGAAGCTGAATAAAATACTGTTTGTTAAAGGGTGTTTTTTGTTTTATAAAAGAAAGGTAAAAATCAGCTTAGATCCACTTGTCCATTTCCTCCAGAATGTTGCTAGGAAATGCGGTTTTTTTAGTCTTGTGGCTCTTGATTTCTGCCTTCTTAGCTTTTATTTCCTGGAGCCCAACAATTGTCTTCTCAATGAGAGAAATTGATTTCTTGATTATGTCTCTGCTTGATTCCTATAATTTTAATAAAAACTGTCATCAATAATTTTTAGTAATAATGGGTTCATTCACTCAATGGAGTCGCCCACGTGTAGATCTAAGTGCAGTCAATGGTGTTAATTCCATGTTGGCTTGGGGGGGGGGGGGGTAAAATTAGACTTTAGAAAGGAAATAGTAATATTTTATTGGACGTCGCTTACTGAACAACTAACCTTTGGAGAAAAAACGAGTCTCATATCATTGTATCCCCTCCAGTCACCAGATTGAGAAAGTTTAACTGAGCCAACGAAGCTGTTAGGTTTCTCTGGCCGGGTTTTGCTTGCAGCTCTCTTCTTTTTTCCTGACTGACCTTTGTAGTATTGTTTTGGAAATAACAGGTTTTTCCGTATGCACTTCAAAATTGGAGATTGCTTTGAACTTATGTCGTATATATCAATCGTAGCAACGCGGTCTTTATTCTCTTCGACTTTGTTGTAGCAGGCATTAGCTTGTTTTTTGCGTTCTTCGAATAACAAGCAACCTTTTTCACCCATCAGGCCAATTCCTTTCTTGCCAGACGACAAAAAACAATAAAAAGTAAACAATAAAATAAAGATATTTGCAATTTTTTATAGAAACAAATTAAATAAGCTTTTATTTTTTTTTATGTCTTCCTCATTAACAATTCAAAACATATAAACATCAGACTGGCGAAGATTCTATTTATTATATAATAATACGTTACTGTAACAAAAAGCATTTTCAAGAATAGAAATGGCATTGAGTGACGCAGACGTCCAGAAGCAGGCTAGTATTTTTTTGTTTTTCAACACATATGTTCTTTATAGTGCATTAAGAAAGATGACAAAGATTCCAAAGATGTATCGCTGTATTGCTGTATTGTATTTGTGTGTACCTGTACATCTAATAAGTCCTAAGTACGCCGACCTTGGTATTAGTAAGTAGCTCGGTTGGCTTTTTATATTAAGTCTACTCTATATTTCTATATCTATATTTACATCAGCTGTGTATATTTTCAGATAAAACATATGATAGCTTTCATTGATCAGGAGGCTAATGAAAAAGCTGAAGAAATAGATGCCAAGGTAGTATATAATTTTTAAAGATAACATCAGCTGGCATGGCAAATAAAATCTGCTGGCATTGTAATGGATAATCTGTTTCACTTTCTTAAATAATTATTGTTCCATGGTGCATCTCTATAGATTTAAAAAACTATGTCATTGTGAGAATAATGCCCCACATTGGTTGAGATTAGTTGCATTGCAAAGTTTTATTTATTTATTGAAGAACTATTAGTAAACAAAAATAATGAGTTATTGTGTACAAAATCACTGCAGTTCAAATCAGTACTGGGTGATTATCGGCCAATTAGTGCTATTTTTATTTTTGCAAAATGCAGAGACAATGCATTCAGTCCGTACACGTTGACAAATAAATTGTTGTATTCATTTTCAATAGAACAAAACAATAGATGAAAGTAAATGCAATTAAGTTGAATGCTTTAAGTTCAACAAATATTGATTAAGAATTCATTAGAATTAGAATTCTGCCATGTTAGTGCATTTAAACATAAGATTATCAGCTTTTTATACAGCCAGACTTGAGCGGCAATCGGAATGTATAATACCAGCAACACTGAAGAGATGCTCATTTGATACTCTAGTTGGTGGCAGACTTACCTTAGGAACCAACTTTTTACACCATTGTCATTGTATCTCAAACTGCTTTTCTGTTAATAACTTTGTCAATTTAAAAAAATTAGAAATGTTTATTTTTTATTTTTGTGAAGATGAAATGGGAATTGGTCTGTGAAAATGTGACAAACATGGGAATAACCCTGCAATAATCTAATCGTACCAGTTTTCGGTAAATGATGAGCAGGGACAACGTTATAATATTTATCATTTGACAGCGTTCTAAGCTTATTAATGAAAATAAAACCTTAAAAAATTTAATTATCGATAAATAATCTGCCTATATTATGTGGCCGATAATCGGCCAATGCAATATCGGTGCACCTCTAATAGTAATAGTAAACTTGTAAAAGCAATAAATCGCAGATTATACTTAATCTGATTTTTTTCTTTTACTTTGTCAAGGTTAGAACTGAGTTGTTATAAGCAAATTGGAATTGATATGAAAGGGCTGCAACTGATCCCATGAAGTCCAAAAGTCATTCTTTTTCTTTTTTTTAGTTGGCAGTTGTTTTATAGCTCCTATGACTGGACTGTAACTGTAGGTGAGAGTGTCTCGTACAGTTGCATACAGATTTGCGTGAAAAACTGCCTCCAGAACATCCAATAGCTATTCGACCTACAAGCGAGTTTGGTACAACTCCAGTTGTTACAACGTGCAAAATATGTTTAATTTGTACTCAATATAACTTCAAAATATAATTTTATCAAATTGCATTTTCTTGCACTTATAAACAATGCAGCATTCAAAACTCATTCAATTTAGTCTATTTGTTTATAATTATATAATTTATTGAATTTAAATACTTTTAATTTTTTCTAACCCAGGCAGAAGAAGAGTTCGAGATAGAGAAAGGTCGGCTGGTGCAGATGCACAGAGTGAAAATAATGGGACAGTATGAACGCAAGCAGAAGCAAATTGAACTCCAGAAGAAAATGTCTGTTATTATCAATTTTCTATATAATATTTTTGAAAAGTTAAAACTTAAGCACAGAAATTTCAAAATCATGAACATTAACCATTAAATTTGAGAATTGTAACCTAAACTTAAAACACCCAAAAAAGTCCCAAACGTGTATTGGTGCTACTTGATCCAAAAATGAAGTTTGATACTACCCAGTTTTTTCTATTCCCAAACTCAAAAATTAAAAGCTCAACCTAAACCCTGAAACTTGAATATCATGAACCTTGATCTGGAAAATTGAACATCATAAACCCTAAAAATTTGAACCAGTGACATCGCTATTGTTGAATATGAAAAGGTTGCACCAGTGCTGTCCAACCTGCGGCCCGCGGGCTGATCTCATGTGGCCCGCCAGGGTGCGTGACCTTTTTCTCAAAACACTTGTACTTTTTATTGCCTCGTACAAAAACCATACACCATATTCAATTTTAAGCAAACTAATATTCTAAACATTAAAATAACTTTAAAAATGTACTTTATTTATCGAATACCTACAAAGATAGGCTAGGGTGCGTTAATGGGTGAAGCTAAATTTCGGGGGTCATACTTATTTTCAGCTCGAAATTATTGAACTCAAGCATAGTATGACGGTGGTGGCAAAGCGATAAAGCGTTCGCCTGTCGGCTTATAGTTCGGCGGTTCGAATCTCACCGGCGTCACCATCGTAGCTCTATTGAGCAAGGAGTTTACATACATTTGCGCAGGTTGAGTGTCTCGCGGAGTTAAGGATAAACGACCCCAATTGAGTTTTGGATGAGGCGCTGGTGGCAGAGCGGTAGAGCGCTCGCCTGTTGATCGTTAGGTCGGCAGTTCAAACCTCACCTGCGTCACCAGCGTAACTCCCTTAAGCAAGGAGTTCACTCGCATTGCTTTCTCATGTCTATGAAAATAGCGTGTTCTTCGAAGTTTCCGATCCAAAGGAACCTTCGTAAGCGCCTCTGACTTATCTGGCGCTATATAAATTCATTATTATTATTATGTATGTTCTTTCAGATCAGTTTCCACACATACATACATGTTGCAGGAAAATATTGACCATGTTTAGAAGCACTTATGTATGCGAAACTGGATTTTCAGTAATGATTAACATCAAGTCAAAAAGGAGAAACTCTTTGACTGACGAACATTTAGAAAACTTGATGAGAGCAGTTGTTTCTCAATAACAGCCACAAATGAAAAAAATAGGAAATTCAAGTCAAAGTCAAACTGCTCATTAAACACACTCTTATTTTTAAAGTTGATAAACATATTCTGATTTTTATTTAAAAGTATAATAAAGTAAGTTAATTAGTTGATAGTTGAATTTTTAAACCAAAGGCAAAAATGAAATAACAGTTTAAATTGTCTTGTATTATATTATGTATATTATGTGCGGCCCTTGGCACCTTGAAAATTATTTGAGTGGCCCATTGAGTCAAAAAGTTTGGACAGCACTGGGTTACACTATCATTTAAGCCCATATGCAGCTTGTTGGGATTTTTTACAGCTTGTGAAATTTTAATGAATAAGTAGGATAAATGGATACTCAAAATGTTTACTTTTCATTTATTGATTTGCTCTATCCAGGTATAACTTTCATTCAGTGATAACATATGATTTTTGTAATGTTTGCAGTCAAATCTCCAATCTTTCAAATGCTGCAAGATTGAAGATTTTGAAAGCCAGAGAGGATCATTTGAGGGTTTTTCATACTTTTATTTAAAAATATTTTTAAAGTTATTTAATTTTGTACAACATTCTTGTGTTTCCATTGTAATTTTATTTGTTTTGCATTACTCTCATCATCCAGATTCTAATGAGGTAAACATCATGTAAAAGAAATTGTCTTCAAGCAATATAGTTTTGTTCAGATCCTTGACTAAGAATGGTGTTTCGTTTTAGGTTATAATTTGAATTATATAACTCATTTATAACTTGAATTATATAACTCTCATTTTAGAAAGTAACGGAAGGTACCAGGCAGATGCTGATCAAGCTGACCAATGACACCCCTCGTTATAAAATCCTCATGGAAGGCCTGGTTACTCAGGTGAGTCGTATTTATTTATTTTAATTAATAAACTACCTTCCTTACTGGTCATCAGAAACTTATTTAGTTTTTAATTATATTTGTGGAAAATCTTATAGCTATAACCTAGCATGGTAAAATGAGATTCCATGACAAGAATAAATGGTGATTTTAATATATGCTTAGCTGTCTTTAACTAAATACAAAAATTAATTAGTGAATATTGAGAGAATATATTTTTAATTAAAAGTACGGTAGAACTTCAAATTATTTCTCAGGAAGTGCAGCAGATATTTATCTGATTTTAAGGTTTACATATTTCATAATGATCAGAACAAAGATATTCCTACAGAAACAGAAATTTGCTATACAAGGAATTTAGCTTTAGGCGGAATCCGTTGGAATACCTAGATCTGATAGATGTTATGCAATTGTAGACCGATCTTGATTTCGTTAACACGGTTGTTAATTAAGGGTTCTATTCACAGTGCATGTTCAAGCTTTTGGAGCCAGAAGTTGTGATAAGGTGCAGAAAGCAGGATGTCAATTTAGTTCAGGTAATTCTTTAAGTAGTTTCTGTGTAACTTTTAAAGTAGTTTAAGAGAATTTGAAATTAATTTACCAGTCACCAGTTTCATAAGACAGAATTTCAGAATTTTTGTGGTGGGAATAGGTTTTTAAAATAATGAGTTAGAATGATTTCTTTCAAAATTTAAAACAGTTCCTAATTTACAGACCTATAAACTGTTCACAATAACTGACCAATCATTCCTAAGAATGAATATTATATTTATTTGAATTTTTCCAATCTCAGGAAGTCATGCACAGAGGCGGGGAATTTTATACGAAGTCGACTGGCAGAAAGATCAAGGTCTCTGTAGACAACGAGCATTATCTTTCAAGCGAAATGTTAGTTTTTAATGATTTTTTTTCTCTGTAATATGGAGGTTTCTTAAATTGGTTTAAATTTTTAGAAACTCATACTATTTTTTAAGACATTTAAGATCAAATTTTCTTTTCAAAAGTATATTCAGAAAGATTATTATATATGCAAAACATCATTATATGTTTAATTTCCTTTTCATTTTTAGTCAGAAATACTTTTATCCAGTTTATTGAAAAACTTTGCTGATACATTTTCCTCTTTTAGAGATCTTGTCCTACTCTATCTTAGTCTTGTTTTTATAGAGTGTGGATTGAAAGTTTTAACTCATATAACATATTGCACTTGGGCGTGCCTGGAAAGGTTAGCAAAAAATAATGTGGTTCTTTAAGTAAAAAAAAAGTGGATAGGTAAAATGTATTCAAATAACTATTGAGACTATGTTTTACCTATCCATATTTCCCCATTTAAAGAGCCACATCTTTTATTATAACTAAGGAGTAACCGATTTCCGATACCAAAATTTGCCGATTCCGGTTTCCGTCCGATTAATCGGAAATTTCTATTATTATTTCTTTGCGCCATTATTAACTAATTTGAATCAATTTAATAATATTTAAAATAATTCTAGTAATGGCCCGTAGACGAGTAGACAAAATTTATATAACAGAATTGGATACACAAATGTTTCATTTGCTTATTTTATAGCAATTGAAGTAACAGCAGGGACCGTATTTACCAACCGTATTTTAATTAATTAACAACACATTAAGCCCTTTACACATAAAAACCCTTTCCTGGATCAATAACCCACACTTCCTACTACTTGTCAACTTCAAAAACAACATTTATGCATAATACATCCTCCTGTGCATGTAGTTCTAGTATTTTCGACGTTTGACTCTGCGACGTTTCAATATCATCAATATAACATTCAAATTTAGAAAACACAAGATAAAACACGAAATTCAGTATAATACAAATATGAAAAGTCGGAATCGGTTAACCTAATATTGCCGGCTCTGATTAATCGAAATTTCGCACTAATCGGCAATATCCGATTTCCGGACCAAAAGTCGGTTACTCCCTAATTATAACCTTTACAAGCAGGCCCAGGTGGGCATTATATGCAATAAAATATGGTATTTCATTCAGTATTCCAATAAACCTTTAAAAGTAAAAATAATGCCCTACTTATTTTTGTCAAGTTAAATTTTTGTAGTGATAAAATTGAATAAGAAACTATTGCAGAACGGGTGGTATAGAGATGCTGTCAGCAAACTTGAAGATTAAAGTGGAAAACACATTGGACAGCCGTTTGGAGACCATCAGTGAAATGGTGAGTCAATTAATTAGTGTGTGATTTTAACAATATTTCGAAAAAATTAACTAGGAAACTCTGAAAAAGTTTTTAATAAAGAGAGACAAATATAGTATTTAATGTTGGTCCTGCCTTTCTGCTGACGGACAATTTCTCCCTATATCGTAAATGAGAAGCAGCAATAATGTGAATAATGATGTTTGTAAAAAACTGCTTCAGATCCAATGTTTGGAGATAAACATTTAACATGTTTTTTATTTCTATTCTGCATTTAATAAACATCCAACCAGTGTTCATAACAAATATTATGCCCAACAGCATAAAGGGCAACATTTGAGAACTTGCTTGTTGATCAGATCTAAGCAAGGTTCTAACAGTTGTTAATTCAAATAGCATTTTAAAGTTTCAAACTCATTTCCGCGGCTGCTTTTTCTGGATTGGTGTAATGAAAAAGAGGTTGTATTGATGAATTTTATATCTATGTTCATTTCATAGGTCACCACTGCTTCTAGTTTTAATTAATTTTTTCTTTCTTAGATTGCACCTGAATTAAGAGAAATTATGTTTGGAAGAAATCCCACAAGAAGATTTTTCGATTAGTTTCCACCCACCCAGGCATGTCTCAACATTCACTCTGTCGTTGGATCTTTGTTAAGGCTGTCTGATTATATATATGTGTTTGTGTTCTGCTGTAGGAGTGGTCCAGCTGAATTGTTAGCTGCCTAGATGTTTTTGTTGTCATTGAATGCATTTTATTCAAATCTAGTCGGTCAGTCAGAATCTGTTTCACTTCCTTCTATTCATCTATGTAGTCAGACATTGACAATAAGGTTTGCCACATTTTCTTATGGGCTCTTATTTTCATTCTTAGTCGTGTCTGTATTTAAATTAGAATCAGTTAAGTGTCTGATAAATATTTCCTTTGTTTATTCATCTGTTTTTTCTATCCTCATGAGTTTCTGTGTTGTATTCTTTTTTTATATTTTATTTCTACCGAGGATGTTGCATATTTTGTATGATTGTACACTTCAGCAAATGTCTCGATTTTGTAAGATTGTACACTTTAGTGGATTTCTTTATTTATTCTGAAGAACTTAATTTATGTTCATGTTTTTTTTTTAAATTCACAGCTGAGTTATTTTTATAGAGAAATAAAAAAACTATAATGAAACAACAAAATTGAAACAGTTGCTATTTATATATATATATATTTTTCTCAAATTCAAGCACTTTATTATATGGAATCTTTCCAACAAAAGAAGAAACTTTGATATCCATAGCAATACCACAAAAAAAATTAGACGACTTTGAGAACCACATGAATCGCGTCAGAGTTTCAGATTCGCAAGCGATCAATGCCCGTTTATATTTAGTCGTTGACCTGAAGAAAATACAGCATCTCATGAAAGATCTTGTAAAAGTTGTCACTGCTACAAACAAGTTTAACTAAAGTAAAGTTTATGAATATCATATTGTAGTAATGTCTACCATGCCATTGCAGATTTTGTCTTGTAGCAGTTTAAGTAAAATAACAACAGTCAATATAACTAAATGACTACAGTCTCTGTCTGGTACTAATGTCCGAATCATTATAAGCAATTAATTGGCCGCCGCATCTGCGGCCGAATGGTTTTCGATACGAACCTAGCAAAACACGAGTAGATGAAAATTAAATTAAATTATATATAAGTAGTAAGCGAGGAGGGCTTAAACAAAAAAAATTTCAAATAAGGAAGCTTGAAAAAATATGAAATGCTTATCAAATCTTTCCAACTGTTGAGAACTTTACTTAGGATATATTTTCAACAACGAAAAATTCCAAGCAATATAACAAATAAAAAGCAATTAAAAATGATTATTAATGAAATATATAATAGCTATCGTATTGCTCTCGGACTATGATGCCCAGAACCAGTAAAACGACAAATGCCCAGGTGAGAAATAAAAAACAAAAACCCAGGTTAAAAAATATCCAAGTTTTTCAAAACAAAAATAAAACACCTCCATGGCAACCTCACAATAAAGACTATTTTAAGTTATTTTCCTGACAACTCATCAACAAAACAAGAAATATTCAAGAGCATTCAGTAAGCACTCTAAAAGAACAAGAAGCGATTTGAACCGGAAGACAGCTTGCTTCTCTACCGGGCTGTCGCTAATCGGGTGTTGTAACAAAAACAAACAAACGAAAAAGAAATGAAAGAGGAATACGATCGCAAAAGAAACAAAAAGCAGCTTGGATCTCAGAAATTAAATGTATCTTAGCTTTTCCATACAAGAAACCAATGCAAACAAAAATGGGAAAAAAGACATCAGCCATCTCAAAACAAAAAATAAAGTGAAAGAGGACATCTAACAAGAAATCTTCTTAGTAACAGAGCAAAAAGGAAGAATGACATAGAATGTGAAGACATTTTGCTTTAATGAAAAACAAAATTAAAGACCTAGCTAGGTAGACTTTTAGAGACATAAAAAGATCATTGAAGAAAGAGAGAAAGAACAAAGAGGCAAGTTGAAGAGAATCATCCAACATAAAAAACAAGCCAGAAGATCAACCTAGCATGGAAGATCCTCAGGAACCGTGCAGGCTGGATGCGTCAGAGTGTCGGCATCCAGTAGATGTTTTCTATCATTGAGGAATAAACAAGAAATCTTTTTCGGTTTTCCGGTGTCCTTGAGCGCAACGCTAAATTTAGACAATCCAGCGTTTGACATGATACTGTTCCGGTTGGCATTCAACGATGGAGCAGCTGATGATTCACACTGCAGCTGTAGAGATGGTAAATCGTCCTGTACTTTCTCGCATTTCAACTCCTAAAATAGTTTTATATTCAGATTTAAATTAATAAATTTGACTCGCAACAGAGCACACACACAGAACTTTTAAATCGTTTATTACTCAATATAAGGGACTTGTGAAAAAAACTGGTTTTTCACGGCTCACTTGTTCTAATTAAAACAAGTGGGTTTTAAACATTTCTGTAGGATTATATTATTATAAGCCAATAACAACTTTAAGAAAACAACAAGGGTTATCAGTTCTGTTGCATTTGTCACAACATTGAACGCTAACCGCAAAATGCTTATAATAGCTCACCACAAGTTGCAACCATTTCTTAGTAAATGATTCATACAAGAAAATCAATGAAACAAATCCTGACACGTCTAAGATGTCTTCACAAGCTTTTAAATTATAGTCTATTTCTATCATTTATGTAACCACACTACATTTAATCAATGCAGCAAAAGCTGAAAGGTTTGTGTAATGAATGAAATATATAAAATAGGGTGGCTGTGGAGGTACTCGGTGCTGCCCGGGAATGTCTGATGTATAAATTTACACATGTCAATGAAAAATTATTTTTATAGCAATGTTCCTCGGTTTTGTATCTTGGACAATCTTTTACAACTATTGAACATGCTATGCAATGCACAGCTCACCATAAGTAAGAAGTCCTTGAGTGACTGTACGCGAGACTTATCGATAGACAAAACGCACTGGAAACCACTGCACAACCTGCCACGATTGTTGCTTCAAAAACTTGTAGTATAAGATAACAGTGTACCAGTGCATAGCCTTGCTGTAACTAGATTTCTCAGGAGCTTAATGGGATAACCAATTTTGAGCATTAAAATGGTAGCAGCATCCCAATCCCAGGAGGTTGAAAAAAAGTTTTCCCAACTATTATTGAAAATTTTTAATTCTGAAAGCCTAAGGCGCTTCCATGAAAATTATTTTCTTATTGGAGTTTCTACTTTGCCCCAAAAACCTTTTGTTCAGCCAGGCATTGTACAGAAACTTACATCTTTATATATTAGATTTCGACATAGAGTATTTCTTTAAAAAAATAGCAAGCAGAAAAAGCAATAAACTGACCTTGAAGAAATAGTTAATCAATTCAACCAGAAATCCACCATGGCTGACAACAAGAACGTTGGCAAGATGTTCACTTCCGTCATTATTAACTGGAGCCATTCGATCATTTGGATCGTCATCATCACTGTACCCTTCGGAGATGCCCGACAGTGGTTGAGCAGCAGCAGCTCGGTGCAAGGCGGTTGGTCGGTCCGTATTCGATCCTCCTAGTTGCAGCATTTCAGAAGTTATGCCCAAATGCTCTTCATCGGAGGAACTTTCCAGACTGAGTTTCATCTTGTCCATACAGTTTTCAAGTTTTGTTGCTGCTTCTGCCGAGGCTTCCAGCATGGCTGCCTCGTCCTTCAAGTGGTTAGATGTTCCATTGTTGTCAGTAATACCTCGAAGGTTGCATAAGATCAACTCCCGACCCGGGCAGTCTTCCGATCCGAGTATACTGGTCGTCGACGGCGATGAAGAAGATGACGAACAGAACTTGCAGTCCGCATGTCTGCAAGGAGCGTGGAGAGTACAGTTGTTGGTAGATGTTTTGTTGAAGCAGTCGCCATCCTTCTGCTGCCGGTTCGGCTCTTGCTTCCGTATGGTCCGACACAATTCTCTGAAAAAGGACTTTGCTCTCTCTCTCACCTTAAAGAGGGCACGAATATTCGTGTTAGACTTTATTAGATAAATTAAACTTTTTTATATCAATTTAATTTGTGATTCATAGATTTGTTTTAAACATTCTGCATTATTATTATAAACCGATTATAAATAACACTTACAAATAAATTTTGTTCAGATTGTGAGGTTACTTTAGATAATAATTACAAAAATAGGAAATCACTAATTATTAAACCTAAAAGATACATGAATTTATGTCACTTTAAACATTTTTCTTTAACATTTATTAAAATCATACACAAGTGGATAAATTATAATTTAACTTAAAATTTTCAATTAATTCAGAATAAGTTAATTTAATTTTGTCAAACCTCTGTTTTGGTCTCCATCCCAACTCCCTGACATCGACTGTTGGATTTCATAAAGTCGTAACAGTTTTTCTGCGGCTGGCCTTCTAGCTCTCCAAGTTTCTTAAAAAGAAATTAAACACAGAGACATATTTTTATTGAATAGAACTTTAGAAATTACTCCAGTGACTATTGTGGTATCCAAACCTTGTTTGGTGCTTCATAACAAATAAAAATAACATTATTTTTTGCACTGCCACAGTACAAATTTATAAGGATTTTGGTTATTAAAAAAACAGAGCAGTAAAAACATAAAAAAACAAAACTACAAAAACTTCAAAAAATGGTTCATATTATTTTAATGTAATGTAAAAATCTCCAACCCTTTCTCTTAGTCTAGAGTCTGAAATTATTGGCACACGCTTGACTCTGTTGCAGTTCATGATAACTTCGCAAGTCTAAAATAAAAATAAACACTGATTATGCCAGAATAATTTCATTGAACAGAGCAAAAACAAAAAATGCAAAAATGAATATTAAATAATAATAACAATTGAAGGAGCTGGCAGTATACTGGTAAGGCATTTACATAACAGACTTGAAGATCAGGGGTTTGTATGTTATCTGAGTCACCAGCACTCACTGAGATAATGGACAGGTGCCTGAAAAATGGCTGCCTTTAGTTCTGTAAAATGGGGTCGCAAGTGAAAAATGTTGGAGGTACACTGATGGACTTCTGCCACCATTATAAAGATCATCTAACATTCAATGGGTAGTAAGAATTTGTTGCAATCAAATAAAGTTCTAACTTGATATGCTCGACTCAGATCACTGCTAAACACGTGGGTGAATAATTCATCCTTCAGACGCTCCCCTACCAAACCAGCTTGTGTCAACCCAACTTCATCAAGCTTAGTATCTTTGTGTCCTGTAGAAATTCATTTGCTTAAATAAAATAGCCTATTTGCATTATCTTTAAACAATAAGCTAATAACATTAGCAAACAACTCAATAAGATAAGTACTAATAAGATAAGTACTTATCAGCTAATCAACTAAATCAATCCATTAAAACAAATATAACCAAAAAGTGAAGTAGGCAAGGGTGAATATTATTTTACTAGAAGGTCTAGAAGTATAAGACCATCACCTAGTGATGGGTAAAGCTTTAAAATATCAATTTGACTTAAATCATTTTGTAAAAGAGATTTTAATTTAATATCACTTTCATTAAAATTATATATATATATATATATATATATATATATACATATATATATAAATGACTGTCTGTAAGGATGTATGTATGTTCTTTATGCACTGCTACACCATTCATCTGATCATAATGTAATTTTTACACAGCCTTGAGAGTCAATGGGAGACAATAATAGTGAAAAAAATTTAAACCGGTCACCGAAAGCGACCGAGATCAAAAGAGCGAGCGGGAAAGAGAAAGCGAGCAAGAAAGTGACCAGGAACAGGAAAGCGACTGAGAGCGGGAGAACAAGCGGGGAAGGAAACTGGAGCAAGAGAGACAAGCATTAGAAAAACATCTAAAAACCTCGGGCAACGCCGGGTATCCTGCTAGTTTTAAATAATTATAACAAGATCTTTTACATATGAAGAAGATTAATTTTAAACATAACAAAACATATTTTAAAAATCCCTCTATGCCTAAAAGGTAACCAGTGCAGAAGAACAAGAGAAGGAGAAATATGAGAGAATCGAGAAGTGTGTGATAATATTGATAATAAACACAAAGTAGAATTGAAGGCTTTGGTAAGTGGAGAAAGAGTGGTATCAGCAAGACCATAATAAATAGAATTAAATAATCAATTTTAGAAAGAATAAGAGAAGAGACCAAAATTTGTAAAGAAGGATTATCTAAAAATGGGTGAAACTGCTTTATCTGAAATATATGAAAACAACAAGATTTAGAAACCAATAGTATTTTGGGGGTCAAAAACAAGCTAGAGTCAAAAAGAAAACCTAAGCTACATGTAAGAGGGAAGGAACTATAGATAGGGAAAATGATGGTGGTAAAACTAAAGGAGGAAATGAGGTTAGATGTTTCAAAGATTTATTACATTAAAGCACAGACAACAGTAAAAAAAAATTCACTTAAGTGCATATTTATTTCATTTTAAGGGTCCAATTTCTTACATGCTGACACTGAATTGTTACAAACTTTTTCCAAAGCTCCCTCTTTGGGGTTGCAGGAATATGTGCAGACTAATTATCATGAAATATATTGCTGAAATGGGGTAAATATAGTTAATAATCAGTTTTTTCTAAATGTGTTCTATTATTATTTTGTTGCAGCATTAACAATGCATTACTTTCCAGCATTTATATAGAAAAATAAACTTAGGACGCCAGGCTAGAAGACTACTAAAAACAATTGTTAATTGAAATAAACATTTAGTAAAAAAAATATACAACTTAAATTCCATTATAAATACAAAATTCAATGCATTTTGCAATTTTGAAGAATAAAAAACGCAATAAACACCTTGAACGATCTTCAGCTTGTTCTCTGTAGTTTCCCCGCTGTGTATGAAAATAAAACAAAACTTTTAAAATCAAATGAACTCTTTGCCGTGCAACTTCATCAGTTTTCAGCTGAATTAATTTAAGTAATAAATGAACTTTATAAAAAGGTGAAATAAATAAGTAAATACTTTAATATCGTTCATATAAAATGCTTAGAAGACGTCGCCTCCACTTACTGACGGACAAGGGTCAACATAAACGTCTCCATGGCTCTCATCCAATTCACGTAACATGAATTTAATTCAAACTCCAGACCAAAAGGTCCCTAATATAGCACGATAACGATCATTTGTATTTAACATAGACACAATATCGAACCACCATCACCTATACCAAAGAAAAGTAATCCTGCAATATGAGACAAAATCGATTTACTCAAGATAATCATTCAACCATAACCACTCGGATAAACAACCATTTATTGACAGTTGATCAATCAGCAATTTACATGTAATAAGTAAACTTCATAACTTTAGTGTCACACGCCGGTTAGAATAGGTCTAGGTCTAGTCGAGACATATGTCTGCTCCTTACTTGACCAGCAGTCCCGTACGAAACCTGAACTGTTTGCTGCTTCGTGCAGTTTCGCCAACACAAAAGGGTACAGGTAGCTTCATGATGATGTCATTAATATCATGCTTCAAAAACTGGAAATGTGAAAACATTAAAATGCAGTAGGTATTTAGCAGGGACGTCATTTCAGCAAAACCTTAGGGGGGGCAAGATGTTTTAGGGGCCCCCTCGGGGTCCTCTGCGCCTGGGCACAAAACACAAAATCTGCGCCCCCCTGCATAACATCTTTTGATTCTTTCTCCCAAAAAAACCTGATGACCGGGGAGGGGGTAGTTGGAGTCACTTTTTAAAAAAAAATTTGAAACCCTTGTTTTATTTTTCCTCCCAAAAACCTGATGACCGGGGGAGGTCACATACCATAACATCTGAGTGATCATAAGAGCATTTCCAACTGTCTCTACGAACAAGGCTTTAGCTATCAAAATCTGCTGTGAACGGTAATTAATATTGATGAACGAAAGAAGCTATAGTCATTTAATTCTGAAAAAGTCCTATAATTACAAAAGCTTCTATTTTTCTCTTCTCAAATCTCACTAAAAACACCAAAAAATCCTACAGGGGCCCATATATAATAACTATTGGTTCACATAAAAGTCCGAAGCCCAGTCCCCCTAAATGATGTCCATGAGTTTTGAAAGTAACGGTCTGAAAGGTGCCCATATAATAACCATGGCCCACTTAAAAGTCAGGAGCCTACATAAAAGTCAGGGAGGGCTACTTAACAGTCAGAGAAGGGCCAGTCAAAAATCAGGAAAAGGCCAGTTAAAAGTTGAGAGGGACCCACTTGAGTGCCGGGGCCCACTTAAGTGCGGGGAACCAATTTAGTGTGGTGTCTCACGTGAAAACGGGGGTGGAAACCACTTAAGTGCGGTGGACCACTCAAGGGCGGGGAGCCCACTTAATTGCGGGAACCACTTTAATGCCGGGAAACCCACTGAAAAGTCCGGGAAGGGTCACCTAAGTAAGTAGGGGCCCACCTAGGTACCGGGAGCCCACATCAGTGCCGGGGCCCCTTGAGTGCGTAGGACTCACTTCAGTGCTGGGCTTTTTTAAGTGCGTGGGACCCACTTTAGTGCCGAGTGCCCCCTTAAGTACATGGGGCCAACTTTAGTGCCGGGGGCCTACTGAAATGTCCGGGAAGAGCTATTTAAAAATCAGGAGGGGCCCACTAACTTATGTGCCGGGGGCCCACTTAAGGGCGGGAGACCACTTAAGCGCGGGAGACCACTTAAGGGCGGGGACCCACTTAAGTGCGTTGAGCCCGCTTTAGGGATGGGGCCCACTTTACTGCGTGGGGCCCACCTTTAGTACCGGGGCCCTTAAGTATGTGAGGCTCACTGAAAATTCCGGGAAGGGCCACTTATAAATCCGGAGGGCCCACTAACTTAAGTGCGTGGGGCCCACTTTAGTGATGGGGCCCACTTAACTGCGTGGGGCTCACTTAAATGCGTGGGGCCCACTTAACTGCGTGGGGCTCACTTAACTGCGTGGGGCCCAATTAACTGCGTGGGGCCCACTTTAGTGCCGGGGGCCCACTGAAAACTCAGGGGGGGGCGATCGCCCCCCCCCCTGCCCTCCCCAATTGACGTCCCTGGTATTTAGGTTCTTCTTAAAAAAATGTAGGATAGATACGTGTTTCATTATTTTTCGAGAACATAATATCCGAGCTTTGAGGATTTGTGCCCGCTAAAACTGGCTGCGTCCACTTCAGCTCGGATCGGGTGGGGCTCAGGGCCGTAACCAGCTATGGGGCCGGGGGGCCTGGCCCCCCCCCAGTTTTGTTCAGGCCCCCCTAATTTTGGTCGGCCCCCCCAGCTCAATCAGGCTCCCCCAGTTTTTTGTATTGCTGTCTAGTTCAACAAAGCAAATGTAGGCGAAGGATGATAAATTGTGTATGATTTAAAAAACATGCCTCAAAATGCCAAGTACATGTTGTCTTTTATCCAAAACGAGGTAATCGAATTGATGGCACAGATGGTACAAGTTTTGATTGTCGAAGAATGCAAAGATTCTGACATTAACTGGTATTCGATCAAGTGCCACGAAAGTCAAGATCAGTGCAATGTTGAGGATATGTGCGTTGTGGAAAGGCAGTAGAGCACATAATCTCAATGATTAAGGCTAGTGAGTTAGATTCTAAAAGCCTGACACGTCTGCTGCTTACAGAGCTTCAGGCTCAGCAGCTGAACCCCGTTCGAATTTTGAGTCAATGTTATGACGACGCCAGTGTAATGAACGGCGGAAAAAGAGGTGTCTAGAAAATATTGCAAGACACTCTGGGCCACCGAATTCCGTACATGCACTGCATCGCCAACCCCATCATGTGGTTCCGCATGCTATGGAATCAGAGATAAAGATAAACAACCTTTTTAACTTATATGAGCAATTGTATGTAGGTGACACAATAAAGCGGTTACTTATTCAAAGATGGACTGGCAATGGTTGTCAAAAACAACAGAGAGGATATTTTGCAGATCCTCGAAATTGTTGCCAACTTAGAAAAAGCTCCGGTTGATGTGTTGGTTGAAGCAGCTGGGCTGCTCAACAAATTTTAAAAGAAGGATTTTTTCAAATGCCATTGTCAAAATACTGAGCTTGCTGTCAGCGGTCAGTGCTTTGTTGCAAGGTCGCTTGTGCAATGTGTCTCTTGCTATGGAACTGATCTCCACAGCTAAAAAAAGCCTTCTTGTCTTGTGGTCTGCAGATGTTTTTGATCAAATGGCAGATGCTGCTGGTTTTTCATCAAATGAGGATGACCATGTAGTGTCAGTAAAGTGCAAACGAGTTCAGAGCACCTGGCTGACCGGCTCTGTGGTCAGATCCACTTTGGGTCATTACCATGTTATTGGTTCTAAAGTTACTTCACGCGAGCTCATGAGCTCTACAACACCATTTTGAAATGAACAAACAATTTGGGGAGTCCAACTTGGTTTTGTTTCAAGCTGTAGAATCTTTTGTTCCATCATCTCAGAACATTCTTGTTGAGAAGTGCTTGGAACCACCACTCAGCCAGCTCCTTTGCCTCGACCAAGTTGCCCTCCCTATCAAATTGCCTAGTTCAATGCAACTGTGCCGTAACAAATTCCAGCCAAATTCGTCGTGGGAAGATGCAACATATGCAATGCTGCAGTACCGCGATGCATTTCCAAATGTGTATCAGCTGTATGCCTAAGCAATCACCAGCGGTGTGTCGACTGCTACGTGCGAGAGCAGTTTCTCCACTCTCACGCGGATTCTGCGGCCTTATCGCCAACCAATGGGCCTTGAGCGTAAATTTAAACTGGTACTACTTGCTTGTGAGAAGGATTTTACGCTAAAAGTAGATTTGAACACTTTCATAGAAAAGTTTGCCCAAAAATCGCAACGTATTGTTCTCTGACATTATGATCCATGTGTTGTGTTTTTTTACATGTTGATTCAGAATATTTTCAAATTCAATTAAATATGGTAGATTAAGATTCAAATTTCAATCGCTAAACCTGTTTTTTGCGTGAAGCACATTTTGGGGGTTAAATCACTGGAATGTGCAATTTATGTGATTAGAAAATTTATACAGTGCCCCCCAAAAAGTTTTTCGGCCCCCACTTCCAAATTCCTGGTTACGGCCCTGGTGGGGCTTCTATTTCTGTGTCTATAAAAGGGCTAGTTCAAGCTTGGAATTTTTGTGTCTAAAATGGTTTAGGACTCTATGGATGCATGGTTCAAATTTTCTATTTTCAAGCGAGCGAAGCCGCGACGGGCACTGCTAGTTAATATATACATCACGTCGATATCTTGAGTCAATTTTGACACAGCTTTATGCAACTTTTCTATTGCCATATAAAATTGTTTGTATAAGCAGGAATGTCGCATAATTCATTTTCTTCAGAAAAACGTAAAATTTAGCAAAGATTAATCAGAGGTTTTCCCAACTAGTGGTTCATACTTCTTGTGCTAGGGTTTTGGCGCCGGGACAAACTCTAACAAATGCGCTCCTAGAAATTCCAATTTGTTAACGTTTCCTCTAAAAATAGCTGGTGACCGGGGGTGGAGTCGCAGGTACTTTTTCCAAAAATTAAATTTTTCCAAAACATCATGCACTTTTGTCTTCAACAATAACTAATAACTGGGTGTATAATAGTCATAGGTACTTTTCCCAAAATTTTTAGCGCCCTTTTCAAAAAGCTTTTGGTGCTCCTTCGAAATGGCGCCCGGGACACGTGTTTCCCTTTCCCTAGTGACACAAAAGAATTAGTATTCAGTGATATAGTTTTAGCATTTTTATAATGAAAAGTTTCCTGTAAAAATTATAATAAGCCAATTTTCAGCAAAACAACAAAGTGCAACATTTGAAATGCACAGGCCCATCATAATTGTTTTGATATATTAGCTATAATTTGATATTTTTTAAATTTTTGTTGGAGGTGGAAAATAGTGGTTCAAGTCTTCAAATATCCAAATATTGGCTCCATTTACACCCAAATGCTACCAAAAAGTGTAGCAGCTGCTCCCCCAGACCCCCTAATCCTGATTGGCTCGCTTTGCTCACTTCGTCCACGTTGTGGGGTTACACACAAAAACTGTGTATTATTAAATATTCCTTAGAATAGCCTATGATGGGAAGATGTTAGAAGCCAGAATATAAATTCTCAATTTGTTTATGAAGTTCAAGTGTTGTTATAGTCAATTTGAAATCTGTTACGCAAGACTAAAAAACTGTATTAACAATTTATTTCTAGAACTTTTAATATCTACGTACAATTTTATTTTTAGCATAAAAGCCAGTTGTAGAAAATATTGTTAGTTATTTTGTTGTTGTTTTTTTTTGGGGGGGGGGGGGTCCGTAGTGCTTTCCTGGGGGTTCGTGCAAATTTCCTGGTAATCAGAAAAAAATTATTCCAATTAATGTTATTGTCGGTTGTGTGGACTAGTCACAATTTCCAAAATTTTGCTCTTGATTTTATCTCATACCCTTGATTGCCCGAAAGTTATGTACGCCCGAAAATTGGCAGGCATTTGCTTCCCGCTTCCTCTGTGTCAAGATAGACATGTTGTGTATGTGATTATTGGTGGATGGGATGTGTGGTGTGTACGCTTGCTATTTGTTGTAGTATGAATGTTCATCTGTAGTTGTAAGAGTTGTTGTTCCCGGTCGCTTTTTCGTTCCCGCTCGCTCTCCCACTTTGCTCATTTTGTGACTGATCTTAATTTTTTTCCCCTAAGACTTTCAAGGTTGTGTGAAAATTTAATTACGATCGGATGAATGGTGTAGCAATGCATAAAGGACATATGTATTACAGACATAATCTTATTTTTATATATAGATGATTTAATTACTTTATGTATGAATGAATACATATTATATGTATGAATATATGAAATTTCAGAATTCTAGTTTATGTAAATAATTTTGTTTTTTTCCAATTAGTAAACAAAATAAAAGTGAATTTAATTAGTAATTAGTAAACAAAATAAATAAAATGAATTAGTAAACAAAATAAAAGTGAATATTACAGTGAGTCTGCCAAATATTATTTCAATTGAAATATTAATATTAAAAAAATGTTAGAAAATATTCACTGTGAATGCGAGCCTCCTGGGGGGGGGGGGTAAAATTTGTTTGACATAATTTTGTTAGGGGGGTTACTGAAAGTTTGGCATAGTTGACAAGAAGGAGGGAGGGGGTAACAAATTGCTTAAAAATTGTTGACATAATAAAAGGACGTCCCCCTTACGGAAAAAACTAATAACTTAAAACATCATAAGTAAGCTCGAGGTTTTCTTTTATTTAATCAACCAGCAATTGAAACTATAAAAAGAGAAATTGGTAAAAAATGTTTAACTAGTTTATTTGCACGAGCTGACGACGAAAAAAGTTGCGCTTGCATACTTTCAAAATGTCTTTTAATGCTCGTTGATGTACTAACAAGCATTAAACTTTTAGTTGAATAATAACTGTCAGTGGAAATGTTTTGAATCTCAATTTGAACACTGTCATATTCCGGGGTAGTCACTTCAAAACTGGCTAACTTCGTAGTTATGCCAACTTCAGTTTTTTCCGACCATGACAAGTAATCTGATTCGTCAGCATTCAAATTATTTGTGGTCTCATAGTTAGTTCTTATGTTTAATTCTGATGTTTGAAGCCACAACAATTTAGCGGTTTGTTCTGAAACTGTTTCGTTCAGGTGAATGAAATCTTCTGTAGAAATAAGTGAGTTCGATCCTAGCGGTGTCTCAGTCCCCAACCATTCGATTGTCGTATGTTCATATATGGTTGCGTTTTGTCGATTAAACTCATCGTCATAAATAGTTAAATTTTGTACCGTCAACGTCGTTTGAGTCACAGACAGTTCAGTTTCTGTTTTATCAAATATTGGAATTTTATTTTTCACACTGATGTTTTGGAACAATGTGCTTTCAGATGTTGTAAAAGAATATTCAATTGAATTAAGAAAGAAAAGTATATTTTCAGTTGTTATTTCGCCACTGTCCCTCTGCTTTGTAACTTTTTGTTGGTTTTTTCTAGTAAAATTATTAATTTTGAAATCAATATGGTTAGATTGATGAAGCACTGGCTCATTTTTTAATTTTAAAGACGCGTTAAAGGAAATCACTATCTCTTCAGTCATATTTTCTCGACTGAAAACTTTTACTTCCGACGCTTTTGAAATTTCTGGTTTTTTGTAGTTTGTAGAATTGCGAGGCACGCGTATACGTCGTTTGTGAAAGAATCTATTTGAAGATGACTTTTTACGATGTCTCAGTTGATCGTTTGTATGCAAAGAGCGATCCCGATGATGGAGAAGAGTTGAACCATGGTAGTAGTCGTAGGCAGTTGTCCAGTTGAGGATACGTTTCCGATAAATTTCAGATACAAAATCTTTGCAGGATTCTGAAAGTTGTAGGTGACAAAAATATGTCTGCTCTATATATGACTCTTAGCTGAGAGTTATTAAAATAATCGCCTAACAACAAAACAAGTTTTAAACAAAATTAAAGATGTAAAAAATGTAAAAGTTTATAGAAATAAAGTTATCTGAGCTGCACAGCCTTAACAAAATCTGAGACAGGTAAAATATTATAGGAGAAATCGCGGGGCATGTAAAAGATCAGCGCTGCTAAGATTTGTAGGAGGCGCTCTGTAAATGCTCACATTGTTGATTAATGTTTTATTCATTAAAAATTAAATACAAGCAAGCCAAACCTAACATAGGCGGTAATATTTGCTAATGGCTCTAGCAAATGGGCCATTTTAATTTTCTTACCGTTTCTGATTAAATGGTATTGAGGGAGGAACATTGGCGACTGGTCACGTGGTTTCTGGTTCCGACAGTTTACACTCGATGTTTTGATCAAAGTTGAGGAATTTCTAAGAAGCTGCTCTCATGATGGAAAAGATTATTGTATAAATAAAAATAAATAGAAATATTCATTTTTTTATTGCTATATTTCTGTGTGTTGTAGTTAAGAATATTTCTTAATTGTTTAGGTTCGAGTCTGGCCCAAAGCCCGTACACTTTTAGCATAGATTAATTTGCGCATGTTTGTCATAATAGTTTAAAAAGTTAATATAAACGATATTTACAAAACAGTAGTAACTCCGTGAGGAATATTCTTCAAGTATCAGGTACCAAGATTTATTTTCATACCAAGATCCGATGCAATGTAGGGTCAATCCTGTAACGAAACAATAACTAAGTATAATTTCTAATTTATATAAATAAAGAAAGATTACAATAGCTTTAAAAAAACTTGCATGTAAAATTTTATTTGAAACTAGCGGGGTTACCCGGCGTTGCCCGGGGTTCTTTAGAGGTTTTTCTAATGTTTGTCTCTCTCGCTCCCGTTTCCTTCTCCACTTTCCCGTTTTCGTCGCGTTCCCGGTCGCTTTTCCGCTCTCGGTCGTTTTCCAGCTCCCGTTCGCTTTCCCGCTCAGAAGTTTTGTTATCGATTTTCTCTCTTGCTCGCGTTTCCTTCCAAGCTTGCTCTCCCGATTCCAGTCGCTTTCCGCGTTCCCGGTCGCTTTCCGCGTTCCCGGTCGCTTTCCCGTTCCCGGTCGCTTTCCCGTTCCCGGTCGCTTTCCCGTTCCCGGTCGCTTTCCCGTTCCCGGTCGCTTTCCCGTTCCCGCTCACGCTTGCTCTCCCGTTCCCGGTCATGCTTGCTCTCCCATTCCCGGTCACGGTTGCTCTCCCGTTCACGCTCATTTTTTCTTTTCCATTCTTTCATAACTTCTGTTAGCCTATAAAACGTAAAATAGATTTGCTAAGACTATATATATATATATGATTGTTTGTTGGTTAGTTTGTCTATTATAGAAACGGGAAAGCGACCCGGAACGGACAGCGAGCGGGAACGGAAAAGCAAGCGTGAGCGGGAATGGGAGAGCAAACGTGAGCAGGAAAGCGACCGGGAGTGGTAAAGCGACCGGGAGCGGGAAAGCGACCGGCAGCGGGAAAACGACCGAAAACGGGAAAGCGAACGGGAGTGGGAAAGCAGGTGGGAAAGGAAACGGGAGAGAAAGAGACAAACATTAGAAAAACCTCTAAAAAACCCGGGCAACGCCGGGTATCTCCGCTAGTACATACATAAACACACACACAGACACACATACATGCACATACACATACATACATACACACATACATATATATATAGTTCCCGCTCGCTCACCCGCTCCGCTCCGCTCATTTTGTGACGGATTTCAATTTTTTTTTATTTGACTCCCCTTGACTCTCAAGGTTGTGTGAAAATTTCATTACGATCGGATGAATGGTGTAGCAATGCATAAAGGACATTAACATATAAACATATATACATATATACATATATACATATATACATATATACATATATACAAACATTCATTTTTATATATATAGATAAGACATTTTGGTTAATTTTTTAAGATGAATGCTTTGGCCTAGCTTTGGCAACGGTATTGTTGGAGACAGTTTTCAAGTGTTTACTTCTCAGGAAGATTGGCTTATTGATATTTCTGAATGTTCATTTTGTACAAAAAAGCTTAAAACAGTTTAACTGATTTGTTGTTTAAATAAATAAACATAACCCATTAGTCAGATTAACTTGCTTTGAGAGAATTGATTAAAAATAATACCGTTTTTAAAAACTAACTCGGCAACGGAGATTTACACAATGGTTCGAAGTGAACGACACTAGGTAGGATGCACCCAACGTCAACTCTGTGCACGCAGCTGTGAATTGGTGGGGTGTGGTAGAAATTTTTCTCTGGACAGAGGGTAGCCGTTCCATGCTGGTCTAAAAATTGTACAAAATATTTTACGTATGTTAATTGTTCAAATGCATAGGTACAATTTATTGCAGTTTTTTTAGATGTAGTATTCTTCAAGACAAAATGGACAATAACAGATGTTAAAGCACTTTTTTAAATATGGTACTGGTTTCAATTTAAAAAAAAGGTAAAATTTGTTTTTCTATAAAATATAATGCCAGAGCAGATTTAAAATTGACTTGACTTTTTATAGAATAATCTCACCCACAATTACTAAATCGTTTGGATAATATTGATCATTATTGTTTAGGCAGTTTGTGTGGTCTCCCATTTTCACAGTGAGCCCTATAAAACAAATCAATTTAAGGTTAAAGTGAAAATTTTATTTGTAATAAGAACCTCTGCATTAATTTTCACTCTAATTTTTACCTTTTCTTTTTAACTAGTAAGGCTAATTTACAAAACCAGAGGCAGGCGTCTAAGGTGCTTCCCGATACCCATACATGTATTACCTCTCAATAAAATACGTTATTCAGATAAAGAATTAACTTTGAAACGTCACAATCAATTATATATATATATATATATATATATATATATATATATATATATATATATATATATATATATATATATATATATATATATATATATATATATATATAAACCTTTTGAGAAAATGGCTATATTACTAGACTTCTTTTGTATTTTCAAACACTGCAGCTGCAATGACCTGTTCGAATAGAAATTCAACATGGGAAAGTTAAAAAATAAAGTTGCTTAAAACACACTTTTAACATTTTTTTTTAAATTATGAAAATCGATTTCTAAATGCAATAATAGTTTTACCATTGTTATGATTACATAAAAGTTCATTTAAATGACTCTAGAGCCTCTAGTGAATAATTTGAAATTGGTTACAAAATAAATATTTAATTTTTTTTAAACTAATGATTAAATCGTTTCGAAAAATATTAAATATTGTTTTGGTGGATGGCTAAAGTCTATCCTGAAAGTTTTAAAGTTCTAACTTGTTTAAAAGTTAGTGAAAAATCAACTCAACAATTTTGACGACAGACAGAAAAGTCAAATGAAATAAAAGTGTGTAATAAAATACTTGAAGTTAAATTAGTTATTTAATACATCTCAGGATTAATTAAAAACCAGAAACTCAGAAAATGAAAAATATTGTGTAACGTTAAAAATATCTCCAATACACTTGTTTTATGTGTGTTTACAGAGAGTGCTAAAAAATTGAATAATTTTGGGTTTTGTAAATATTTACTGTATCCAATCCTTGTCTGAAATATTTAAACTAATCAATTCTTTACCAGTCATGCAAAGAGTGGGTGAGAAAGATGTACTCCTCATCTGGTAGAGAATAATCAAGGTCTTTGATACACCTGTAGATGCTTGCTATTTTAGTTGTGTTTGTTGTTTCGTTGTAGTTCAAAACTTCTATTATCTGGATATTGTCTGACAAAAAGTAGTTTGAACCAGGAAGATCTTGCCAGTTGTGCACGGTCAGCCAAGAAGGAAATGAACAGGAAGTTGGAGGCCAACCATGAAAATCTATTAAACAGATTGCATTAATCAAATAGACATAAGCTGCTTGATAGTCAAATGTTCAGATTAATTTTAAAAAAATGGCATAATAAGGAGTCAGAAAAGTTCATTGTTTATTTATTTTTATTTTTACAAAATTTTATTCAACTTCTGTTCCGGGTGTGTTTCTCTGTACTCAAATCTTGCAAGTAAAATTTAACCATCTTTTTGACTAGCTAGCAATCTGAAACTTTCAGCACTGCTTTATATTGGATGACAATACATGATTCAATTAAATTCGACATAATCTTTGTAAAAAAATTTAGTGGTATTTAAAAAAACCGAAAAATCTAATTTGAATATCTTTCGTATTTCTAAATTGAGTGTATTTAAAAAAAAAAAGGGTTGAAAAACTCGTTTTTTTACCAATGCTTTTATTAACTCGTCGGCTCTGTTTCTCTGTCTGTTTCTCTGTCTGTTTCTCTGTCTGTTTCTCTGTCTGTTTCTCTGTCTGTTTCAAATCTTGCAATCAATTTTTGAGTCACTTCCTGATGATAGATTTTTTTCAAATTTTGCATACATGCTCAAGATAGAAGACAATGCAATATTCAATTATTAGTTTTACAATAAGTCAATTAATTTAGTTAATTTTCTTGAGGATTTTATCGAGGGGTTTCTTGAGGGTTTTCTTGAGGGTTTTCTTGAGGGTTTTCTTGAGGGTTTTCTTGACCACAAAACGCTAACCGACTGGCAGACTATTTTACCAAGTTAACACGAACCACACTCACTGACCGCGATTCTCAAGCGTGTACGAAATTTTCATGAAAATAGTTGAGATATTTAAATTCGATGCTTTTTGATGATATTTTTATTATTATTACGAATGCTTTTATTAACTCGTCGTCTCTGTTTCTCTGTCTGTCTGTTTGTTTCTCTGTCTGTTTCAAATCTTGCAATCAATTTTTGAGTCACTTCCTGATGATAGATTTTTTCAAATTTTGCATACATGCTTAAAATAGAAGACAATGCAATATTCAATTATTAGTTTTACAATAAGTCAATTAATTTAGATAATTTTAATTAATTTCGATATTTCGATATAATTAAGATATTTCGACTTTAACATAAAATAAAAGAGTAATATAAGAAAAAATTGATTGCAAAATTTGTGTTTTAATTACATATAAGTGCATTGGTTTTAAAAATTCGTTTTTAATTTACTTGTTACTTGTTTATAGTAGTTTTCTACACTAAGTTATTTAAAACTGGTTCATATATTTTTGCGTAAAATCGTTATATATATATATATATATATATATATATATATATATATATATATATATATATATATATATATATATATATATATATATATATATATATATATATATATATATATATATATATATATATATATATATATATATATATATATATATATATATATATATATATATATATATATATATATATATATATATATATATATATATATTAAAGTTGCACCGGACTTGGGTTTTGGGGCCGGTTCTGGCCGGTTTCATAATTCAAAATCCGGCCGGGGCCGGAGCCGGAGCCGGTCTTGTCATTTATTATTCATTATTCATCTTTTCGTTCAATTGTATGTTATCATTAAAAAGCAACGTAGTAACCAACAGACAATATCAGCTTTATTTCAAATAAACAATAAACAAAAAATAGTAAACAGTATTCGAGGAGGTGGCAGTGGCAACTTCAACAGAATTCTTTAGACTGTTTATCTCATTGTACAGGATTGGATGCTTAGATCTTAGATGAGTAAGCCGAGAAGACGTCTAAAAACTTTTGGGAGTATTAGTCTTGCCGCGTGACAACTCCGTGTAGCAGTGTTTACAAACACTGAAATAAATAAATAAATACTTTAAATCCGGCTCCAAATCCGGCCATCAAATCCGGCCGGATTCGGAAAAATGGCCGGTTTTTGGCTAGGACCGGAGCCGGGGCCGGTTTTCGGTGCAACCCTAATATATATAAATATATATATATATATAAATATATATATATATATATAAATATATATATATATACTAGCTGACCTAGCAAACGTTGTTTTTCTTTATAAATTATTTTGGTTTCTTTACTAAGAGTTTAATGTACAAAATTAAGACAATTTAAAAAAATCAATCTCGTAAAGCAATCGAGTGTAGAATGCCCGGGGTTTTTGAAAGTTTTTCTATCGTTCTTCTCTTTTGCTCCCGTTTCCTCTCCGCTTGCTCTACCGTTCCCGTTTGTTCTCCCGTTCCCGTTTACTTTCCCGTTTCCGCTTGTTTTCACGTTCCGCTTGCTCTCCCGTCAATTTATCCTTAATGTAAAGTTTTATTTGACAAGTGACGACAACTAAGTTGATATTTGATGAAAATAATTTAGGTTATGACATTTGATTAAGTTATTTTTAAAGGAAACGGTACATTTGTAACAAAGATAAAAATAACACATATATATATATATATATATATATATATATATATATATATATATATATATATATATATATATATATATATATATATATATATATATATATATATATATAAAAGAATATAATGTCTGTTGGGAGTAAATAGGGCTATATCGATTAAAGTCATTTGATATGATTAGCATACCTTCACTGAGTTCTAACAAGAGTGGACCTTCTGTTGAACTGGGAAGGCCATCACAACTCCACGTTGAGCTAATTGCTACATAAATTAAGCCGGATGCATTTGAAGAATATTTCTGCATGAAAATGTGATTTAAATATATAAATATTTTGAAAATTTAAAAAAAGTTATATTATCAACTAACTAACATTTTCTCATACAATTTTATGGTGCCGTGAGATGCTAATAATTCAATGCTATATGTAGTAAAACGTAATTTTGCATAACTTTTTGTAATGATGGTATGGTTTTTTTTTAATTTAACACCTTTATTTATCAAATTTACCAGAAGGCTTTTTTTTAATTTCACCAGTCTAAATAGTTGCGATTTTCATACATAAGATAAACGTTCTGGTCTACACAAAATTCACAAACTCGAAAGGCTGGTAAATATGGTTCATTGCTTTTTTTGTTTTTTTGTTTGTTACATTTGATCGATACGATACGTAGTTACTTTGATGTGACTACGTCTTTTAAAAAATTTGAAATCAGTTATTAATTAAATTATTAATTGTCATAAGAAACGAACGTATATTTCAAATTTCAGCTCAATCGGATGACGGAAAGTTATTTTGACTTCCTTTTCAAGGTTTGCAAACGATCAAGCAAGCAAGCAAGATCGGTGGTGAAGTTAATATAAAGAATATTTATGGATATCGTTAACAACCCTGTTTCTGTGTATATACTGTTCATACCCAAATGTTTTTCAAGCATGCATCAGAAATCAGAATTTTCAGCATGTTCATGTAACTTGTATTGGTCAAACTAACTTTTATTTGTTTTTGGGTGATAAATGAGTTTCAGATTTGAATACAAAGCAATCAACAGTTTCAATTGGCAATTATCGGAATTAGCAGATATAATTGCCTTCCTTGTCTCTGTCATAGAAAGCTATAATTAGAAGGTAGTTTGGCGGCAACTGCTGTGCTACTGACCTATTAATGCGAGATGGGTGCTACAGATGTTTCGTAAATTATTGATAAGATTGTGAAGGTTGAAGAAATAAAATTTTGTTTAAAAAAATTTCTTTACTAACAAAATGTATGATCAAATGACTCTAAAAATGTGTTAAAAAAATTTGAAAAAATCTGAAATTACTAAACTATACAAATGTAGCCATCAAGAATAATCCTGTCAACCATCTTTGAAAACTTGTCTTGAGCTCGATAGCCATAATCGTTATAAATATCATCATTATATTCGTAGTTGTAATTCTTATTTTCCGTCAGCACTTTGACAATCAAAATTCCTTCGTCATCTTCCTTCCACTTTGCTATGCACTGAAAGTCCATGTCTGCATTAACACAAATGTCTAGAATATATTATTATTTAGTTTATCATCGTCTTAGTATAATCTCAGCTACCATTAATCAAAAATGCATATACGCTGTTGAGCTGGTGCTTGTTCAAAAACGTAATAAAATAGTTAAAGGAGCTTCATAAGTTTTTAGAAATTAATTTGAAACACTATAAAAATACAAAATTCTTTTAATTCAAATATCAAATAAATGTTTTTATAACCTTCATTGTTGAAAGATGCCATTTCGGTGCAGTGACGAAATTTGAGGCGAAATCTAGCTCGATCAGAGTTTGGCTCCAAACTGGACTTAGCAACAGTGCAGTGGCCAAAGTATTGATCGGTATAACTGAATTTAAGAGTTTCATGAAAAGGACACGGAATACCCCTATGCTGTTCTGTACAAAATATTTTTTATACTTATTTAGCAGAAATCAATGTGGAATTTCTTGATTGCTTTCTACATAAATCCATTACATTACATGCTGTAATCTTTGAAGTAAAATGTTAGTTGGACAATTTTTGCTTTAATGATAGGTTAAATTATACGCTTTTCTTTAGCTTCAAATTTTTTTTAAGTTAGTGAAAAGAGTTAGTTAAACCCACGAGACACTCAACTTAAGCAATAAGAGTAAACTCCTTGCTTAGGGGAGCTACTAGGGCGCATCGCACCAAAGTATCTCATGAATAATTAGAAACAGATGTTAAAGGTGCCTGCCTCCACACACCCTCCACGGACGCTGGTGACGTCAGTGAGATTCAAACCGCCCACCTCAGGCCGACAGGCAAATGCTTTACCACATTGCCACCAGCGCCAGTCCGTTGAGTTCCGCGCCAAACTTTAAATCACATTTTGACCCACTTCCCAGTACGCTTTTGACCTAAAATTTAAAATATATTTAGTTAAGGCAGCCAATAGAGGGAATCAGGTGCTAGGCATAATTAAAAGAACTATGGTGAGCAGAGACAAGGACTTAATTCTAAAACTATATAAGACACTAGTAAGACCGCATTTGGAATATTGTGTGCAGGTGTGGAGTCCTTCACTTAAACAAGACATTAATATTCTAGAAAGGGTACAGAGGAGAGCTACGAAAATAATCAATAGAATGCATGGTTTAAGCTATGAAGAGAGATTGTTGAGGTGTAGGCTGACGACCCTTGAGAGAAGGAGAATAAGAGGAGACTTAATACTAGTATATAATATATTGAATAATGGTCTTAATCTTGATCCAGACAAGTTCTTTACTAGAGTTTCCAACAGAAATACAAGAGGTCATTCGATGAAGCTTTACAAAGACAGGACAGGACCTTTGAACAGGCCCGCAACTACGGGGGGGCGAGGGGGGGCAAAGTCCCCCTATAAGATATTTCGCCCCCCCCTGGAAAATTTTAAGATATGTAGTTTTTTGAAATTTATAAACCTGTTAACCGTTACACAAGTAAATAGCTGGATAAAACAGCGTATTTCGCCCCCCCCAATTCTAAGATATGTACTTACTTTTTCGAACTTTATAAACCTGTTAACCGTTATAAAAGTTCATAACTGGATAAGGCAGCGGATTTCGCCCCCCTCCAAATTCAAGATATGTATCTATTTTTTCGAACCTGTATACAAGTTCATAGCTCGATAATAAGGCAGCGGATTTCGCTCCCCCTGAAAAATTCATAGACATGTACTTTTTTGAACTTTATAAACCTGTTATGTAGCTGGATAAAACAGCGTATTCCCCCCCCCATTCTAAGATATGTACATACTTTTTCAAACTTTATAAACCTGTAAACTGTTATAAAAGTTCATAACTGGATAAGGCAGCGGATTTCGCCCCCCCTCCCAAATTCTATGATATGTACCTACTTTTTCAAACCTGTTAACCATTATAAAAGTTCATAACTGGATAAGGCAGCAGATTTCGCCCCCCCCTCAAATTCTAAGATACGTACCTATTTTTTCGAACCTGTGTACAAGTTCATAGCTCGATAAGGCAGGAATTTTGCCCCCCTCTGAAAAATTCTAAGACATGTACTTTTTTGAACTTTATAAACCTGTTATGTAGTGTTTAGCTAGATAAGGCAGCGTATTTCGCCTTTCCCCATTCCCCTTACTGAAAAATTCTAAGTTATGTATCTTTTTGAACTTTATAAGCCTGTAAACCGTTATTCTGGTACATAGCTGGCTAAAGCGGCGTATTCAGGAATACTCACAAAATTGGGAATGTTGGGTATCTATCAACACATCTGCAATATAGTGTATTGTATACGGTTAACTTATTAACGCATCACTGCAAACATCTCAGCAAAACTTTGGGATGCAACTTTTTCTCACGGCCCACTTATATTTGAAAAAAAATATAAAACTTTTTAAAGCCTTTCTTTAATTTTTCCTCCAAAAAACTGATGACCGGGGGGTTTAGTCGGAGCTGCTTTTTCAAAATATTTTCAAAGCCACTTTTTTATTTTTTCTGTATAAAAACTGATAGCTGATGACCGGGAGAGGGGGCTATCCGGAAGTAGTTTATCCATACATGTTAAACCACTTCAGGGGGGCCAACTAGTTGGCCTATCCAACCTCAAAAACCTAAAATATCAGAATAGAAGCTTGAAGTGTACCTATATAAAATTACAGATTGTGTTTAAATTAAAAAACAAAACAGAAAATTAATTCTGTAATGCAAATATTTACGATAAATATTGATTTTTTTTATTTATTGCACTTTTTGTCATTTTATTTTTATAAACTATTCCAGCAAATCCAAAATGAAGTCATAAAAATAATAAACAATATGGGTGTTGCTGACGCACCTTGGTTTTACATATAATATTTACATTGTCTTTTCAACTCCCGATATAATTTTAGTGGTTTTTTGGCCATTTTCATTTCGCCCCCCTTTAGAGATAGCTCGCCCCCCCCAGAGCATGACGTCTAGTTGCGGGGCTGCCTTTGAAGCGGACGTTTTTCAGCGCAAGAATCATCAACGAGTGGAACTGTAGTGTATTGGTTCTATGTTTTGAGTTTCCGATTATCAACTGTAGCGAGCCGGAGGCGAGAAAAAACTGGTGTGTTTTATAATAATAGGAACTGTTGTGTTTATAATAAATAAATAGTATTTTACATTGGCGACGAGGATAAATTAGAAATAATGATGTCAAACGAACTTTCGTCGATCTTCCCGTTCGATTGTAAATCAGAAAATGCCACGCTGGGCCAAAGATGGCGGCGGTGGAAAAGATCATTCGATTACTTTCTGTTGGCGAAGGGTGTAACCCTAGCTGAACAAAAGAAAGCTTTACTGCTGCACACAGCCGGCCTCGACGTACAGGATATTTTCGAGACCTTGCCAGAACCGACGGACGGCGCCGATGTATACGCCAAGGCAGAGAAAGCTCTTGACGAATATTTCAAACCGCTTGTCAACATTTCGTTTGAAAGATATTCGTTTCGCCAGCTAACACAAGAGCCCACAGAATCGATTGTTCAGTTCGTTACTCGGCTCAGACAACAAGCAGACCTGTGCGAGTTCGGCAACCAAAAAGATGATTTCATTCGAGACCAGGTGATCGCTCAATGTCATTCTACAGGGTTACGAAAACAATTGTTGGAAAGACGTGAAGTGACACTCACGCAAACTCTGGACATCGCGAGAGCTAAAGAGGCAGCTGAATGCCAAGTTGCCGCCATGCAGAAGATTGATTTGATGGCGCCATCTCGGGAAATAAATGCTGTTTCTTCTAAACCGGTGGTAGATGGTAAAAGGGTTCAAGCATGTTTTCGGTGCGGTAAAGAAGGACATTTTGCCAGAGATCCCAGTTGTCCAGCAAAGAATTTGACGTGTCGAAAATGCAATAAAGTGGGACATTTTCAGTTACAGTGTAATTCTAAAGTAGTTTCCGAGAAAAGTTACAGACCTACAATGCGAACAAATTCTTCAAACAAACAGGTACGCCGGGTCAACACAGTTGAAGAACCTGATGATGACGACGATGACGAAAAAGTTTTTGCTTTTACAATACACAGTGGTGATAATGATAATTTTACAGTGGACGTAACTGTGGGTGGAGTAATTTTGCACGACATGTTAATTGACTCTGGAGCGTCCTGCAATGTGATTGATCGAGGTACTTGGGAATCGGTGAAAAAGAAAGGAATAAAATGCAAATCAGAAAGATCCAACAAGAAAATTTTTTCATATGCATCAGAAATAGCATTGAAGACTCTTGGTAAATTCAGTGCGAGCACACAGATTGGAAATCATATAACACCAGCTGAATTTGTTGTCATAGACGGAGTTGGTCGACCAATTTTGGGACGTAAAACTGCCATTGAGCTTGGAGTTCTCCGAGTCGGTCCATACAGATCAGATGTGAATTGGCTCAGTATCGATGAAATAGCAACACAATTTCCAAGTCTCTTTGATGGTATCGGTAAGCTGAAGGATTACCAAGCCAGGTTACACATCGATCCTGCCATAGTTCCAGTTGCACAAAGTTCACGCAGAATACCGTTTGGATTGCGAGATAAAGTGGAAGCTGAAATTCGTAATTTGTTAGCTCAGGACATTATTGAACCAGTCAGAGGTCCTACGCCATGGGTCAGTCCGGTAGTGGTAATTCCGAAAGGGTCTGGTATTCGACTGTGTATAGATATGCGACAGGCAAATGAAGCAATAGTAAGAGAAAGACATCCAATACCAACAGTCGATGATGTTTTGCAAGAGCTGAATCAGAGCAAAGTGTTCAGTAAGATTGACCTCACACTTGGATTTCATCAGATCGAACTCTCTGAAGAATCGAGACGTCATTTGCTACACATTTAGGATTATTCCGGTACAAACGCTTATTTTTCGGCGTAAATTCCGCTCCAGAGCTTTATCAACATATTCTGATGCAAGTGATACAAGGGTGCAAGGGCGCGGCTAACATTGCTGATGACATCATCATTCATGCTAAAGACGATCAAGAACACGAGGAACGACTGACAGCGGTCCTTACTAGACTTGTTGCTGCTGGTCTTACACTGAATAGAGACAAATGTAAGTTCCGAATGAATCAACTGGAATTCATGGGGCTCCTAGTTACAGAACGTGGGGTTGATCCGACACAGGCGCGCATTGAAGCTGTACAGAACGCTCGTGAACCAACATCGTCAACAGAAGTTTTCTGGGTTTGGTGAATTTTTCCGCAAAATTCATTCCAGATTTGGCAACTGTCGCCGAGCCATTAAGGAAACTTACGAGGCAGGACGTTCGATTTGTTTGGAATGATGAACAGAAAGCTGCTTTCACAGAATTGAAAGCACGGCTTACCAAAGCAGAGACTCTTGCATATTTTGATAAAAATTCTAAGACTGAGGTAATAGCAGATGCAAGTCCCGTTGGCCTGGGTGCAGTACTGGTACAGTGGCAAAATCATGAACGTCGAGTAATCAGTTATGCAAGCCGTAGCTTGACGGAGGTTGAACGTCGCTACTCACAAACTGAAAAAGAAGCACTTGCACTCGTCTGGGCTTGTGAATGATTCCATATATATCTAGGAGGAATACAGTTCTTATTAATAACTGATCACCGACCACTGGAAGTAATTTATGGAAAACGATCGAAACCATCGGCAAGAATTGAACGTTGGGTTTTGCGTCTCCAGCCATACGACTTCAAGGTAATTTATCGTCCTGGTAAAGAAAACATTGCCGACGCGTTGTCAAGACTAACCGAAACGAAATGCTCTCCTACCAACCGGGCTGAGGAATACATTCGATTTGTTACTGAGAATGCTGCATTGTGTGCTATCTCAATACAGACAATAGAAACCGAGAGTGACGTTGATACAGACCTTCAGAAAGTTAGAAAAGCTGTGAAATCCGGTGATTGGAGTCAGTGTTGTGCGAGCATCAAAGCTACGAGAAATGAAATTTCAACCATCGGCAAAATTGTTTTACGTGGCACGCGAATAATAATACCAAAATCTTTACAAAAAAAAGTCATTTTGCTGGCACATGAAGGACACCAGGGAATAGTAAAAACAAAAGCCAGACTGCGTACTAAAGTGTGGTGGCCTGGAATGGACCAGATGGCAGAAAACACTTGTCGTTCTTGTCACGAGTGTCAGTTGGTTAGTCCACCATCACATCCAGTACCTATGACACGTACTGAATTGCCAGAGGGACCCTGGCAGCACCTAGCGACCGATTTGCTTGGTCCTTTACCCAATGGTGATTACTTATTAGTAGTTATTGATTATTATAGTCGCTACTTTGAAGTAAGAGTTTTCAAGTCAACTACATCTACAAACATTATTAGATGGCTCGATGATATTTTCGCCGTTCATGGTTTTCCGATATCAATAAAAACTGACAATGCACCCAATTTCAAGGCAGTAGAATTCCAAAATTACTTAAATAGTGCAGGAATTGAACATCGAACCAGCATTCCCTTCTGGCCAGAATCAAATGGAAAAGTGGAACGTCAAAACCGTACTCTGTTAAAATTCTTGAAAACCTGTGAACTTCAAGGGCTGCGATTGAAATGTGAGTTAAACAAATTTTTAATGGCATACCGAACAACACCCCACTCCACGACTGGAACTTCCCCTGCTGAGATGCTATTCGGCAGGAAAATCCGTTGCAAATTGCCTGACTATGAAGCCTGTACAAGTGGTACGAAATCAGACCTGGATATTCGCACCAGAGATCATAAAAAGAAAGAGGAAGGAAAACTGCATACAGATTTTAAACGAAAGGCGAATTTCAGTGACATCAAACTGGGCGACACAGTGATGCTGCAGCAGAAACCACAGAACAAATTGTCTCCAACTTTCAACCCAAAGTTGTTCACAGTTGTTGAGCGACGAGGTAGCGAGCTGGTTGTGATGTCAGATGAAGGAGTAACATATCGTCGGAACGTTGCTCACGTGAAAAAGTACAGATCATCGGCAGAGTCTTCAGAACACGAGGAGGTTGCCTTGGAGGACGATGCACCAGAACAGAAACAGGCTTTTGAAGAAGAGGCTATGGAAGATCAGGATCAGGCGGATGCAGACACACCGGAACCGGAAATAGGAAGCGGACAGCCAAGACGTTCTGGGAGGATTCGAAATCGTCTACGATATCTTGAACAATACGTTGCTTAATTGACTGAACATTTAATATTTGTAGAAGGGGAGGTATGTAGTGTATTGGTTCTATGTTTTGAGTTTCCGATTATCAACTGTAGCGAGCCGGAGGCGAGAAGTAACTGGTGTGTTTTATAATAATAGGAACTGTTGTGTTTATAATAAATAAATAGTATTTTACAGGAACAAACTAAAAGAAGATGTTGCAAATGCTCAGACTTTGAATGAATTCAAATCGAAACTTTCGTTATGTAACTTTTAGTTTTTAAAAAAGTAGTGAATATTATACAGTCATTTTTGATTCCTTATTCACTATAATAAAGTTATGTTAGTTATGTATATGTTATATTCGTATTCTAGATATCCAAACAATATTAATTAAAAATTTAATAATTACACTTTAAAATAGTATTCTAATAAATAAAATAGTATTTATTAAAACAGTAAATCAAACTAAATTGTAGTAGTTATATACATTCGTTCGCTACAAAATTTTATCCCGCGACTTCACTACAAATTGGTATCCCCGACTGGCAACATAGTACAATAACTTTTGATTCTCAATTATTTGTTTTGTTTTAATTAAAGAAATAATTTCAATTCGATATTCCATTTCCATTTTACATCCAATTTAACTTACTTCTCATTTTGATTCCATTTTAAATTGGAAAATTAACCGTACTTCTCATTCTATTTTCATTTTAAATTTTAAAATCATTTTTACTTCTCATACCTAATTCATTTTTTCAATGCAATTTCTATTCTTATTTCTAATTCTTTTCCAAGTTGAAACTCTATTCCTAATTCTCATTATCAATAAAAAAATTCTATTTCTTTTACTAATTCAATACCATTAATGGAAATAACCATACCTTCCACACTTTCACTAAGTCACAACCACGGTAACAACTAAACAACGTGGCCAAAAAGTAATACGTAAAAGATTTTTTTCAAATGAGAACAATATTAAAATTTGTGAAATTAGACATGAATTTCAAAGAAATGCTATTTAAGACTTGTGGGATAAAGTGTAGTTAACGGTTTTTTAATAAGAGTAGAAATAATGTCAGGTGAATATGACAATGGGGTTTATTATTGTAGATATATTAAAGGTTAATATAACACGCTTTAATCTATCTGTCAAAAGAACGGTTTTATCAGTTAAGTCTAAATAATAAAAGTTTAATTCTTGTTTAATAAACTATTTTACAATCCTAGCGTAACATTAAACAAAGAAGCCGTAAAAACGAGATTTTTTGCACACAGCCCTGACCTATATTTCAGGTTTTTTCACAAATCTTTTTACTTATATTTCAGGATTTGCCGGTTTTTCATTATTTGCAACTTTTTGTTTAAAACGACGTTTTTTTTAATTTTTATATGTTTTAAAACATAGATAATAATTATTTTACAACGTTTTTATTAGGTCACTTTGTTGTCTGTTTGCTTGCTTGTTTGTTTGAGATTTTGTCTGTCCGCGACTATAAAATTAAATTGAAATGTTGCCTTCATACCGCACATAGATGTCTTTTTTTATAATAGTTTATAGTCCTTATTTTACACCATGTGTTTTAAGACTGAAATGGCTGTAAATAGGAAGCACCTAAGTACTTCCTGTCGTGGATCATAATTTGATCCTTTTAACTTTTCCCTCCGCCTTTCTCCAGGCTTGGGACTGGCTACATAGATGTCTTTTTTTTAATAATAGTTTATAGTCCTTTACACCAGGTGTTTTAAGACTCTAATAGCTGTATGTAGGAAGCACTTGAGTAATTCCTGTCGTGGATCAGAATTTGATCCTTTTTACTTTTCCCTCCTCCTTTCTCCAGGCTTGGGACTGGCTCGCAATTAGCAAAGCGGAGTTTCATAGATGTCTATTTTTTACTAGTTTATAAATGTTACTAGGTTTCGAATCCAATACGATGGTGTTTTTTAAACATGCATCCGATTCATCATATATTATTATATAACATATCATATAGCAAAAAAGAAAAAAAAATGATTTTAAGTTCAAATGGCCAAAGTTTGCACCTAGCAAAAAAAACTAAAAAAACTTAAATGCTTACAAAATTTCACCCATCAAAAACGAAAAAGTAGAAAATAATTTTTACATCATAAAAAGACAGTTTTTAAAAAACAATGTTTTTCTTGCGCCCTAAAAAGTATAAAATAATATTTCCATAGTTCATATACAACGAAAAACGTTGCGGGCGCACATCAAAACTTTAGTAAAACAAATTGTTATAAAAAATAATGCGCCGGCAACGTTTTTCGTTGTATATGAATTATAGGAATATTATTTTACACTTTTTAGGGCGCAAGAAAAACGTTATTTTTAAAAAAATGTATTTTTATGATGCAAAAATTTTTAATTGCAAAATACTTTTTTCAGACATTTTTCAAAAATTAATAAAATGAGTTGTCATGTGAAGCGAGTTTATATTTCAAATTTTAGTTCGATTGGATGACGGGAATTTTCACTTTCAAGGTTTGCAAACATTCAAGCAAGTAGGCAAATAAGCAATCAAGAATGGTAGTGAAATTAATATAAGGCATTAAAAAACCTTTTTATGAAAAATGTGAAAACCCCTACTTACCTTTTATGAGAGTCTTGAACGGTGATGTCGTTGATTGTAACCTCTTGCAAAGAAAATCCGACCTGCTAAAATTTTGAGCTGGAACACACAATGCTGAAATAATATTTGTATAGTGATTTTATTTTCAATAAGCCATGATTACCAACTTTATATTCTTTGGTTTCATTTTTTACTGCTATGCATAGAGTGCGGCACAGATTGGAACAGAAAATGAATCCCAGAGCAAAGACATATAAGTATATTATACAGTGGTTTAAAATTTTCAAAAAAAAGTTAGTTCTTTTCGCTCAAAGACGCTCCGTTTAGGAGATACAGCAGTTTAAAGTTTTAAAAACAAATGTTTGCTAAAACAGAAAAATAACATACTAATCTAATAGAATTCGAGCCAACGATCACGAAAATGAATTTTTTTTGCTCTAGAGATACAGCGATTTCTCATTTTGAAGAAAAAAGTTTGTCGAAACTTAAAAATTATTTCATCTATATATATATATATATATATATATATATATATATATATATATATATATATATATATATATATATATATATATATATATATATATATATATATATATATATATATATATATATATATATATATATATATATATATATATATATATATATATATATATATATATATATATATATATATATATATATATATATATATATATATATATATATATATATATATATATATATATATATATATATATATATAAATGACTGTCTGTCTATATGTATGTATGTGTGCGTGTTCTTTATGCATTGCTACACTATTCATCTGATTGTAATGGAATTTTTATACAACCTTGAGAGTCAATGGGAGACAATTACAAAGGAAAAAAGTTTGTCAAAACTAAAAAATAACATATTATTCTAATAGGAGTCGATCCAAAGATCACGAAATTGAGGTCCTTCTTGTTCTATTACCCTCCGTTTAAAAGATACAACAGTTTAAAGTTTTGAAAGAAAAAATTTGTCAAAACCGATTTTTATCAAATTTTTTGTGTACATTTGGCTAGTTTGATGGTAGGTCCTAAGCTATTTAGAATATTTATTTAAAATTATTTAAAAAAGTTATTTTAGAAAAACCATGAGGTGCAATTATGTCCTTTTTTAGGAAAATGCAACAAATAGACATATATATAATCTACCCTACATTACATTCTCTATTGCTCCTCGCCTTTGTTTTGTGGCTTAAACTTTGAAGTCAAACCGTCATTTTGCGTCTCCTTACATGGCATTCTAAATTGCTCCTCGCCTTTGTTTTGTAGCTTGAACTCTGAAGTTGAACCGTCAATTTGCGTCTCCTTTCTTGTTTCTTTTTCTTCCAATTTTGTTTTCTTTTTGTTCGAATGCACAATCACATTTTTGTTTTGTTTATATTGCTATCCAAATGGTGTAAGTGGCCGTTGGCCCTGCCATTTGACGACGTAATAATAATAAAATTATAAAAAATATATACATACCTAAATATAAATAAATAAAATATATATATATATATATATATATATATATATATATATATATATATATATATATATATATATATATATATATATATAAGTGGGGAAGCGACCGGGAGCAAGCGGGGAGGGAAACGGGAGCGTGAAAGAAAAACGATAGAAAAACCTCTAAAAAGCCCGGGCAACGCAGGGCACCCCGCTAGTATATATATATAAATGACTGTCTTTATGTGTATATATATATATTATATATATACACATATATATACACTTATATATACGTATGTATATATATATACATATATATATATATATATATATATATTTAGATATATATATACATATATATACACACATATACACGTCTGTATATATATATATATATATATATATATATATATATATATATATATATATATATATATATATATATATATATATATATATATATATATATATACTTCTTTTTTATCACTGGTTTTTTAACAATTTCCTATTAGAACAGCTGAACAGGTTTTCAAGCAAGAAATTAATTATAGTACGAACTTTTCCAAGTTTAGTTGAATTAGTTTATATCATCTTTTAAGCAGTTTAAAATGAAATACGATTGGTATCAAACTGAAACTCATGTTGTTCTTACAGTTTTTGTAAAAAATGCAAAGCAAGAACAACTGAAATGTGACATCAAAGAAAGACATCTAAATTTGCATGTTGATCTTCCTTCAGAAAGTTGAAGGAATAAAATGGAGCAAGCTGGAATATGAGTGTGGAAGTTTGCAGTTAAAGCAAATAAACCTGGATGTTAGTACTGGAAAAGAAGTTTCCGTTCACAAATATCCAACATCTAGTCATTACACCAGGGACTGGGATAAACTGGAGAAACAGGCAATACTGGACGAAAAACACGAAAAACATCCTATAGAAAATATTTTTAGAGAGGGATGTGATGATTCCAGAAGAGCCATGGAAAAATCTTTTTATGAATCAGGTGGAACAGTTCTTAGTAACAATTGGAACAGAATGAGAAATGAAAAACTTGAAGTGAAACCTCCTGATGGCTTGGAATACAGAAAGTGGCAATATTAGTTAAGAGACTTTGATTTGGCAAAAGTATCGTTTAAAGTTTTTTTTGTAAACTTTTTGTTTGTTTTTCAAATAAATGTTTTTTAAGTTAATCAAAATTTAACACACAAAGTAGGATAAACTGACTAATTACTGGCCGCAAGTTTTTTGAAATTCACGTAGGTTTTCATCTTATAAAACCGCACACTTGTGTTTATGTGAAAATTGTGCTGTTTCAAAATTTCTATTAAATAAAAGCCATGGGTTTGTCATGTAATCTATATATATAAAAGAACATGTCCTGACTGACTGACTGACTGACTGACTGACTGACTGACTGACTGACAGATGACTGACTGATAATCAACGCCGAGCTCAAACGCCTCATCCTAGGAACGTGAAATTTAGAACTTATATTACTTTTATAGCGTAAACATCCGCTAAGAAAGGATTTTTGAAAATTTTGCTCCTGAGGGGAAAAAACTGGAAAACAAACTTTTTTCTAAAACAATGTATATCTCGAAAACCAAAAATGAGGAGATTTTGAAATTTGGTATATAGATTCTTTTTGAAAAATAAAAAGATACGTGTTTCACCATTTTTTGAAAATTCGGTTTCCCGGACCTCAAATGTGGGTTGGAAAATTGGGTTATTTGGTTTTTAAAGTAGCTTCTACTCAAAAACTGTTACTGCTACAGGAGTAAAAATTAGTATTTAGTTTCTACTCCAAAAATAATAAAACACGTGTTTTAGCATTTTTTGAAAATTTGGTTTCTAGGACTTTAAATGTGGGGTGGAAAATAGGGCTAATTGTCTTTTATAGTAACTGCTACTCAAAAACAGTAAATACCACAGATGTAAAAATTATTATTTAGTTTCTTTTCTAAAAATAAAGATATACGTGCTTCACCATTTTTTACAAATTTGGTTTCCCGGACCTCAAATGTGGGTTGGAAAATTGGGTTATTTGGTTTTTAAAGTAGCTTCTACTCAAAAACTGTTACTGCTACAGGAGTAAAAATTAGTATTTAGTTTCTACTCCAAAAATAATGAAACACGTGTTTTAGCATTTTTTGAAAATTTGGTTTCCAGGACTTTAAATGTGGGGTGGAATATAGGGCTAATTGTCTTTTATAGTAACTGCTACTCAAAAACAGTAAATACCACAGATGTAAAAATTATTATTTAGTTTCTTTTCTAAAAATAAAGATATACGTGCTTCACCATTTTTTACAAATTTGGTTTCCCGGACCTCAAATGTGGGTTGGAAAATTGGGTTATTTGGTTTTTAAAGTAGCTTCTACTCAAAAGCTGTTAATGTTACAAAAGTAAAAATTAGTATTTAGTTTCTACTCTAAAAATAATGATATACGGGTTTCACAATTTATTGAAAATTTGGTTTCCAGGACTTCAAATGTGGGGTGGAAAATAGGGTTATTTGGTTTTTAAAGTAACTGCTACTCAACAACTGTAATTGCCACAGATGTAAAAATTAATACTTAGTATCTACTCAAAAAAAAGATATACGTGTTTCATCATTTTTTGGGTTATTTGGTTTTTAAAGTAGCTGCTACTCAAAAACTGTTAATGCTACAGAAGTAAAAATTAGTATTTAGTTTCTACTCCAAAAATAATGAAATACGTGTTTTAGCATTTTTTGAAAATTTGGTTTCCAGGACCTCAAATGTGGGGTGGAAATAAGGGTTATTTGATTTCAAAATAACTGTTACTCACAAACTGTAAGTGCTACAAATGTAAAAATTAGTATTTTGAAGTTTTGTGCCGGTTAAAAGTAGCTAAGTCCAGTTTATCATCGGCCGGGCCAAGCCGTTATTTTAGAGTCTTCACACGGGCCAGGCCAAACCTTAAATCAAAGTGGGACGGGCCGAGGCTTTTCACTAAGTATATAGATATTTTAGTGATTTTAGGGTCTTCAGTTTGGCCGGGCCAAACCTGAGGTCAAGGTGGGACGGGCCGAAGTTTTTCATCAAGTATATAGAACTTCTAGGCCTGTAAAAATGGGCCGGGCCTAATTCAGACGGGCTGTGCCGGGCCAGGAGTTTGGGTTTTTAAAACGGGCTGGACTAATTTGTCGACGGGCCGAGCCGAGACCTAAAAAAATGATCTCTACTATGGATGCACGGTTCAAACTCTCTAATTTCATGCGAGCGAAGCCGCTACGGGCACTGCTAGTCTATATATATAACAAGTAAAGGAAAAAACGAGTTTTTCAACACAAACTTTTATTTCAAGTACATTCGATTTAGAAATACAAAAGATGTTCAAATTAACTTTTTTTTACAAACTTTTATTACCAATGCTTTTATTAACTCGTCGTCTCTGTTTCTCTGTCTGTCTGTTTCTCTGTCTGTCTGTTTCTCTGTCTGTCTGTTTCTCTGTCTGTTTCAAATCTTGCAATCAATTTTTGATTAACTTCCTGATGATAGATTTTTTTCAAATTTTGCATACATGCTCAAAATAGAAGACAATGCAATATTCAATTATTAGTTTTACAATAAGTCAATTAATTTAGTTAATTTTAATTAATTTCGATATTTCGATATAATTAAGATATTTCGACTTTAATATAAAATAAAAGAGTAATATAAGAAAAAATTGATTGCAAAATTTGTGTTTTAATTACATATAAGAGCAGCGGTTTTAAAAATTCGTTTTTAATTTACTTGTTTAGGTTACAATCTCTGTTTGTGTGTTTGTGGCTTTCTCTGTACGCAAATCTTGCAAGTAAAATTTAACCAGCTTTTTGACTAACTAGGAAGCTGAAATTTTCAGTATAGCTTTATATTGGATGACAATACATGATTCAATTAAAAAACTTTAATTCGAACATCTTTCGTATTTCTAAATCGAGTGTATTTGAAATGAAAGTTTGTCTTAAAAAACTCCTTTTTTCTTTTACTTGTTTAATTGAATCATGTATTGTCATCCAATATAAAGCTATGCTGAAAGTTTCAGCTTCCTAGCTAGTCAAAAAGCTGGTTAAATTTTACTTGCAAGATTTGCGTACCCACACACACACGCACACACACACACACACAAACAAAGATTGTAACCTAAATACAAGTTTGTAACAAGTAAATTAAAAACGAATTTTTAAAACCAATGCTCTTATATGTAATTAAAACACAAATTTTGCAATCAATTTTTTCTTATATTACTCTTTTATTTTATGTTAAAGTCGAAATATCTTAATTATATCGAAATATCGAAATTAATTAAAATTATCTAAATTATTTATTTACTTATTGTAAAACTAATAATTGAATATTGCATTGTCTTCTATTTTGAGCGTGTATGCAAAATTTGAAAAAATCTATCATCAGGAAGTGACTCAAAAATTGATTGCAAGATTTGAAACAGACAGAGAAACAAACAGACAGACAGAGAAACAGAGACGACGAGTTAATAAAAGCATTGGTAATAATAATAAAAATATCATCAAAAAGCATCGAATTTAAATATCTCAACTATTTTCATGAAAATTTCGTACACGCTTGAGAATCGCGGTCAGTGAGTGTGGTTCGTGTTAACTTGGTAAAATAGTCTGCCAGTCGGTTAGCGTTTTGTGGTCAAGAAAACCCTCAAGAAAACCCTCAAGAAAACCCTCAAGAAAACCCTCAAGAAAACCCTCAAGAAACCCCTCGATAAAATCCTCAAGAAAATTAACTAAATTAATTGACTTATTGTAAAACTAATAATTGAATATTGCATTGTCTTCTATCTTGAGCATGTATGCAAAATTTGAAAAAAATCTATCATCAGGAAGTGACTCAAAAATTTATTGCAAGATTTGAAACAGACAGAGAAACAGACAGAGAAACAGACAGAGAAACAGAGCCGACGAGTTAATAAAAGCATTGGTAAAAATGAATGTCTGTGAGTTTGTGACTCTGTCTCTTATAGAAATCCAAACCGCTAGAGCGATCTTGATGAAATTTGGCAAGGAGGTAGTTCTCATACAGGAAAAAAAGTTAAAAAGGTCTGGACTCCCTACTCCCATTTCCCGGCTCAAAGGGGCCAAAAAACCTTTCCAGACCAAAAGTGCCTATGTACGACCATAAAAGGTAATTGCGTAATAAAATTCAAATTTAGTTTACGTAACAACGTTTAAAAGCTTCAAGCAACTTTTGGCAAAGTTATTTTACGTTTTATGGGCTAAAAGAAGTTAGGAAAGAATTGAAAGAAGAAAATGAGCGCGAGCGGGAACGGGAGAGCAAACGTGAGCGGGAATGGGAGAGCAAGCGTGAGCGGGAACGGGAGAGCAAACGTGAGCGGGAATGGGAGAGCAAGCCTAAACGGGAACGGGAAAGCGACCGGGAACGGGAAAGCGACCGGGAACGGGAAAGCGACCGGGAACGGGAAAGCGACTGGAAACGGGAAAGAGACCGGGAACGGGAAAGCGACCGGGAACGGGAAAGCAACCGGGAACGGGAAAACGACCGGGAACGGGAAAGTGACCATAAGCGGGAGAGCAAGCGGGGAAGGAAACTGGAGAAAGAGAGAAAAATGATAAAAACCTCTGAAAACCCCGAGCAAAGCCATTAGTATATATATAAACTAGCGGGGTACCCGGCGTTGCCCGGGATTTTTAGAAGTTTTTCTATCGTTTTCTCTCTCGCTCCCGTTTTCATCCCCGCTTGCTCTCCCGCTTATGGTCACTTTCCCGTTCCCGGTTGCTTTTCCGTTCCCGCATGTTTTCCCGTTCTTGGTCGCTTTCCCGTTCCCGGTCGTATTTACGTTCCCGGTTGCTTTCCCGCTCCCAATCTCTATCCCGTCCCCGCTTGCTCTCCCGTTCCCGGTCGCTTTCCCTTTTCCGCTCGCTCTTTTGCTCTCAGTCGCTTTTCCGTTCCCGCTTGCTTTCCCGTTTCCGATCGCTCTCCCGCTCCAGCTCTCCGCTCATTTTGTGACCGATTTTAATTTTTTTCACAAAAACCTTCCTAGCTTGACTCTCAAGGTTGTGTTAAAATTGCATTACGATCGGATGAATGGTGTAGTAATGCATAAAGGACTTACACACACACATAATCTAATTTTTACCAATGCTTTTATTAACTCGTCGTCTCTGTTTCTCTGTCTGTCTGTTTGTTTCTCTGTCTGTTTCAAATCTTGCAATCAATTTTTGAGTCACTTCCTGATGATAGATTTTTTTCAAATTTTGCATACATGCTCAAAATAGAAGACAATGCAATATTCAATTATTAGTTTTACAATAAGTCAATTAATTTAGTTAATTTTAATTAATTTCGATATAATTAAGATATTTCGACTTTAATATAAAATAAAAGAGTAATATAAGAAAAAATTGATTGCAAAATTTGTGTTTTAATTACATATAAGAGCATTGGTTTTAAAAATTCGTTTTTAATTTACTTGTTATATATATAGAGTGCTGTCTGTGTCTGTCTTTTATACAAATCCAAACCGCTGGGCCAATTTTAACAAAATTTAGTATGGAGATATATATTTCTAAAAGAAGAAAATAATAGATAGTTTTTAATTTTAAAATTAACTATGACCAAAAAACTTTTTAGGACAAAGGTGCCCATGTAAGAACAATATAAGTTATTGCGTAATAAAACTAAAATTTGGTTTGTTTAACGCAGTTTGAAGGTTTCAATCAACTTTTAGAAAATCTTTTTAACGTTTTATGTGCAAAAAGAAGTCAGATGGGAGAGGATGAAAAAAAGAGCGTGAGCGGAGGAGCAAGCAGGTTTGAGAAAGCAAGTGGGAACGAGAGAACGAATGGAGCGGGAGAGCGAGTGGGAACGGAAGAGCGACCAGAAACGGTAGAACGAGCGAGAGCAAGCAAGAAACGGAAAAGAAGCTTGGAACACGAGAACAAGTAGAGCGAGTGGGAACGGAAGAGCAAGCGGGGATGGAAATGGGATCAAGAGAGAGAAGTAGAATAGAAGAACCTCCATAAACCTCGAGCAACGCCGGGCAATCTCGCTAGTAAACAAATAACTGTATTTAAACTCTACCTGACTTTTAGAAAATCAACGCGTAAATAAAAAACGCACAAAAAACAAGCTTAATATTTCAACGAGAATTTTCTACCACGGCTGTTCCTGCTTTCGACGAATGTTTAAAATAAATAACCAAACAGTATAATCTATACATACTCTGTTTGTACAACAGGATTTGTTCGTGTTTCTTCAGCATTACCATGCACAGGTAACATCCCAGTTTTCTGAAATAATTAATTTCAAACCTGAAAACATTCCCTATTGTTTTTTTTTTAAAGAAACTAACTCAAGAAATATGAAAACGGTCGATCCTTCAACTATCGAAGCATGATATCAAGAGAAAAATTGTCATAAGAGTCTGATATCGCGTAAACATATTTTACAAACAAATTCCAACACGTTTCTATAATGGAAATAATCACGTTTTTTTATGTTTTTAATAACTTTCACTTGTCCGAGTGTCTGTGGGATGTCGTTGGGATGTCCGCGAATGTTTAGAAGTTTGGAAGATCGTTATAAAATTAACCCAATCTAAAAATATTTAAAGTTTAAGTAAACAAAAATAAATATTCATAAATTTAAAAAACAAAATTTATTAAAAAATAATTTAGAGAAGCATAACGATAATGACGACAAAAACTTTCATCGTCATAGTAACTATAAACATTTATTGCTTACTACTGGCCGACGTAATATTTTTGCACCGCATATAACAACTTCACCCCCGTCTTGATTACTTGTTTGAATGTTTGCAAACCTTGAAAGTGAAAATTAACTAACTTCCCGTCATCCAATTGAGCTGAAATTTGAAATATAGGCTCACTTCACATAACAATGCATTTTATTAAAGTTTAAAAATGTTTTGAAAAAAAATTTTTTTAATTAAAAATAATTAGCTATGTTTAAAAACAAAAACAAGTCAAATACAATTAAATAAATGTTTACAAATATAAATTCAAAAAATGTCATATAAAAATTTTTTTTGCAACAAATAAAAAGTCGGCAAATTCAGAAATATGAGGGATTTGTTAAAAACCTGGTTTTTACGGTTCACATGTTACAATACGATGTCGCTATGAAATTTTATTACAGTCTTAAAAGCATGTTTGTAATTTTTTTAATTGACTTGTTTTAAAACTAAGACCTCAACCTTAATCTGTTAACTTAAACCTCACCTGTTGAGTAACAGGAAATAATCAAAATCTCGTTGCCTGCAACTTCCCCTGTCAGACACGTGATTTTCTGTGATAGTAACTCGAACGTCGTCAAGGTCAGCGTCAAAGTAATTGCCTCTCAGGGCATTAGGAAAAGTGCACATTTCAACTAAAATTAAATTATTTATAAATTGAAAGCAGTAATAAATTAATTTAAGTAATAAATTATTTGTCAAACTAGAGATAGCCCGTCAAAAATGACGGATTTTTTAAATTTAATTATATATATTCTGCGATTGCAGCGCCCTCTTTTTACAAACTTTTATTTAGGTTACAATCTCTGTTTGTGTGTGTAATAAATTGAGAGTAAGTGTAGCCCAAGGTGCACACTGTGCAATACATTTATTTATTTATTTATTTATTTATTTACTTACTTACTTACTTACTTATTTATTTATTTATTTATTTATTTATTTATTTATTTATTTATTTATTTATTTATTTATTTATTTATTTATTTATTTATTTATTTATTTATTTATTTATTTATTTATTTATTTATTTATTTATTTATTTATTTATTTATTTATTTATTTATTTATTTATTTATTTATTTATTTATTTATTTATTTATTTATTTATTTATTTATTTATTTATTTATTTATTTATTTATTTATTTATTTATTTATTTATTTATTTATTTATTTATTCATTTATTTATTTATTTATTTATTTATTTATTTATTTATTTATTCGCAAACAGAAGGGCCTATCGACCTCTAATACCGTTCGGACAGTACAAACGAAACAAAAAAAACCAATAAACGAATTATATACACATACTCAGATATTAAATCTTGTAAATATTTAAATTTTGCATTTATGGATCGGTTAAACCTGACAAATTGTTGTTTTTAACGCATATAGATAATGCGTTAAGTTTGAAACTTCCACCACAATCTTCAAAATCCCTCTAAATACTTCCACAAATTTGTTCATGTGACATCCAGATCTGCTAATGCTTCATGAAAAATTCAAAGTCTTGAAAACTTAGATAAATCCATCTGATTTATAAAGCTATTGAACCGACTGTAGTTTGATGAAAATTAGTGCGCGCAGGCGTGTAATAAAAGTTATTACGCAATTGTAGAATTTCGGTCTCAAAGATCAACAAGTAAAGAAAAAACGAGTTTTTCAACAGGGCTGTGGAGTCGGAGTCGACATTGATGACATTGCTGGATGGGGTTTAAAAAATTGAATTTGGCTGGTTGGGTGGGTGGATTTTAACATGTATATAGTTTGGACTGCTCGTCCTTAAGAGTAACCAAAGCGCTACGGTGCATGGTAGGAAATGCAGTTTGTTTGTTTTTTTAGTAGGAGTCGGAGTTGGATTCGGTGCTTTGTTTGCTGACTCCGACTCCAGGACCCAAAATTTTCCCCGACTCCGTCTCCATGACTCCGACTCCACAGCCCTGTTGAAAAACTCGTTTTTTCTTTACTTGTTGATCTTTGAGACGGAAATTCTACAATTGCGTAATAACTTTTATTACACGCCGGCGCGCACTAATTTTCATCAACTGCTGACTGCTGGCCACGGCGTTATGCGAAATTGCTAACATAAATACATACATACATACATACATACATACATACATACATACATACATACATACATACATACATACATACATACATACATACATACATACATACATACATACATACATACATACATACATACATACATACATACATACATACATACATACATACATACATACATACATACATACATACATACATACATACATACATACATACATACATACATACATACATACATACATACATACATACATACATACATACACACATACACACATACACACATACACACACACATACATACATACATTCATACATACATACATTCATACATACATACATACATACATACATACATACATACATACATACATACATACATACATACATACATACATACATACATACATACATACATACATACATACATACATACATACATACATACATACATACATACATACATACATACATACATACATACATACATACATACATACATACATACATACATACATACATACATACATACATACATACATACATACATACATACATACATACATACACACACACATAGTTATTTTAATGTTAAAATTGTTTTTTTCTGGTCTTATGGTACTTGAAAAATTATAATTTCATCAAGGTTCAAACTTTGAACAATGTCTGGGACACGGTAGAACGTAAGTAACCTAGCTCTTAACTCATTTAAGAACAGAAAACGATCGTTCTCCGCTACATTTAGTGACCATGAGAGTAAAAAACAAACGCACTTACATTTGTTTCAACAATAATTTTATACAACCACATAGATTTGGTTTCTGAATCTTTTTTCTTTAGAGGACATTCTTTTACAAATGTTACAAATTGCTTATATTCGTGTGAATAATCTTCATTAAAATCAGGATAATTTTCACAGACGATACAAACACCTTCAACAATTTCTGATGCAGACAAATTTGCTGGAAAGTTCCCTATGATAGCATACTTTATTAATATTTTCGTACGCTACGATCTGTTGTGACAGCTCTTGCATTATTTTATCAGTTATTGGGATGAGCGTTTGAACTCGCAATCCTTCCTTGTCAGTGAAATCTACAGATGCAGCATCATCACATTTTTTCTTTCTCATTTCAGTTTTCGAGCTCAAGCATTTAAATACGTATATTGGGTCCACATTATGGCTAAAATATTACCATTTTTGCAATCTGCGTCTTTTTCTCGGTGCAGAACTGCGATGCTCCTTCCTTAACACGCCCCTGATAATATAGTTTATTACACTAGTAATGTTATCGGATCACTGATCTAGCAATGGCTTACCGGTTATCAAACAAGAATATCAATATTTAGACAGATATTCAATGAGCCAATATTTTTCAGGGCCGATATTTTCAGGGCTGATATTTTTAGGGCCAATAATTTGCAGGGCCAATATTTTCAGGGACAACATTTTTCAGGGCCGATTTTTTTTCCAGGGCCTAAGGCTATACCCTTATCAGCTAAATGGTTAATCTAGCCCTGCGGGTACCACGATAATTTTTAATATTTATACGAAAGTTAGATCAAATATTAACGTTATAAAAGCTATACATTCTGTATACAGAAAAATGTAAAATAAAACATCAATTATAGAAGATTAACTTATCTGTGGACGTTAGATAAAATACTCAAAAAAAATTGAGGGCTCTAGCATGGGATTTTTCGGAGGTGGAAAGGTCGGCTTTTTAGGGGATTGACCCTAGTGCCCGGTTGCGTTGAGGGATAGAAGACTTTGCACTAACTCACTCACGAGGTTGCTGTGCTAGGCCAGAGATTTCTATCTTGCGGTGGGTTTTACCGGATACGTCTCGGCTGGTGGGTCGGTTTGACTTACTGAAAATAGATCCAGGGACAACTCTGACCACCTATGAGGCTATTGGAGGCAAAAGTGGGCAATTTCGTCGCGCTTCGGGCCGATTCGTCGCAGGTTTGGCGTTTTCGTCACGACGAAAATGCTCACGGCAACGAAATGGCTTTCGCGACGATTTGGCCTGTACCCAAAAATATAGGGTTGAGGTGACCCGAGTACTCAAACGTGACAGTTGGTATAAGCAATTATAATTTGAATAATAAAAACTTATCATACTTACCCAATTTCATAAAGTGAAGCACAAATCCAAACTTTTCTAGCATAAAAGATATAACCATCTTCAAACTCTTACAGTTTGGTACCAAGCATCATGAAAACCTGTTCAAAGACTTGAAAAACAGAAACGGAGTCCATCCATTCACCCAAAGTATTTAAATTTCTTATCACTTAATACCATCAACTAAACAAACTTCATGAGATTCTTATTTCCAGCGCGAGCGAAAGACGACGTACAATGCTTCTAAGCACATGCCAGATCCCACCAATCAATAACAGCTCTTTACCGGGGTTGTGTACGCGAAGGTGAGGAAACCATTGGAATTGTTCTATAATCCCATTATGTCTGCGAACTGCTACTCTAAAATGGAACTTTTAGACCAAATGACGGAAGATGACGATATTATTGCAAATGAGATGACCGTTTGTGCTCGCTTAGACATGGATATCTTGATATAACAACTGTATACACAAACTAATAAAAAATACTCATTTAGGCCCAATTTTTCATCACTGATTATATCATGATTGTGAATAAATTGATGTAACAAACTACAGTAGCGTCAGTAGCTATATCCTTGGCTAAGAGCGCAACTATTTTTATTTTCCATTTTCATAAATATTTAGTCATTCAACAGAGGCTTAGAACCTCTGAAGGAGCAAGCATTAATAGAGACAAGAGGATGAAACCAATGCTCCACTCACTCAACCCAATATATAGAATAGTCGGCAAATTCAGAAATATAAGGGATGTATGAAAAACCTGGTTTTTTACGGCTTACTTGTTATAACTTGAAATCCGTTTCACTTCTTTAGTAAACATTACACTTACTTAAGAATAAAAAGCTGAAATATGATTCTCAAACAATTAGCACATAATCTTTTAAATATTTCAAAAAATAATAATTTCATTAAATTATTCTTTAATTTCAATTCTTATTTACACTTAAAAATTGTTATATATATTTAAATAAATTGTTATATATTTTTTCAAAAAATCAAACCACTCCATACAATTACGTCCATTAGATCTTTAAAACCTATAAATTTATTCACATTATTATTGGAAGTTTGAAAACTTATCTATCTGTAACAAGTAATATATTACCCGATCATCAATGACACTCCAAAAAAACTCCAATAAAAATTAATACACTTTATTAAACATCCTCAAGAAAAATTTTACGACGACACAGGAAAACTGAAGTAAATCTACCAATTTTTATTAGAACTGTCAACTCAAACAATGAAAACTTATCAAATTGTTCATAGACTAAAACTACTAGGTCTTTCACAGCTCCAGTAAACTTCAATTGATGCCACCTCTTGAAAAAAAAACCATAAAAAGGCACAATTAATGCAATATTGAGATTATATATGATATTTATAATAATAATCAGAAAACCCGCAATCTGGCTTCCTGTTGAAACAAAAAAGCGAGTGCTAAATTAAAATGATTTGAATGAGTTAAAAAAATTTGAAAAATCTAACAAAAACATTCACGTAGTTTTCTTTTTGTCCGCCTCAGACTTTGCTTCTTCTGCTTCGTACTTCTTAATTAGCTGTTCCAGTTCGCTGCACTTTAAAATCCTTATGACAGTTTTGTTATCAACTCGTTGCAAGGTTGCAATCTCGACTGTAGAATCATTAAACAACAACTAAATATAACTAACAAATTGTTAGTTTGGTGAAATATATAAATCAAACAGTTTAAAGCAATATGAAAATATAATGAGCTAAGAAACACACAAAAAAAGTTTTCAAGACCTTTTTCGGATGTCAGTTTATTGGTGTCCAACGTTTTAACCAGAACTTTGATGCAAAGATCCAAAGCTTGGTTCAAGTTTGTTTCACCATCTTTATAATCTTGTTTCAGCATTGAAATTGCAACCTTGAATAATAAAAAAAACCATAAAGTTGAGATTTACTACATATCGATATAGAACAAATTTACAACTAAAATATAACAGATTTCTTTAGAGCTGAATCTGATGACCGCAACCGTACATGAATCTATATAAAAATCTCCAGAGAAAGTACAATAATGTATAGTGAAGCAGTCAGAACAAAGAATCACAGATCAGAACATAATATTTATATCCTGAACAAATAAGCTAAACTCAAATTTGACCATATATAAAAGAAAAATCAGTAAGTCCAACTTAAAGTTTCCTTTTAAGACTCAGACCAATAAAAACTTTTAAAAATAATCAAATTTTGGATTTTATAATACAAGTATGGATATTCATTCCATTCATTCTTACAGAGCTATTGTTTCCAATGCATGTAGCTCTCCATCCACCATAATTGCCACTGGGATCGCTCTGATACAATTGGAAACCGTAGTGTTGGTCCCAACCCATGTAAAGGACGGAAACACCAAACGGTCTCTTTCCTGCAATTTCAAAATCAGTTATATATTACACAAATAAAATCCCGACTGGACAGTGAATGCCCTGACATGTGAACAGAATGTGTCCACAAATTTCACATAAGAACAAAGAAGATGCTTTTCAAATTAAAAGAATTAATTACCTCCAAACTGGGTGTATGCCTGCTTGACATCACATAACAAAGCTACCAGCTGCTCGCACGGTATTGGTTCCTGATACTGGAGCAGATGGCGTTGTGAAAGAAGCCTCAAGTGGTTGATAAGAACATTTGCATCTGACGTTATCCCAGCAACACTGCATGCCACATCACTATAAGAAACATGAGTGAAAAAGCAATTTCCTATTAAAATTTAAGTTTGAACATAAAATAGAAATATAGAAAACATATTTTGTTTAGACAAGTCATCTTATTTTCCAGAAAGACATATACTACATGCCCATAAAATGTAATATAATATAAAATAATATAATATATCCATAAAATATTTTCAAAAGTGATATTTTTAATTAATTAGTACACACTCGTGAAGTTTGTAAATTTTCTCCGAGAATGCAACGTCATCCAGAAGCTTGTTTGTATTTCTCTTTTCAGCTGCAATTACAACTCCATCAGAGGCTAGTATTCCAAGACATGTGCCAGCATGACCAATAGCTTCCATGGCATACTCAACTTGATATAATCTCCCTGCATAAAAAGTTTAAAAACGATGCAAATATTGTCCAATTTGTAAATTTTAAAAACTAATAATGGTAAGCCTAAAATATTACTCATCAATATATGATGTTTCATGTTAACCTTTGCCATGACAGATTAGTTTTACCAATTTTTAAAAATTAAAAAAACATAAAATTCTGACATCAGAATAGATGTTCGCCAATATAGTAACTTTTAGATGAAGTCAAATCCAGATAAACAACATTATTTAATATAAATCCTCCATCAAACGGTAAGCTGCAGTCATGACTAATCATATATTAAGTTTCCTTATTTATTGTATATCTGTCGTAAGTACCAGACCCAACCACCATTGATAAAACTTATTTTAATTACTTCATCAAGTATTAAGGCCATTAAAAAAAAGTATCACAGTACTAAAAAACCTAAGTAAATCCTGAAAAAACAAATCAACCTTCCGGAGAAAAAATCGTAGTTCTTGAGTCATATCTGCGAGACTGAAATAGAAATAATATAATCTTTATACATATAAAAATAAATGTCTGTTTGTCCTTTATAAAAATCAAAAACGGCTGGACCAATTTGAACAAAATTTGGTATGAACTAAGCCCTTATAGAAGAAAAAATATGGGAAGTTAAAGAAATTTTTCCTCATTTTTTTAAAAACAATAGAGTACTGCATGGGCCGTGGGTTTTGAATAGACCGGATTTAAAGTCAAGCCTGAATGGGCCAAAATATTTTGTGTTAAGTATAGGGATATTAGTTTTAGACAAGTGAAAACAGACTGTGCTAGTAAGTACTGTATTTTTACGTATATATAACACGCACTCTGAGGTGACTGAGGTCACAAAAAAGAATGTTGCTCTATCAATCATAAGCCGCATCTTTTTTAACCCCTTTCCAGGCCTTCATAGATGCACGTTATCGTTATAACTATTACCCGGGCAGTAGGCGCTGGTAGCCGGGACAATAAGCGGTAAAATTACTACTGTACCGGCAGTTTTGCCAAAACAATTGATCTACATATTTTTTAAAGGTTTAGGGGTAGGGTTAGGGTTTAATTTTAGGTAGACATACGGCGGGATTGCCGGTACAGTAGCAATTTTACCGATTGCAACCACGGCAAACCGCAGGGGCAATTGCAGCGACAGCGCGCTATATGCAAAAAAATAAGGTATAACATAATTGCCAGAAGCGATTTATCATAAACCATTAGTCAGTTCTGATTGAATTTAAATTCAACAACAAACAGAGAAATCTTTTTATTGTTACTTTGACAGTTAATTAGCGATGCAAAATATACACAAAAAATAAATCAAGCAAATGCACCGTAGAAATAAGTGAGCACACAGCAAATATATTCACTGAAACATAACAAAGCTTGTTCAAATCTAAACCACTTATAAATATTTCAACGATCAAACTTCTTACCATTTCCAAATCTAAAATTAAAGCAGCAAAATATTATAAAAACGAACTCACCATGATTAAGCCGAAATTTCAAGCCAAAGAAAAATAATTGTTTTCGTCGTTTATTGCAAAGTAATTAATAGTACTATAGCATTGTTTAATTTATTAATCAGTAATTAAAAAAATTAATTATAAATAAATGTTTTTTAAACAACTATTCACCTCAATAATTTTAATCTATTAAGTAATTATTTAAAAATTTAATTAAAACAAAACTTTTATATTAATTTTTTTACTAAATATTAAAATAACTGTTTCTTAGTTTTTCTTATTTTAGAGGTTTTTGTTTAATCTGTCATCTTAATGTTCGTATCCTATTGTTGGTATTGAGTCGTCGTGACTTATATTTTTGTGTGCTGTGAGGTTAGTTTATTCTTTCTTTAAAAGAGTTGCTAAAGTTTGATTGACATGTTTATCAACAGACATTGAACGAGTTGTTTGGCTCTGATAGCCAGTTTAGCGCTCTTTTAGCGTGGGCGATATTTAAAACTAGGTAGTCGCATAAAATTTCAAAATAATTTTTTTTAATTCCACTAATATTTTTAAATAAAGGTACTGTTATATATATATATATGTTTATATATATATATATATATATATATATATATATATATATATATATATATATATATATATATATATATATATATATTTATATTTATAAGTTTTATTCTATTTCCTATTTAGTCATTTCATAAAAACAAAGCTGATATAAATTCATTAAGGTAATCCTGCAGTATAGCGTCCTGAACCGATTTCGATGAAAAAACGGTTTAAAAAACTGTTTAATAGAATAACCATAGAACATTATCAAAACATATTACGAACAAGTATTTTACAGAAAAACTTACTAAAAACCGACTTTAAGCCAAGCAAAAATATCCAAAGGCAGTGTTGACACGCGGAGTAATACAATTCAAGGAATGAAAAGCAAGGAAGAGTTAATATTGAAATAAAATAATAAAACAACGAATAACTTTGAAACGTTGAAAATAAATTGATAATTAATATATATGCAAATAAATTAAATATTAAATAATTTAGTTTAAAAAATCTAGCGGTCAGTGGAATGATAAGTTTATTTTCAATAATTCAATATCTAAAAATACAAAAATAAAGTAAGACCAATGGCTAGGTACAGTAAAATAATTAAAAAAACTGTCACCCTTGCCCTTATTATGTCACCCTTATTTAACTGGCCTCACTACGCCTCTGGGACCGTAGAGTAGGAAAGAAAAAGAAAACAGTCATATCTATTGGCGTTAAAATGCTAATGCTTGCATCGCTGCTATTCGTTAAGGTTTTGTTGGCTCTGAAAAGAGCCGTTTCTTGGCTCTGAAAAGAGCCTTTTAATGGTTACGCCATCTCAAGAGTTAATTCGGATAGTTTTCAGAGAGTGTAACGAGGAAGTTGGCAAAAAGGTCCTCCTTGCTGTAGTAGTTTCGGTAGGAGAATTCGTCCAGATAACTTGTGAAAAGTGCTCTGCTGGTGCTGAATTGTCTCTTCAACTTTCTCTTGGCCCTCATCCACATATTCTCAACGTTTTGGGTGTGGACGGTTTCATCGTTCGGGTCCACAAAATTGTTTTGATGGACAATTACGGAATGATCGTATATCCCCTGTTGAATTCGAGTTATATTTCCATAGGCAGCCCATCCGCCAGACATGATGTGGGTGCCAGGGAAAGACAGCCAAGTACTTTTACTTTTATATTATTTTATTTTTTCTTGGTTTTCTGCTCTTAATTTATTGTTTTTTTATTTGTCTTAAAGCATATTGACAAAACCGCCGCATTTAAAGATACTGTTTTAGACATGGAGCGGGTTACGCAACTCGTACTTCTAAAGCAAACTAATATTTTTCAATTTTTTACTTCCAAAATAGATCTTCATCGGGAACTACGTTAACTTCGGGAGTAATTTATAAATGTTCTAAAGTGCTATAATTTTTGTTTTTTTTTTCAGTTATTTATGTTGTAATTAGTCTTTATTTCCCTTATTTATGTTTTAAATATCATTTACGTCAAAAAACCGGCCATTTTTCATCGAAATCGGTTCAGGACGCTATACTGCAGGATTACATTCATTAATAATCAACAAAATATCTAATAAGTGTTTAGCAACCACAATAGTTAGATTATGGTTATTATCATTTAATTAGAATAATAAATATATAACAATTGACGCAGGCCCGTAGGCAGGATTTAGTGAGTGGGGGGGCTATGAAAATTAGTAGGGGGGCTACTGACGAACGAAGGCACCAAAGAAGCCTGACTGCGAGCGCCGCAGGTGCGAAGCCCCTTGCGATAAGGAGATTCGCCAAAGCATTTTGTAGCATTTGACAAAAAATGGCATCCAATTTTGGATATCCTATTATTTAATTTTAGATTTTCTAAGAGTTGCAATATGTTGCTCGTAATAACAAAAATTAACAATTTCCACAGGCAATTTTGTCAAATAACAGTATGGTTGCTGTTATCCACAATCTTGATTTTTGATGCGTGCATGGCACACCACTGGGATGACAGCACTTAATCAAATTGTCCAAATTTAATTATTGATTAAGACAGCCGTTATAGTCCACAATACAATAACTTATTTTATTTTTGATAAAAACTTGTACATTTGTATCAAATGCCAAGAAATCAATAAAATAAAATCGGATTTAAATAATTGTTTTGACAAAAATCAAACCGCATTATAATAAAATGTACTAGTTAGTTTACTTTCTCATTTTAAGTTACTAAACATCCATTCATGTGTTACCCATAAAACTTGTCATCAGTATCTAAACAATCTAAATAGAAGATTATTTTATATATGAAGTCTATCATTAAACTTATATTGTTGAAAAGATTGTGTGGTGTGACAATAAGCTTTAAATTGTTTCTTTGAATGAATCAGTTCAGAATATTGGGGTTAATAGTATTGCAGTGTCAGACTAGCACTAAAAAATACTAAATTATGAAAATAGTTTGAATTATTGAGAGTCATTCAAAAATCAAAAAAGCCAAAGTTTGTCAGCTAAGCTGAATTAGCTTCTTTCTCTGTTCTAAAACTGTAGGATTAAAGTTATTATAATATTGTAAGACTACGTCCAAGCACTGATTATGAAACTCATGACAATTTTCATGTGTAAAACATGAATGGATGTGTAGTAGCTTGAAATGAAAAACTAAACTAAAAAGTCCATTTCATTATAATATGGTTTAATCATTGTCAAGACAATTATTTGAATCCGATTTTATTTTATTGCATTCTTGGTATTTGATAGGTATCCATATCAATTGCTTTACAGAGCGATTTTTCAAATGCCAGAAGTACAAGTTTGCTTTTTCTCTCATGGGACATTGATCTTCTCTGTGGTTGTAGTACTCGTGTTAGACAATAAAATGAATTTTTACAAGTGGCAATCGAGATGGCGAGAGTCATTGCAGCTGAATAGTGCCAATTTAGAGTAGGAAATGCATCTTTATAGTCCAGCATAAAATCCATCATTTCCTGGAGCATTCAGCCTGGTTGAAATTTGTTTTTTAGAAACCTACTTGTAATGAGAGCCTCGTCTGCAATATATTTTTCAACATCCTCCTGCCTGTCTTGTTTCAGCAGTTGCGTCAACGGTTTAAGGTCGTTGACATCTAAAAACTTGTCTGATGTTGGTAAAAGGGCAGACACTGCACAAGTCAAACCTTTAGAATAACTTAAATAACTATCAACAAAGCTCTTCATCAACTCTCCCAATATACCATCCAACATGCTAAAATAAACAGCACAAAGCTGATTCCACTCTGGTGAACACTATATTGCTCATTACAGAATCATGTAGCGTGCTAATCTGTACTTTTGCTCTTTTTTGGTATGGGTTTTACCAAGTATTCATTCTACAGGCATGCAAATTATTATTATTAATTTTATATTTAAATTTACCTTTATTTATTTATTTTTATTTAATTTTATTTAAAATTTTAGTGGGGGGCTGCTAGCTACGGGCCTGAATTGGCGACGAAGATAAACACAAAAGATTGCTAAGAGATTGCTAAATTCTTCATTAAACAAAGTTAGGTTTCCCCCAGGAGGACGATAAATTACTCCTATTATTTAGTCACTGGATTGCTCTGATGAATTTTTATGAAAAGAAATTCAAAAGTGGTAATGCAAACCTTAGAGAGATCATAGTCAATCCTGGAATACCTTATCTCTGAATTAATAAACAACCCAACCCCACCACCTCTACCATCTCTACATTTTGAAACAAAGTTGTAACCTGGCAGTCCTATCAAGCTAGTTTGAGCTTCCTGTAACCATGTCTCTGTCACTCCAAGCACATCAGGTTTAATGGATTGAGTTATCAAGGCTATATCATGCAATTTGTTAAGAATACTCCTACAATTAATATGAAGTAATGAAAAATTGTTTTGAGATGAACTATTAAGATTTTTTAATTTATCAAAAGTAATATAGTCATCTGATTTAGGATAATACTTATTAAAAAAATTAATGTCAGGATCATTATTATCTAGAAAATTATTTTGGATATGTTGATCATCAGTGTGATCAGGTACTCCATCATCAAAAAGGTTCTTTGAGATGTTTTGCATGAAGAATAAAAAAAGAATATAGGGAAAAAAAGAAAAAGTAATGTAAAAAGATAAATAAAAATGAATGTGAGAAATACAAGATACAAAAATATGGTTAATGAAATGAGTGATAAATAACATTAAAAAGTTATAAATTTAAAAGAAATTAAAGTTTAAGCCTTGAGATCACTTAGTGAAGGGATTTTCTTTGGTGAGGCTGTCGAAGTGGTCTTGACAAAAACTGATCCATTGTATGTCCACGATGAGAAGAGTTTCTTAGTCTTGACGAGCCCTCTTGTTTCATGAAAAATCTTTGAAGTTTCTTCAGTCAGGTCTTCATTGATGTAAACCTGTTCTTTGGGTCCTAATTGACGATTGTGAATTGATCTTCTCTTATGAAGAATAGTATCTCTTAATTTTTTCGACAGGAAGGATACCAAGACCAGTCTACTTTTCCCTTTAGCCATAGTCTTTAATCTATAGGCAGTTTCAGCATCATTTTCTTTTATGGAAATGCCAAGTTTTTCTCTGCAGAACTTTGTCACAACCGCCATTGTACCAGTGATTTTCCAGTTCGGATTTTCAGTTCAAGTTCAAGTTACAGTTATGAAAAATTTAATTTTTCAGTTACTATTCAAGTTACAGTTATGAAAATTTTAATTTTTCAGTTACTATTCCAGTTTCAGTTATTTTTTTCAGTTACAGTTTCAGTTAGAGTTTCAGTTATGGTTACAGTTAATCAAGATGAAAAAAAAGGAATTTTTAGTTTTAATACAACCCAAATCAATGTTTAAAAGTCAAATTACTTAAAAGATATATAAATATATTATTCATAATATATGCTGTTCGTTTTCATAAATGTCTTCAATTCCAGATTTTTGCTGAGGCGATTTTTTTTCCCTGCAGTTAGGTCTCCGCACACCGAAAACACCCTCTCCACATACGCTAATATTGGGTATTGCGCTTCATTTTCTGTCCAGAAATATAGACCATTTGCTTTCAAATAAGTTGTGCTGGCATTCAAATATGATGATATTTCGTTATCCAATGTTTTACAAATGCCCACTGAAGAATCAACATTTATTCTTTTCACAGTATCTTCGGACAAAAGTTTAAACAGTTTCGGTGGTGGCTCCACTTGAACGCTGCTCTGTTTTAATTTCCCATTTTCTCTGTTTTTGAAACCACCTTTTAACAAAAATAATAATTTTCCAAGACTTTTCTGGGCATCCTTCTCATTCGACGCGAATGTTTTATCTTGTAGCGCTTCTCTTTTTTTTAAATAGTTATTTTTACAGTTACTATTCAGTTAGTATTCTTGTTTTTCAGTTTCTATTTCAGTTACAGTTATGCATTGAATTACAGTTAAAGTTACAGTTAACTGAATCAGATTTTTCAGTTAATTTACCATTTCAGTTACAGTTAACTGGAACAACACTGCATTGTACCATTATCAGGAGCTTCAGTACCTATATCTTTAGTTTCTTCTACTAATCCGTGGAATATCAAGTTCTTCGAGCGATGATTAAAATCAAGCTTTTCAACCTTAGCTCGGAGATCTTTGTTTTCTTTTTCAAGAGTTGAGATCCTTGACTGAAGAGGCGTTAACATATCTTTTAGCATGGCTTTCACTGTGTCCTGAAAGCTGCTACAAAACATATCAAGACGTTCTGCGATGACTTTTTCAACACGTGGAACCATCTTCACCATTAACTACTCAATTTCAGAGTCAGAATCATAAACCTCTTTAATCTTTTTATCACTGCGATCCATTTTAATACAAAAGTTTAGAAGAATTGATTTTAACAAACGATTTTTAAATGACCGACTTTAACACTCAATTATCGACCAAAACAAGCTTACGGCAACATCGACGGAAGACTTCTTGACACTGAACGTTCTGATGTTTTATTACCAGCGTCTTTTCGTTGAATTGTTTGGTTAAAAAAGCAATCGTTCTGATATCTGAAGAATTGAGCGTTCTTCCTAGACTGTCATAAACGTCCACTTGACCGGATTTGCAAAATCTGAATTAATGAAGTTAAGGCGTTAAATTTAGATTGTAATTTAAATTTAGATTTAATAAAATCACAACTGAACCTGTTGCTGATTGTGATCCAGTGATCACCACCTTGGTTTATTATTTGAATAAATGTTTTGGAGGGGGTTTCTCCAGATGCCGTGACTTTTATATTGGTTAGAAAGTCAACGTCCATGAATCCACCCATGTTTGGATTTTGCTGACTTAGAATATTAAGGGCCCTGTTTATCGGTTCAGAACTGAACCAACCACTTCCTCGGAGAACGTTGGAAATACTATTTGAAATGGCCAACTTTTCATTCAAGTTGCAGCTTTTTTCGTCAATCTGTAAATAGATAAAGTTGCAAAATTGAACTAAATCTAATATTATGACTAATTACAAGTTCAATTTCATCCACTTACTTTATTAATTAAATCAATTTTTGTGACTGGTGGGTGGACGTAAACTCCCCGTTTTTTAGATGGTTTCTTGTTGGCCCATACTTCAAGTTCAATTTTGTGCTACAAAAATGTATAAATAAATGATTAGATTAAGGCTACTATAAAGGAAATAATTAAATAACTTACCTTTTTCAGCGGTGCGGCTTATAAATGTCCACTGGCCTTTGATCTTTTTCTCTTATTTAGCTGAAAAATAATAGCAATGAAAAATTAATATATATATATATATATATATATATATATATATATATATATATATATATACATACATACATACATACATACATAAACGTGTATTTCAGTCTACTTACAAATCTTGGGTCATGCCTTGCGGAATTGAAATTGCGTAATAAACCCCGGTATTTTTCTTTGTATAGAATAAAAAAATCATCCAGCCGTCCTAGCTGCTTTTTTATCCTAAGATGTTTAAGATCCCACCGATTCTTTTCAACTATTCCTTGGGTCCTATTATTTTTTGAAATGTTTTGATAGGGAAGACTGGACACCCTTTTGTACCACTTCGAATAATTGATATAGGCAGGAGTGCTGTTATTAATCGCCTAAATTTTTAAAACATAAACACATCAATTAAACATATAATGATATCAATGACAAAGGAATAAAATTCTCAGTAGTACAAAAATGTATTACCTAGTAGTATACCCGTCCAAAAAGGTGAATTGGGTAAGAAATCTGTTTTCAGGAGTTTCATGAAAGTTTTCCCCTGATTCAACCACCGGTGCTGAAGAAATTGCTTTTTCGATGTCTTTGGCAAAAGAGGAAACTGGGAAAACCTTATAAATTTTCAAATGTACAACGTTATGAAATGTGTTATGGATGTTCTTTTAATGACGATCCAACCCATTTACTCCCAAAGACTACTTGTCCCGTTATCAATAAACTGCACAACTCCTCTAGCGTTGACGTGCTGGCGAGGCATCCAATATACCTCATTCCGATTTTCCAATTTGTTGAAAGCCTAGTAATAAGAAAAAGTTCCTCAATTAAAGAAAACCTTAAAAAAATTTATAATTTAAAAAAAAGTTTCAAACGTTTTCTTGCACAATATTTTTGCGTATTTCATTATATGGCTGATACATCGATGGACAACGGGTGTTGTGAGATTCTCTTCCGTTGCTGCCCCAGTCACAATTCTATAATATTCCAGAACAATCTCTGGGCATGCGTCACATAGGGCTCTCAGGATAACAATTGACCCATCACATATCATGAGTTTAGGACGCTTGTTATTTCGCCATTCATATCGTTGACTGTAAGCGCTCTTGAACTCATTTAAAATTTTTTTCACTGATGCCGTCGTGTGACTGCATGTAACATAGGTTGCCACGGGAAAAGGTGGACCTCATTCTACGGGATTGCGGAGTACAAGTTCGTAAATGTAAAAGGGCGATCCCCGTCTTTTCACTATGCTTCCTGTGGCGTCCAGGTAAATTATATCCCTCTGTCATAATTTATGAAATATTTTAATACTTTCTTGAGACCACAGCATGATACCCAGAGGAACAGCTGTAACCATCTGTAGGCAGGCAAAATTGTCATTTGCCTGTGCTTTTTTAGCAATAACAAACTTTCTATTTCCAGTTTGTGGCCCCTTCTTTTCTTCTGATACTGGCTGGAAATCGTTCTCAAAACTTGAGGATTAGGGGCATCATCTCTATTGCCAGAATCAAAAACATCTGATCCCATCCAATGTTTTTAGATATCTTTCTCTGGGTTGAAGATTGTTATCTTCCAGTGTCTTGGCTATTTCGTCTCTTTCAGTACTACGAAAGTTGTTTACCGACTGGGTGCCGACATTCGCCTCCTCCTCTGAAAAAAGTCATGTGTCCTTTGAGCTCTTTTTCATTTGATATCTGCATTTTTATTTGGATTTCGCATCCATCAAAACGACAATCCCCTTTTGTGTTGAAAAGTAATCCGTGTTTTCTGGATTCTAATGGTTTTACCCTGTGCCAACGGAAGGCGAAACAACAGTAAGGATTGTTGATTTTGATATCTGGTCGGAATACTTCCATCCAATTCGTTTTAAAGCCTTTTCCTTGTTGGAAAGCCCTTAGAGACTTCCATTCGTCTTTTTCCATAGTAAATGGCAAAGCTCCTTGCATAGGCGTTGTCCAAACCTTCGAGGTCAAACTTTCATCCGTATACATGGAAGATAGAGCTTCTTCTTGGGTTGCTAAAACATCTAAAGAGGTTGATAATGGTTCATCTGTAGAACTTGGAAAATCATGGAGAGCCTTAAAATTTCCGTCACTTGAAGTTGGAAATGAAGTTTATTTTGTTTTGAATTTATAATAATTTTAGTTTTAATTTCAGTTTCGTTTGTAACTTCCCTATTTTGCGGTTGTAACTAAACACAAGTCAATTGAGAAACTGTTTGTTAAATTTTAAAAACTTATTTCTAAGTTTTTTTCAGTCTATGTCTCTTCCCTCTGCTCAAAAGGCCACATAATGAAAAAACTCTCCACATAAGCCTTTGAAGCAGGTGCTGCCAGTATGTCCAAAGCCAAGACGGAAACTTGCTGATATATAGATTGTCGAGCAATCCAAAACTGTATTAAATCTTGGCCATGGTCAGCACTAGATATACGTATTTCGTCGATATATCCGACTGCTCCTTAGCCATCCGGCGTTTTTCTAAAATTCTACAATCTACACTTTTGTCTAGATTGCAAGCTGCCTTTCTAACCTGTGGATAAATAATAAGTAAGAAATATATGTATATAGAAATATATATATATGCTCATCTGTTAAAGTTCTAACAAGTCCCTACTTTGGCACCCTTCTTTATTGCATACAAGATAAGATGGCATTGTTCCTCTTCTGTTTTACAAGTAAGCCAATTCATTGTGTGGTTGACCTTTGCTTTGATCTTCGCGTCTAGAAAGCCAATGCTGGCATTTGGCGCCTGGCGAATGTAGAAGTCAGCTATACCTTCAAAAAATTTTGAAATAAATAATTAGTTGTTAAGAATAGGGTCGCAGTTACTCTAATATTTCTCAATTGATAAACTCCCTAAATACTGTTCTGCGTGAATATTATGAGTAGGAGCAGACTGTGAATCTTTGAGCATTTGAAGATTTGGCTGTGATAGATTTCCTTGAAGATAGCTCTTCATGCTATTAGGATGCTATGGGCTGCACCCAGAAGAGAAGTCAGCAGATTTATCAAATTTGCTCTATGCTGCTGTGGTGAGTAGTTTAAAAGAGCTTCATGGAAAGGATCTGGTGGCAAAGGAATTCCAAAAACGTCTGAAGTCGTTGTCGTCACATCCTCAGGTTTTTCTTTCAGCTCCTCAATTCTCTTTATAGCGGCTTTATTTTTTTATTTATTTTTTTATTAAATTCTTGGCACGGGCAATGAGCCCCTCGCCAGCAACTGACAACCACAATTTCAAAATTATAATGAAAAATCCGTATAGCAAAAAAAGAAAAAAATAAATAAACAAAAAATACAAAATCCACTAAAACGCATATTTCTTTTGATCGAAAAAATCATCCATCAGAGCCTTGAAAGTAGCTAAATTGGGAGCTTCAACCACGTCTTCTGGAAGATTGTTTCAATATCTTACCACTCTATTGGAAAAGAAATGTTTTCGACAATCCCTGTGATTTATGCCTGTAACAAGTTTCCAGGAATGACCTCTTGTCCGTTGGTCTGGACATGGCATTAGTGCAGGACAATTGAAGTTCAAAAAGTATCCTCTCGTGATCTTGTACGTCATGATCATGTCAGCTCTAATTCTACGATAAGCCAACGATGGAAGCTTCAATTTCCTCAACCTGTCCACGTAGCTCAAATACTTACAAGATCTGACCAGTTTTGTGGCTCATCTCTGAATTTTCTCGATCTCTGCAATCAGTCCCAATCGGTACGGGCTCCAAACCTGTACAGCATACTCCAATTGAGATCGCACAAGAGACTTATAGAGACAAACAAAAGCTTCTTCAGATAGATGTTTAAAATTTCGTGCAATTATTCCCAACAACATGCCAGCTTTCTTTGTTTTTGTCAAAATGTGCTCTCTACTGGGAATCAACAATTACTCCAAGGTCCGTTATTGAACTGACCACAGGAATGTTATAAGTCTGTCCTCCTGAGTCTCTAAGCATGTAATCAACAGACTCAGAATTTCCCCCAATTCTCAAAAGGCAGCATTTACTGATGTTGACATTCATGCGCCACCTCCCGAACCATTCCATCACAAGGTTGATGTCTTCTTGTAAAGTCCTTGAATCTTGTGGGCTTCTCAGATTTCTAAAAATCTTTGCATCATCCGCAAAAAGATACACGTTGTTACAAACATCCTGTAAGTCATTTATGTATATTATGAACAACAATGGGCCCAGAACGCTACCCTGGGGAACTCCGCTGGTAACCTCAACTGAATCGGAAAGCTTCTCATTCACTCTGAATGCAAAGTGACGATTGACGAGGTAGTTCTTTATCCAGGTTAGAATCTTTGGATGAAGTTTATATTTCTTAAGTTTTAGTAGAAGGCAATTGTGAGAAATTTTATCAAAGGCTTTTTCAAGATCGGTGTAGATAATATCCACCTCCTGCTTCAAATCATACGCCTTTGTGATTTCATCCATAAAACTAAGTAGCTGAAGCGCTGTGGATCCACCAGGCAGGAATCCATACTGTCCATGCGTAAAGAAACCAATTTTTAGCAGGTGCCTCAGCACATGATCTTTTATAATTGATTCCAAGATCTTACAGCAAACCGATGTCAGACTTATCGGTCTATAGTTTGAAACAATAGTTTTTCTTCCTTTCTTATACAATGGTATCACGTGACCGAATCTACAATCCTCAACGACTACTCCACTATCTAATGAGTCTTGAAAGATGTGACGCAGATGTGGTGATATTGATCCAGCTGTTTCTCTCAACACTCTAGGATGCAATCCATCTGGACCTGCAGATTTGCATATAACTAGGCTCTTCAGTTTGCCAAGAACAACAGCATTGTCAATTGTTAATTCCTCCATTTCTTCCGAATGAGCCCATGAATTAGACTTTTTGGTTAAGGTTATAGATTTCACCATTGCCAGTCAAAGCAGAGGTGCCAAAGATGATGATCTTGGATTCAAAGTTTTATCTGATGAGGTTAAAGATCATCTATGGAACCGAATTTATAAGTATGGCGATGATTTGTTTGTGGAATTAAAAAAAGTCAGAGAAAAAGTTAGAAAGATTTCCAGGCAGCTAAGTATAGAAAATCAGAACCTCATTGCTAGAGATTATAGATCCAACCCAAAACACATAATCATTACAAGGAAAACTGTCAATTATATGGAAAGATAATTTGTTGTCTGTTTGCTTGCTTGTTTGTTTGAGATTTTGTCTGTCCGCGACTATAAAATTAAATTGAAATGTTGCCTTCATACCGCACATAGATGTCTTTTTTTATAATAGTTTATAGTCCTTGTTTTACACCATGTGTTTTAAGACTGAAATGGCTGTAAATAGGAAGCACCTAAGTACTTCCTGTCGTGGATCATAATTTGATCCTTTTAACTTTTCCCTCCGCCTTTCTCCAGGCTTGGGACTGGCTACATAGATGTCTTTTTTTAATAATAGTTTATAGTCCTTTACACCAGGTGTTTTAAGACTCTAATAGCTGTATGTAGGAAGCACTTGAGTAATTCCTGTCGTGGATCAGAATTTGATCCTTTTTACTTTTCCCTCCTCCTTTCTCCAGGCTTGGGACTGGCTCGCAATTAGCAAAGCGGAGTTTCATAGATGTCTATTTTTTACTAGTTTATAAATGTTACTAGGTTTCGAATCCAATACGATGGTGTTTTTTAAACATGCATCCGATTCATCATATATTATTATATAATATATCATATAGCGAAAAAGAAAAAAAAATGATTTTAAGTTCAAATGGCCAACACTCTAGGATGCAATCCATCTGGACCTGCAGATTTGCATATAACTAGGCTCTTCAGTTTGCCAAGAACAACAGCATTGTCAATTGTTAATTCCTCCATTTCTTCCGAATGAGCCCATGAATTAGACTGCCCGTCCCCATCCTCAAAATGATCATCTTTAATGTAGACTGATGAAAAATAGTCAGAAAATGCCGCAGCTTTATCACCATCTTCCACCAGCTCTCTGCCACCAACTTCTAATGTACTAATATTGTTTCTGCACCCCCGAACTTTGTTCACTCGATTCCAAAATCGATTTTTGTCTGCCATCATCCTTTCAAGAATACTTAAGCTTCAAACTTGTGGCACAGGGCAGGGTTATAAACTTTCTCTCAATATACAGAAGCCCTAATAGTACTTCAGCAAACAACGATTTGTTTATTCAGTTACTGTGGGAGTTTATTTCTGTTTCTGGAGATCATATAATTGTTGGAGATTTTAATTTTCCAGACATCAGCTGGGTATCCTTTAGTTGTGCTGGCTCTGATTCGAAGATAGAAAACAAATTTTTAGAATTTTTGAAAGAAAAACATTTGTTGCAGCACATTAGTGAACCGACAAGAATAAGACCAGAAGAAACTTCTCATATTTTGGATTTGCTTGTTACTTCTAGAGATAATATATTAGACGTTCAATTTTTCCCACCGCTAGGGCGTAGTGATCATAGTATCATTGTTTTCAGAGTTGCTGTGGGTTTTAAAAAAACGAAAGAAACACGAAAAAAAATTTGTTTTGATCTTGGTAATTATGAGGGTTTGAGGAAAGCCCTTGGTGATACTTTGCCTGGACCGATTGGTGGTGACAACGTTTCATTAGAGGATCAGTAGAAGTTTTTTCGTGATAACTTATTGCTCCTCACTGATAAATATGTACCTAAGAAGACTGTATTTAAAAAACATGATTTCAGACTGAATGACGATTTACGAAGTCTTATAAAACACAAACATCATCTATTAGCTGTCTCCTTTCAATAAGGATGATAACTCGTCCTGAATTTGAAGATATAATTGGTATCGCAGAAGCAAGAGTAGCGCCCGGAGTAGGAGAAGGTCTCGGGGCTGCCCGGGAAGCAAGAGCCGCAAGAGGCATTGGTAACCCGAGACGCGGTCCCCAAGCTGGAGGAGGTCCGTTGCTGCCCCAGTCACAATTCTATAATATTCCAGAACAATCTCTGGGCATGCGTCACATAGGGCTCTCAGGATAACAATTGACCCATCACATATCATGAGTTTAGGACGCTTGTTATTTCGCCATTCATATCGTTGACTGTAAGCGCTCTTGAACTCATTTAAAATTTTTTTCACTGATGCCGTCGTGTGACTGCATGTGACATAGGTTGCCACGGGAAAAGGTGGACCTCATTCTACGGGATTGCGGACTACAAGTTCGTAAATGTAAAAGGGCGATCCCCGTCTTTTCACTATGCTTCCTGTGGCGTCCAGGTAAATTATATCCCTCTGTCATAATTTATGAAATATTTTAATACTTTCTTGAGACCACAGCATGATACCCAGAGGAACAGCTGTAACCATCTGTAGGCAGGCAAAATTGTCATTTGCCTGTGCTTTTTTAGCAATAACAAACTTTCTATTTCCAGTTTGTGGCCCCTTCTTTTCTTCTGATACTGGCTGGAAATCGTTCTCAAAACTTGAGGATTAGGGGCATCATCTCTATTGCCAGAATCAAAAACATCTGATCCCATCCAATGTTTTTAGATATCTTTCTCTGGGTTGAAGATTGTTATCTTCCAGTGTCTTGGCTATTTCGTCTCTTTCAGTACTACGAAAGTTGTTTACCGACTGGGTGCCGACATTCGCCTCCTCCTCTGAAAAAAGTCATGTGTCCTTTGAGCTCTTTTTCATTTGATATCTGCATTTTTATTTGGATTTCGCATCCATCAAAACGACAATCCCCTTTTGTGTTGAAAAGTAATCCGTGTTTTCTGGATTCTAATGGTTTTACCCTGTGCCAACGGAAGGCGAAACAACAGTAAGGATTGTTGATTTTGATATCTGGTCGGAATACTTCCATCCAATTCGTTTTAAAGCCTTTTCCTTGTTGGAAAGCCCTTAGAGACTTCCATTCGTCTTTTTCCATAGTAAATGGCAAAGCTCCTTGCATAGGCGTTGTCCAAACCTTCGAGGTCAAACTTTCATCCGTATACATGGAAGATAGAGCTTCTTCTTGGGTTGCTAAAACATCTAAAGAGGTTGATAATGGTTCATCTGTAGAACTTGGAAAATCATGGAGAGCCTTAAAATTTCCGTCACTTGAAGTTGGAAATGAAGTTTATTTTGTTTTGAATTTATAATAATTTTAGTTTTAATTTCAGTTTCGTTTGTAACTTCCCTATTTTGCGGTTGTAACTAAACACAAGTCAATTGAGAAACTGTTTGTTAAATTTTAAAAACTTATTTCTAAGTTTTTTTCAGTCTATGTCTCTTCCCTCTGCTCAAAAGGCCACATAATGAAAAAACTCTCCACATAAGCCTTTGAAGCAGGTGCTGCCAGTATGTCCAAAGCCAAGACGGAAACTTGCTGATATATAGATTGTCGAGCAATCCAAAACTGTATTAAATCTTGGCCATGGTCAGCACTAGATATACGTATTTCGTCGATATATCCGACTGCTCCTTAGCCATCCGGCGTTTTTCTAAAATTCTACAATCTACACTTTTGTCTAGATTGCAAGCTGCCTTTCTAACCTGTGGATAAATAATAAGTAAGAAATATATGTATATAGAAATATATATATATGCTCATCTGTTAAAGTTCTAACAAGTCCCTACTTTGGCACCCTTCTTTATTGCATACAAGATAAGATGGCATTGTTCCTCTTCTGTTTTACAAGTAAGCCAATTCATTGTGTGGTTGACCTTTGCTTTGATCTTCGCGTCTAGAAAGCCAATGCTGGCATTTGGCGCCTGGCGAATGTAGAAGTCAGCTATACCTTCAAAAAATTTTGAAATAAATAATTAGTTGTTAAGAATAGGGTCGCAGTTACTCTAATATTTCTCAATTGATAAACTCCCTAAATACTGTTCTGCGTGAATATTATGAGTAGGAGCAGACTGTGAATCTTTGAGCATTTGAAGATTTGGCTGTGATAGATTTCCTTGAAGATAGCTCTTCATGCTATTAGGATGCTATGGGCTGCACCCAGAAGAGAAGTCAGCAGATTTATCAAATTTGCTCTATGCTGCTGTGGTGAGTAGTTTAAAAGAGCTTCATGGAAAGGATCTGGTGGCAAAGGAATTCCAAAAACGTCTGAAGTCGTTGTCGTCACATCCTCAGGTTTTTCTTTCAGCTCCTCAATTCTCTTTATAGCGGCTTTATTTTTTTATTTATTTTTTTATTAAATTCTTGGCACGGGCAATGAGCCCCTCGCCAGCAACTGACAACCACAATTTCAAAATTATAATGAAAAATCCGTATAGCAAAAAAAGAAAAAAATAAATAAACAAAAAATACAAAATCCACTAAAACGCATATTTCTTTTGATCGAAAAAATCATCCATCAGAGCCTTGAAAGTAGCTAAATTGGGAGCTTCAACCACGTCTTCTGGAAGATTGTTTCAATATCTTACCACTCTATTGGAAAAGAAATGTTTTCGACAATCCCTGTGATTTATGCCTGTAACAAGTTTCCAGGAATGACCTCTTGTCCGTTGGTCTGGACATGGCATTAGTGCAGGACAATTGAAGTTCAAAAAGTATCCTCTCGTGATCTTGTACGTCATGATCATGTCAGCTCTAATTCTACGATAAGCCAACGATGGAAGCTTCAATTTCCTCAACCTGTCCACGTAGCTCAAATACTTACAAGATCTGACCAGTTTTGTGGCTCATCTCTGAATTTTCTCGATCTCTGCAATCAGTCCCAATCGGTACGGGCTCCAAACCTGTACAGCATACTCCAATTGAGATCGCACAAGAGACTTATAGAGACAAACAAAAGCTTCTTCAGATAGATGTTTAAAATTTCGTGCAATTATTCCCAACAACATGCCAGCTTTCTTTGTTTTTGTCAAAATGTGCTCTCTACTGGGAATCAACAATTACTCCAAGGTCCGTTATTGAACTGACCACAGGAATGTTATAAGTCTGTCCTCCTGAGTCTCTAAGCATGTAATCAACAGACTCAGAATTTCCCCCAATTCTCAAAAGGCAGCATTTACTGATGTTGACATTCATGCGCCACCTCCCGAACCATTCCATCACAAGGTTGATGTCTTCTTGTAAAGTCCTTGAATCTTGTGGGCTTCTCAGATTTCTAAAAATCTTTGCATCATCCGCAAAAAGATACACGTTGTTACAAACATCCTGTAAGTCATTTATGTATATTATGAACAACAATGGGCCCAGAACGCTACCCTGGGGAACTCCGCTGGTAACCTCAACTGAATCGGAAAGCTTCTCATTCACTCTGAATGCAAAGTGACGATTGACGAGGTAGTTCTTTATCCAGGTTAGAATCTTTGGATGAAGTTTATATTTCTTAAGTTTTAGTAAAGGCAATTGTGAGAAATTTTATCAAAGGCTTTTTCAAGATCGGTGTAGATAATATCCACCTCCTGCTTCAAATCATACGCCTTTGTGATTTCATCCATAAAACTAAGTAGCTGAAGCGCTGTGGATCCACCAGGCAGGAATCCATACTGTCCATGCGTAAAGAAACCAATTTTTAGCAGGTGCCTCAGCACATGATCTTTTATAATTGATTCCAAGATCTTACAGCAAACCGATGTCAGACTTATCGGTCTATAGTTTGAAACAATAGTTTTTCTTCCTTTCTTATACAATGGTATCACGTGACCGAATCTACAATCCTCAACGACTACTCCACTATCTAATGAGTCTTGAAAGATGTGACGCAGATGTGGTGATATTGATCCAGCTGTTTCTCTCAACACTCTAGGATGCAATCCATCTGGACCTGCAGATTTGCATATAACTAGGCTCTTCAGTTTGCCAAGAACAACAGCATTGTCAATTGTTAATTCCTCCATTTCTTCCGAATGAGCCCATGAATTAGACTTTTTGGTTAAGGTTATAGATTTCACCATTGCCAGTCAAAGCAGAGGTGCCAAAGATGATGATCTTGGATTCAAAGTTTTATCTGATGAGGTTAAAGATCATCTATGGAACCGAATTTATAAGTATGGCGATGATTTGTTTGTGGAATTAAAAAAAGTCAGAGAAAAAGTTAGAAAGATTTCCAGGCAGCTAAGTATAGAAAATCAGAACCTCATTGCTAGAGATTATAGATCCAACCCAAAACACATAATCATTACAAGGAAAACTGTCAATTATATGGAAAGATAATTTGTTGTCTGTTTGCTTGCTTGTTTGTTTGAGATTTTGTCTGTCCGCGACTATAAAATTAAATTGAAATGTTGCCTTCATACCGCACATAGATGTCTTTTTTTATAATAGTTTATAGTCCTTGTTTTACACCATGTGTTTTAAGACTGAAATGGCTGTAAATAGGAAGCACCTAAGTACTTCCTGTCGTGGATCATAATTTGATCCTTTTAACTTTTCCCTCCGCCTTTCTCCAGGCTTGGGACTGGCTACATAGATGTCTTTTTTTAATAATAGTTTATAGTCCTTTACACCAGGTGTTTTAAGACTCTAATAGCTGTATGTAGGAAGCACTTGAGTAATTCCTGTCGTGGATCAGAATTTGATCCTTTTTACTTTTCCCTCCTCCTTTCTCCAGGCTTGGGACTGGCTCGCAATTAGCAAAGCGGAGTTTCATAGATGTCTATTTTTTACTAGTTTATAAATGTTACTAGGTTTCGAATCCAATACGATGGTGTTTTTTAAACATGCATCCGATTCATCATATATTATTATATAATATATCATATAGCGAAAAAGAAAAAAAAATGATTTTAAGTTCAAATGGCCAACACTCTAGGATGCAATCCATCTGGACCTGCAGATTTGCATATAACTAGGCTCTTCAGTTTGCCAAGAACAACAGCATTGTCAATTGTTAATTCCTCCATTTCTTCCGAATGAGCCCATGAATTAGACTGCCCGTCCCCATCCTCAAAATGATCATCTTTAATGTAGACTGATGAAAAATAGTCAGAAAATGCCGCAGCTTTATCACCATCTTCCACCAGCTCTCTGCCACCAACTTCTAATGTACTAATATTGTTTCTGCACCCCCGAACTTTGTTCACTCGATTCCAAAATCGATTTTTGTCTGCCATCATCCTTTCAAGAATACTTAAGCTTCAAACTTGTGGCACAGGGCAGGGTTATAAACTTTCTCTCAATATACAGAAGCCCTAATAGTACTTCAGCAAACAACGATTTGTTTATTCAGTTACTGTGGGAGTTTATTTCTGTTTCTGGAGATCATATAATTGTTGGAGATTTTAATTTTCCAGACATCAGCTGGGTATCCTTTAGTTGTGCTGGCTCTGATTCGAAGATAGAAAACAAATTTTTAGAATTTTTGAAAGAAAAACATTTGTTGCAGCACATTAGTGAACCGACAAGAATAAGACCAGAAGAAACTTCTCATATTTTGGATTTGCTTGTTACTTCTAGAGATAATATATTAGACGTTCAATTTTTCCCACCGCTAGGGCGTAGTGATCATAGTATCATTGTTTTCAGAGTTGCTGTGGGTTTTAAAAAAACGAAAGAAACACGAAAAAAATTTTGTTTTGATCTTGGTAATTATGAGGGTTTGAGGAAAGCCCTTGGTGATACTTTGCCTGGACCGATTGGTGGTGACAACGTTTCATTAGAGGATCAGTAGAAGTTTTTTCGTGATAACTTATTGCTCCTCACTGATAAATATGTACCTAAGAAGACTGTATTTAAAAAACATGATTTCAGACTGAATGACGATTTACGAAGTCTTATAAAACACAAACATCATCTATTAGCTGTCTCCTTTCAATAAGGATGATAACTCGTCCTGAATTTGAAGATATAATTGGTATCGCAGAAGCAAGAGTAGCGCCCGGAGTAGGAGAAGGTCTCGGGGCTGCCCGGGAAGCAAGAGCCGCAAGAGGCATTGGTAACCCGAGACGCGGTCCCCAAGCTGGAGGAGGTCCGTTGCTGCCCCAGTCACAATTCTATAATATTCCAGAACAATCTCTGGGCATGCGTCACATAGGGCTCTCAGGATAACAATTGACCCATCACATATCATGAGTTTAGGACGCTTGTTATTTCGCCATTCATATCGTTGACTGTAAGCGCTCTTGAACTCATTTAAAATTTTTTTCACTGATGCCGTCGTGTGACTGCATGTGACATAGGTTGCCACGGGAAAAGGTGGACCTCATTCTACGGGATTGCGGACTACAAGTTCGTAAATGTAAAAGGGCGATCCCCGTCTTTTCACTATGCTTCCTGTGGCGTCCAGGTAAATTATATCCCTCTGTCATAATTTATGAAATATTTTAATACTTTCTTGAGACCACAGCATGATACCCAGAGGAACAGCTGTAACCATCTGTAGGCAGGCAAAATTGTCATTTGCCTGTGCTTTTTTAGCAATAACAAACTTTCTATTTCCAGTTTGTGGCCCCTTCTTTTCTTCTGATACTGGCTGGAAATCGTTCTCAAAACTTGAGGATTAGGGGCATCATCTCTATTGCCAGAATCAAAAACATCTGATCCCATCCAATGTTTTTAGATATCTTTCTCTGGGTTGAAGATTGTTATCTTCCAGTGTCTTGGCTATTTCGTCTCTTTCAGTACTACGAAAGTTGTTTACCGACTGGGTGCCGACATTCGCCTCCTCCTCTGAAAAAAGTCATGTGTCCTTTGAGCTCTTTTTCATTTGATATCTGCATTTTTATTTGGATTTCGCATCCATCAAAACGACAATCCCCTTTTGTGTTGAAAAGTAATCCGTGTTTTCTGGATTCTAATGGTTTTACCCTGTGCCAACGGAAGGCGAAACAACAGTAAGGATTGTTGATTTTGATATCTGGTCGGAATACTTCCATCCAATTCGTTTTAAAGCCTTTTCCTTGTTGGAAAGCCCTTAGAGACTTCCATTCGTCTTTTTCCATAGTAAATGGCAAAGCTCCTTGCATAGGCGTTGTCCAAACCTTCGAGGTCAAACTTTCATCCGTATACATGGAAGATAGAGCTTCTTCTTGGGTTGCTAAAACATCTAAAGAGGTTGATAATGGTTCATCTGTAGAACTTGGAAAATCATGGAGAGCCTTAAAATTTCCGTCACTTGAAGTTGGAAATGAAGTTTATTTTGTTTTGAATTTATAATAATTTTAGTTTTAATTTCAGTTTCGTTTGTAACTTCCCTATTTTGCGGTTGTAACTAAACACAAGTCAATTGAGAAACTGTTTGTTAAATTTTAAAAACTTATTTCTAAGTTTTTTTCAGTCTATGTCTCTTCCCTCTGCTCAAAAGGCCACATAATGAAAAAACTCTCCACATAAGCCTTTGAAGCAGGTGCTGCCAGTATGTCCAAAGCCAAGACGGAAACTTGCTGATATATAGATTGTCGAGCAATCCAAAACTGTATTAAATCTTGGCCATGGTCAGCACTAGATATACGTATTTCGTCGATATATCCGACTGCTCCTTAGCCATCCGGCGTTTTTCTAAAATTCTACAATCTACACTTTTGTCTAGATTGCAAGCTGCCTTTCTAACCTGTGGATAAATAATAAGTAAGAAATATATGTATATAGAAATATATATATATGCTCATCTGTTAAAGTTCTAACAAGTCCCTACTTTGGCACCCTTCTTTATTGCATACAAGATAAGATGGCATTGTTCCTCTTCTGTTTTACAAGTAAGCCAATTCATTGTGTGGTTGACCTTTGCTTTGATCTTCGCGTCTAGAAAGCCAATGCTGGCATTTGGCGCCTGGCGAATGTAGAAGTCAGCTATACCTTCAAAAAATTTTGAAATAAATAATTAGTTGTTAAGAATAGGGTCGCAGTTACTCTAATATTTCTCAATTGATAAACTCCCTAAATACTGTTCTGCGTGAATATTATGAGTAGGAGCAGACTGTGAATCTTTGAGCATTTGAAGATTTGGCTGTGATAGATTTCCTTGAAGATAGCTCTTCATGCTATTAGGATGCTATGGGCTGCACCCAGAAGAGAAGTCAGCAGATTTATCAAATTTGCTCTATGCTGCTGTGGTGAGTAGTTTAAAAGAGCTTCATGGAAAGGATCTGGTGGCAAAGGAATTCCAAAAACGTCTGAAGTCGTTGTCGTCACATCCTCAGGTTTTTCTTTCAGCTCCTCAATTCTCTTTATAGCGGCTTTATTTTTTTATTTATTTTTTTATTAAATTCTTGGCACGGGCAATGAGCCCCTCGCCAGCAACTGACAACCACAATTTCAAAATTATAATGAAAAATCCGTATAGCAAAAAAAGAAAAAAATAAATAAACAAAAAATACAAAATCCACTAAAACGCATATTTCTTTTGATCGAAAAAATCATCCATCAGAGCCTTGAAAGTAGCTAAATTGGGAGCTTCAACCACGTCTTCTGGAAGATTGTTTCAATATCTTACCACTCTATTGGAAAAGAAATGTTTTCGACAATCCCTGTGATTTATGCCTGTAACAAGTTTCCAGGAATGACCTCTTGTCCGTTGGTCTGGACATGGCATTAGTGCAGGACAATTGAAGTTCAAAAAGTATCCTCTCGTGATCTTGTACGTCATGATCATGTCAGCTCTAATTCTACGATAAGCCAACGATGGAAGCTTCAATTTCCTCAACCTGTCCACGTAGCTCAAATACTTACAAGATCTGACCAGTTTTGTGGCTCATCTCTGAATTTTCTCGATCTCTGCAATCAGTCCCAATCGGTACGGGCTCCAAACCTGTACAGCATACTCCAATTGAGATCGCACAAGAGACTTATAGAGACAAACAAAAGCTTCTTCAGATAGATGTTTAAAATTTCGTGCAATTATTCCCAACAACATGCCAGCTTTCTTTGTTTTTGTCAAAATGTGCTCTCTACTGGGAATCAACAATTACTCCAAGGTCCGTTATTGAACTGACCACAGGAATGTTATAAGTCTGTCCTCCTGAGTCTCTAAGCATGTAATCAACAGACTCAGAATTTCCCCCAATTCTCAAAAGGCAGCATTTACTGATGTTGACATTCATGCGCCACCTCCCGAACCATTCCATCACAAGGTTGATGTCTTCTTGTAAAGTCCTTGAATCTTGTGGGCTTCTCAGATTTCTAAAAATCTTTGCATCATCCGCAAAAAGATACACGTTGTTACAAACATCCTGTAAGTCATTTATGTATATTATGAACAACAATGGGCCCAGAACGCTACCCTGGGGAACTCCGCTGGTAACCTCAACTGAATCGGAAAGCTTCTCATTCACTCTGAATGCAAAGTGACGATTGACGAGGTAGTTCTTTATCCAGGTTAGAATCTTTGGATGAAGTTTATATTTCTTAAGTTTTAGTAGAAGGCAATTGTGAGAAATTTTATCAAAGGCTTTTTCAAGATCGGTGTAGATAATATCCACCTCCTGCTTCAAATCATACGCCTTTGTGATTTCATCCATAAAACTAAGTAGCTGAAGCGCTGTGGATCCACCAGGCAGGAATCCATACTGTCCATGCGTAAAGAAACCAATTTTTAGCAGGTGCCTCAGCACATGATCTTTTATAATTGATTCCAAGATCTTACAGCAAACCGATGTCAGACTTATCGGTCTATAGTTTGAAACAATAGTTTTTCTTCCTTTCTTATACAATGGTATCACGTGACCGAATCTACAATCCTCAACGACTACTCCACTATCTAATGAGTCTTGAAAGATGTGACGCAGATGTGGTGATATTGATCCAGCTGTTTCTCTCAACACTCTAGGATGCAATCCATCTGGACCTGCAGATTTGCATATAACTAGGCTCTTCAGTTTGCCAAGAACAACAGCATTGTCAATTGTTAATTCCTCCATTTCTTCCGAATGAGCCCATGAATTAGACTTTTTGGTTAAGGTTATAGATTTCACCATTGCCAGTCAAAGCAGAGGTGCCAAAGATGATGATCTTGGATTCAAAGTTTTATCTGATGAGGTTAAAGATCATCTATGGAACCGAATTTATAAGTATGGCGATGATTTGTTTGTGGAATTAAAAAAAGTCAGAGAAAAAGTTAGAAAGATTTCCAGGCAGCTAAGTATAGAAAATCAGAACCTCATTGCTAGAGATTATAGATCCAACCCAAAACACATAATCATTACAAGGAAAACTGTCAATTATATGGAAAGATAATTTGTTGTCTGTTTGCTTGCTTGTTTGTTTGAGATTTTGTCTGTCCGCGACTATAAAATTAAATTGAAATGTTGCCTTCATACCGCACATAGATGTCTTTTTTTATAATAGTTTATAGTCCTTGTTTTACACCATGTGTTTTAAGACTGAAATGGCTGTAAATAGGAAGCACCTAAGTACTTCCTGTCGTGGATCATAATTTGATCCTTTTAACTTTTCCCTCCGCCTTTCTCCAGGCTTGGGACTGGCTACATAGATGTCTTTTTTTAATAATAGTTTATAGTCCTTTACACCAGGTGTTTTAAGACTCTAATAGCTGTATGTAGGAAGCACTTGAGTAATTCCTGTCGTGGATCAGAATTTGATCCTTTTTACTTTTCCCTCCTCCTTTCTCCAGGCTTGGGACTGGCTCGCAATTAGCAAAGCGGAGTTTCATAGATGTCTATTTTTTACTAGTTTATAAATGTTACTAGGTTTCGAATCCAATACGATGGTGTTTTTTAAACATGCATCCGATTCATCATATATTATTATATAATATATCATATAGCGAAAAAGAAAAAAAAATGATTTTAAGTTCAAATGGCCAACACTCTAGGATGCAATCCATCTGGACCTGCAGATTTGCATATAACTAGGCTCTTCAGTTTGCCAAGAACAACAGCATTGTCAATTGTTAATTCCTCCATTTCTTCCGAATGAGCCCATGAATTAGACTGCCCGTCCCCATCCTCAAAATGATCATCTTTAATGTAGACTGATGAAAAATAGTCAGAAAATGCCGCAGCTTTATCACCATCTTCCACCAGCTCTCTGCCACCAACTTCTAATGTACTAATATTGTTTCTGCACCCCCGAACTTTGTTCACTCGATTCCAAAATCGATTTTTGTCTGCCATCATCCTTTCAAGAATACTTAAGCTTCAAACTTGTGGCACAGGGCAGGGTTATAAACTTTCTCTCAATATACAGAAGCCCTAATAGTACTTCAGCAAACAACGATTTGTTTATTCAGTTACTGTGGGAGTTTATTTCTGTTTCTGGAGATCATATAATTGTTGGAGATTTTAATTTTCCAGACATCAGCTGGGTATCCTTTAGTTGTGCTGGCTCTGATTCGAAGATAGAAAACAAATTTTTAGAATTTTTGAAAGAAAAACATTTGTTGCAGCACATTAGTGAACCGACAAGAATAAGACCAGAAGAAACTTCTCATATTTTGGATTTGCTTGTTACTTCTAGAGATAATATATTAGACGTTCAATTTTTCCCACCGCTAGGGCGTAGTGATCATAGTATCATTGTTTTCAGAGTTGCTGTGGGTTTTAAAAAAACGAAAGAAACACGAAAAAAATTTTGTTTTGATCTTGGTAATTATGAGGGTTTGAGGAAAGCCCTTGGTGATACTTTGCCTGGACCGATTGGTGGTGACAACGTTTCATTAGAGGATCAGTAGAAGTTTTTTCGTGATAACTTATTGCTCCTCACTGATAAATATGTACCTAAGAAGACTGTATTTAAAAAACATGATTTCAGACTGAATGACGATTTACGAAGTCTTATAAAACACAAACATCATCTATTAGCTGTCTCCTTTCAATAAGGATGATAACTCGTCCTGAATTTGAAGATATAATTGGTATCGCAGAAGCAAGAGTAGCGCCCGGAGTAGGAGAAGGTCTCGGGGCTGCCCGGGAAGCAAGAGCCGCAAGAGGCATTGGTAACCCGAGACGCGGTCCCCAAGCTGGAGGAGGTCCGTTGCTGCCCCAGTCACAATTCTATAATATTCCAGAACAATCTCTGGGCATGCGTCACATAGGGCTCTCAGGATAACAATTGACCCATCACATATCATGAGTTTAGGACGCTTGTTATTTCGCCATTCATATCGTTGACTGTAAGCGCTCTTGAACTCATTTAAAATTTTTTTCACTGATGCCGTCGTGTGACTGCATGTGACATAGGTTGCCACGGGAAAAGGTGGACCTCATTCTACGGGATTGCGGACTACAAGTTCGTAAATGTAAAAGGGCGATCCCCGTCTTTTCACTATGCTTCCTGTGGCGTCCAGGTAAATTATATCCCTCTGTCATAATTTATGAAATATTTTAATACTTTCTTGAGACCACAGCATGATACCCAGAGGAACAGCTGTAACCATCTGTAGGCAGGCAAAATTGTCATTTGCCTGTGCTTTTTTAGCAATAACAAACTTTCTATTTCCAGTTTGTGGCCCCTTCTTTTCTTCTGATACTGGCTGGAAATCGTTCTCAAAACTTGAGGATTAGGGGCATCATCTCTATTGCCAGAATCAAAAACATCTGATCCCATCCAATGTTTTTAGATATCTTTCTCTGGGTTGAAGATTGTTATCTTCCAGTGTCTTGGCTATTTCGTCTCTTTCAGTACTACGAAAGTTGTTTACCGACTGGGTGCCGACATTCGCCTCCTCCTCTGAAAAAAGTCATGTGTCCTTTGAGCTCTTTTTCATTTGATATCTGCATTTTTATTTGGATTTCGCATCCATCAAAACGACAATCCCCTTTTGTGTTGAAAAGTAATCCGTGTTTTCTGGATTCTAATGGTTTTACCCTGTGCCAACGGAAGGCGAAACAACAGTAAGGATTGTTGATTTTGATATCTGGTCGGAATACTTCCATCCAATTCGTTTTAAAGCCTTTTCCTTGTTGGAAAGCCCTTAGAGACTTCCATTCGTCTTTTTCCATAGTAAATGGCAAAGCTCCTTGCATAGGCGTTGTCCAAACCTTCGAGGTCAAACTTTCATCCGTATACATGGAAGATAGAGCTTCTTCTTGGGTTGCTAAAACATCTAAAGAGGTTGATAATGGTTCATCTGTAGAACTTGGAAAATCATGGAGAGCCTTAAAATTTCCGTCACTTGAAGTTGGAAATGAAGTTTATTTTGTTTTGAATTTATAATAATTTTAGTTTTAATTTCAGTTTCGTTTGTAACTTCCCTATTTTGCGGTTGTAACTAAACACAAGTCAATTGAGAAACTGTTTGTTAAATTTTAAAAACTTATTTCTAAGTTTTTTTCAGTCTATGTCTCTTCCCTCTGCTCAAAAGGCCACATAATGAAAAAACTCTCCACATAAGCCTTTGAAGCAGGTGCTGCCAGTATGTCCAAAGCCAAGACGGAAACTTGCTGATATATAGATTGTCGAGCAATCCAAAACTGTATTAAATCTTGGCCATGGTCAGCACTAGATATACGTATTTCGTCGATATATCCGACTGCTCCTTAGCCATCCGGCGTTTTTCTAAAATTCTACAATCTACACTTTTGTCTAGATTGCAAGCTGCCTTTCTAACCTGTGGATAAATAATAAGTAAGAAATATATGTATATAGAAATATATATATATGCTCATCTGTTAAAGTTCTAACAAGTCCCTACTTTGGCACCCTTCTTTATTGCATACAAGATAAGATGGCATTGTTCCTCTTCTGTTTTACAAGTAAGCCAATTCATTGTGTGGTTGACCTTTGCTTTGATCTTCGCGTCTAGAAAGCCAATGCTGGCATTTGGCGCCTGGCGAATGTAGAAGTCAGCTATACCTTCAAAAAATTTTGAAATAAATAATTAGTTGTTAAGAATAGGGTCGCAGTTACTCTAATATTTCTCAATTGATAAACTCCCTAAATACTGTTCTGCGTGAATATTATGAGTAGGAGCAGACTGTGAATCTTTGAGCATTTGAAGATTTGGCTGTGATAGATTTCCTTGAAGATAGCTCTTCATGCTATTAGGATGCTATGGGCTGCACCCAGAAGAGAAGTCAGCAGATTTATCAAATTTGCTCTATGCTGCTGTGGTGAGTAGTTTAAAAGAGCTTCATGGAAAGGATCTGGTGGCAAAGGAATTCCAAAAACGTCTGAAGTCGTTGTCGTCACATCCTCAGGTTTTTCTTTCAGCTCCTCAATTCTCTTTATAGCGGCTTTATTTTTTTATTTATTTTTTTATTAAATTCTTGGCACGGGCAATGAGCCCCTCGCCAGCAACTGACAACCACAATTTCAAAATTATAATGAAAAATCCGTATAGCAAAAAAAGAAAAAAATAAATAAACAAAAAATACAAAATCCACTAAAACGCATATTTCTTTTGATCGAAAAAATCATCCATCAGAGCCTTGAAAGTAGCTAAATTGGGAGCTTCAACCACGTCTTCTGGAAGATTGTTTCAATATCTTACCACTCTATTGGAAAAGAAATGTTTTCGACAATCCCTGTGATTTATGCCTGTAACAAGTTTCCAGGAATGACCTCTTGTCCGTTGGTCTGGACATGGCATTAGTGCAGGACAATTGAAGTTCAAAAAGTATCCTCTCGTGATCTTGTACGTCATGATCATGTCAGCTCTAATTCTACGATAAGCCAACGATGGAAGCTTCAATTTCCTCAACCTGTCCACGTAGCTCAAATACTTACAAGATCTGACCAGTTTTGTGGCTCATCTCTGAATTTTCTCGATCTCTGCAATCAGTCCCAATCGGTACGGGCTCCAAACCTGTACAGCATACTCCAATTGAGATCGCACAAGAGACTTATAGAGACAAACAAAAGCTTCTTCAGATAGATGTTTAAAATTTCGTGCAATTATTCCCAACAACATGCCAGCTTTCTTTGTTTTTGTCAAAATGTGCTCTCTACTGGGAATCAACAATTACTCCAAGGTCCGTTATTGAACTGACCACAGGAATGTTATAAGTCTGTCCTCCTGAGTCTCTAAGCATGTAATCAACAGACTCAGAATTTCCCCCAATTCTCAAAAGGCAGCATTTACTGATGTTGACATTCATGCGCCACCTCCCGAACCATTCCATCACAAGGTTGATGTCTTCTTGTAAAGTCCTTGAATCTTGTGGGCTTCTCAGATTTCTAAAAATCTTTGCATCATCCGCAAAAAGATACACGTTGTTACAAACATCCTGTAAGTCATTTATGTATATTATGAACAACAATGGGCCCAGAACGCTACCCTGGGGAACTCCGCTGGTAACCTCAACTGAATCGGAAAGCTTCTCATTCACTCTGAATGCAAAGTGACGATTGACGAGGTAGTTCTTTATCCAGGTTAGAATCTTTGGATGAAGTTTATATTTCTTAAGTTTTAGTAGAAGGCAATTGTGAGAAATTTTATCAAAGGCTTTTTCAAGATCGGTGTAGATAATATCCACCTCCTGCTTCAAATCATACGCCTTTGTGATTTCATCCATAAAACTAAGTAGCTGAAGCGCTGTGGATCCACCAGGCAGGAATCCATACTGTCCATGCGTAAAGAAACCAATTTTTAGCAGGTGCCTCAGCACATGATCTTTTATAATTGATTCCAAGATCTTACAGCAAACCGATGTCAGACTTATCGGTCTATAGTTTGAAACAATAGTTTTTCTTCCTTTCTTATACAATGGTATCACGTGACCGAATCTACAATCCTCAACGACTACTCCACTATCTAATGAGTCTTGAAAGATGTGACGCAGATGTGGTGATATTGATCCAGCTGTTTCTCTCAACACTCTAGGATGCAATCCATCTGGACCTGCAGATTTGCATATAACTAGGCTCTTCAGTTTGCCAAGAACAACAGCATTGTCAATTGTTAATTCCTCCATTTCTTCCGAATGAGCCCATGAATTAGACTTTTTGGTTAAGGTTATAGATTTCACCATTGCCAGTCAAAGCAGAGGTGCCAAAGATGATGATCTTGGATTCAAAGTTTTATCTGATGAGGTTAAAGATCATCTATGGAACCGAATTTATAAGTATGGCGATGATTTGTTTGTGGAATTAAAAAAAGTCAGAGAAAAAGTTAGAAAGATTTCCAGGCAGCTAAGTATAGAAAATCAGAACCTCATTGCTAGAGATTATAGATCCAACCCAAAACACATAATCATTACAAGGAAAACTGTCAATTATATGGAAAGATAATTTGTTGTCTGTTTGCTTGCTTGTTTGTTTGAGATTTTGTCTGTCCGCGACTATAAAATTAAATTGAAATGTTGCCTTCATACCGCACATAGATGTCTTTTTTTATAATAGTTTATAGTCCTTGTTTTACACCATGTGTTTTAAGACTGAAATGGCTGTAAATAGGAAGCACCTAAGTACTTCCTGTCGTGGATCATAATTTGATCCTTTTAACTTTTCCCTCCGCCTTTCTCCAGGCTTGGGACTGGCTACATAGATGTCTTTTTTTAATAATAGTTTATAGTCCTTTACACCAGGTGTTTTAAGACTCTAATAGCTGTATGTAGGAAGCACTTGAGTAATTCCTGTCGTGGATCAGAATTTGATCCTTTTTACTTTTCCCTCCTCCTTTCTCCAGGCTTGGGACTGGCTCGCAATTAGCAAAGCGGAGTTTCATAGATGTCTATTTTTTACTAGTTTATAAATGTTACTAGGTTTCGAATCCAATACGATGGTGTTTTTTAAACATGCATCCGATTCATCATATATTATTATATAATATATCATATAGCGAAAAAGAAAAAAAAATGATTTTAAGTTCAAATGGCCAAAGTTTGCACCTAGCAAAAAAAACTAAAAAAACTTAAATGCTTACAAAATTTCATATATATATATATATAGGCAAAGTGAATGCCAATACAACATGAGTGCATTAGATAAATTAGATGCTTGCATACACTTATGGAATGTGATTATTATAATTTCATTCCATCAGAATGTCCAGTCATGATATAGAAGATTTGCAAAATGAGCTGCAAGAAACCAAAGAGCAGGTATTCATTATATTGTTCATTGAGTTTTTATTTCTTAGCTTCTCTTATTTAGTTAATCCTCATTGCTTTTAAATTTTCTGTATTATGTTAATTTATATATTCAAATTGATCATGTTTATTTATTTTATTAAATTCAAATAGCTGGAGCATTATAGATTTTCATCCCAAAGCTTTGAAAGGAGAGTTCTAGATTTGCAAATGGAACTTCTCAAGAAAGATGATGAAATGAAAGTTCTAAAAGGGAGATATGAACAAAGTAGTTTATATGTTTTGTTTATTTATGACAAGTAAAGTATTTTTTATATTTAAAAATAAAATGATACTTATTTGCTAGTTTTGAGTAAATAAATAATTCTTTGTTTATGATATATAAGGTTTTCACCGGATCCAAATTATTAACTATTATAGAATTTGTATTGAAACAGTTTTTATAAAAGCTAGGTAAAAATTGTTGTCTAATAGTAGTATTATAAATAAATAAGATCTAGATTTTAGTTATTAGAATGCCTAGTTATCTTCCAGGTTTAGATGGAAAACGTTCTGTATCGGAAGGTTTAGAGGTTAGATAATGTTTTGGTAGTTTTAGTTCAAGTGGGAGTTCTACTTGATATATATATAGAATCATTTTCAGTTAAACATGTTGCTTACATGTTTAACTCAAAAATATGATTTGTCATACTAGTTTTCTCATCATTTAATTTCTAGCAAGAGTTTTATAAGTTGATGATTATTAGTTTTATACAAATGTGAACGATCATTCAAATTTGACAGAACAAGCACACGGTTGATTTAGTATACAAATAAAAATTAGTAGTGGATTGTTGTAGTTTTATTTACGGTGTTTGCAAAAACTTTAACCGACTCAGCGGGAGTAAAATGCTGGTTATAAACTATCTGTAACAAACGTTTTTGCAGTTTCAGGTAATTCTATATTTTAGTTTATGCTTAAAATGCATCTTGATATTGCCAGTAACTTGCTCTTCAAGTGTTTTGCAAGATGAGACAAGATTTTAGTTTAGTTTAGATTCATTAAATGAATTATGGTAGCAGTTTCGTGAGTATTCCAACAATGTGTTTTATGTGTTATTTAGTTAAATGGTGACCTCAGTTTATTCAGTTAGTCCGATTAGCTCCTTCATGGCTTGCATGACTATCATTCAATTGAGTTATTATGTAATTCTTTTTTTTTATTTTTCCTGTTTTTAATTTTAAGGGAGAGGAGGAGCCTATTGTGATGAGGAAATTGTTTGTTGGCGGTCTTCCCCAAAATGCCACTGATCTGACTCTTCATGAGTATTTCTCTCAGTATGGAGATGTCTCTGATGCAATGGTCATGAAAGATCTTACTACAAAAAAGTTAGTTATTTGCCAATAGTTGAAAAGACCATTCTTTACTGGCTATTTTATTTAGTCCAGTAAAATGTTCCTGTTTATTAAATAAATTTTATTGGTAGTCTGGTCTGACACTGGTGATAAATTTGGTTCAAAAAATTTTTGTTCTACAAATACGAGCAATGTTTTACTTATTAATTATTTTAATACTTTTTGTTCTTTTTTGCTGCATTAATAGCAATAAATTTGTTTATATTTTTGTTAAAAAAAAGATCAAGAGGTTTTGGCTTTGTCGTGTTTGCTCGTTCTTTCATGGCAGATGCTGCTCAAGCTGCCCGGCCTCACCGGATTCTTGAGAGGGACGTTGACACTAAACGAGCTATTCCTAAGGTTGTTGATTGATTTGTTAATTTTTGCATTGTAATGTGTTTGCTCTATTGATATTTGTGATTGTTGATTCAATGAATTCTTATTTTATTTTATTAATATTTATAATAGTCGTAAAAACTGTCGATGTTTTTGTTTGCAGACATTCGAATCTACTGTTATAACTCCAAAGACAGCGTCCATACAATCAAATCGAGTGTTTATTGGAGGTTTGAAATCAACAACGATAGTTGAAACAGTGCAGGAATATTTTGAAACTTTTGGAATTGTTGAATCTGTAAAAATAATGGAAGATGCTAAAACAAAGAAAAGTCGCGGGTTCGCTTATGTGACGTTCGCTGATTCGGATGTGGCCGATAAAGTTATTCGTTAGTTGAACTTTTTCTTCATGAATGTAATGATTAGGTTAATAAAAAATAAGTTTTTTTGCTTCTGTTGTGTCAGTACACCTAAGCACAGATTATTTGGGGGTGATAGGAAATTTGCACAAATTTTAAATGTTTTATTTCAATAGTTCAAAAGTTCCATGTAATAGACCTTCGGCGCTGTGAAGTGAAGCCTGCCTTCTCAAAAATAGCTAAGCCGAGGAACTCGGAGGAACAGTGTGAGTCCTTTCCGGCTGGTTTGAATCAATACCAGCAGCAGTTGTTTCAAGGGTTTGACCAAGTTGGTGCAGATTATCCTAATATGCATCCATACTTTCATCATCATCCTTATTATGAAAGTGCTGGTGGATTTATGCGAAGTAGCCCATATCACTGCTGCTCTCATTCCTCACCAGCAAGCCCTTTACAGCCTATGGTCAAAAGTAATGATTTAAATTACTTTTTTAGATACATTATTTTAACAGTTAGTTGCTGTGAAGACTAATAAAGTTTATTTTCCTAAAGAATAGATAAGCTATGATTGAGTTTCAAGAAAGCTTCTGTATAGACTGTTTTTGTCTTATTCAATTTTTTATGTAATTAATATTTCAGGAAGAATTCATTCTGACCAGGAAAGTACCAGTGTGGAAAAGGACAGTTGCAGTTCAATGGAACAAATGTGGAAAACCTATTCTGAACAATATGCTCGGGCAATGGGAGGTAAGTCTTTCTTTCATTTTGTTTCAAGTTATTTAAAATGTACATGGGATTTTTGAAAAGCTGTATAATATAATTTCTTTTAAACCTACTTATTATTGTTAACATATCTTTAACAGAACAATCGAGTCATGGTCAACAACCGTCTTCGTTTCGACCACTCAGAAACCAGACCTCATACTTTCCCAGACACCAAAAACCATATTAATCAATCGTTGAGTCATTAGACAGCCATAAGTAATTGTTTTTGTATAATTTTGTTTTATGCAGTTTTATTTAAATAATATATATATATAATTTATTATTATATATTATTTTTTTTTGTACTTAAACTTTAGTTTTAGGTGTTGTTTCAGTTTTTGATATTAACAATGTTGCTGTTAGCAGTAAAATATTAGTTTGGTAAACTTAAATTTAAATGTCTTTAGTGTTGGTGCTTTGTCATGCTTTTCCTAACAGATACTATGAAGACAGTATTATAGTGAAAGATAAATAAAAGTTAACTACAAAATCTTGAGAAATAATTCAATTTTTGACTGTAGAGTTGTCTATTCAATGAATAATGATTTATACAATTGTATCTATATTCGTTAATTGCGTCTTAAAACACATGATGTAAGAGACTATGAACTATAATAAAAAAAATTCATTAATTACTAGAGATAGTCCATCAAAATGACGGATTTTTTAAATATCACCCATGAAGTGAATTTTGCGCAAAAATCTCAATTTTAAAGCTTAAGCACTATTAAATGGGAAGCCAGTGATACTATCAAATTTGTGCATGTTTGAGAACAGTTTGCTTAGTTGCATTGCATGTTTATAATTACAACAATAAATCCTAATTTTTTTAAAACAACTAACCTGTTTTGTGAAATATGACTACAAATTTGTTCGTCTTTAAATCTAATTTGAATCTTGAGTAAAACATTTGAAAATGAACAAATAAAATGCCTAAGTTTTAGCATTTCCATTTTTACGATACAACACAAAAGCAAAAACTATTATTGTTAAACGAGAAACGCTCAAATTTATTGTTATATATTGTATCACGCATTTAACCCACGCTCCAGCAGGAAATTACTAAATTACCTGCGTTTCACTCGTAGACTCTCCTGCGTTTTACCCACAATCGATTTTACTCGCTAAGTTTTTGGATATAATGGGCTACTAGGCCAGCGCGAGTGTGAGTCTAACCGTGAAGCTATCATATTCCAGGTTGAATGTATGACATTCCCCCCGGACCTTTTTCCTCCCCTCGACAGATCCTATTAGAATATTTCTCCCCCCTGTTGTAAGATTTTTTTCCATGATATGATGTTTTCTGTGACAGAAGATAATAAATAAAATAATGCAGTAGTATGAATTTGTGGTTTTTGCAAGAGTTTCTTTCATGTTAAGGAGCTGGGGCTGTCAAAAGCTTATAAAGAGAAAAGTCGCGTAAAACATTTTTGCCGAATGTTGGATGCGCTTGCTTTACTGCCGGTGAACGAAGTAGCTAGTGGGATGCTAACCCTAACCCTAACGAAGTACTAGTGGGATGCTAATCCTAACCCTAACGAAGTAACTAGTGGGATGCTAGCCCTAACCCTAACGAAGTAACTAGTGGGATGCTAGCTCTAGCCCTAATTCTTTTATCTCTTACGGCTGCACGCCAAACACCAGGAACGTAGCCCCCCTGATTTTTAAAATTTGAATTTTGTTACCTAGAGTGTACTATATATTTTTTTAAATTTTAACTTTACTTAACCTACTGATGATTCAACGCGTACTGGAATCTTTCTGGCATGTGTAGACAATTTGCCCCCCTCCTTGATTTCTAAAACTAAAATTTTCTTGGCATAGAGTTTATTATATCAATTGTCTACGTTAAAGTTATTATTATTTATTACACAAAAATTAAACAAAATTCTAAAAAATTTTAGATGAGGGCTTTAGCTAAATATAAAAAATTTGTATATTTAGTAAAAATGCAATTAATGTTGTTATAAATAAATTTAAATTTAAGGAACTAAAAGTACATTCCATGTTATTGTCAGGGAGTTTAAAACAGCGTCGCTAGATTTCCATATCGGAGGCTCGTTTGTCACAGTAGTATAGCCTTTATTTTGACGAAATGTCCGTTACTGAAGAAGACACAGAGTTGCGAGATTTAGTTGTTCAAACGTTAGAAAACAATGGTGTTTTAGGAAAATTGAAGGTGGGATCGCCGTAATAAATACGTAATAATGGTAATAAATAAAAGATAAACAAACTGGCGCAAGCTCCACATTGAAAGATTTAACCTCCACCCACCACTAACTATTACTCTCCGAAAATGCGAACAGTAGTCTGCCAAAATTGATCAACGTTAGGCATCAGCAATGTAATTTTTAGAAACCAAAATATGGTGCTGGGTCACAATATAGATGTAAAATGTAAACATTCAATAATTATGAAAGGATGAGAAACTTTAAGAAGTTTGTATAACTTGTCACATCAGGAAATTCATGTTTTTTGAATACCTTATACTAACTTCACCGCCGGTCTTACATGCTTGATTGCTTGCTTGAATGTTTGCAAACCTTGAAAGTTCTATTTAACTAATTTCCCATCATCCAATCTAGTTGAAATTTGAAATATAGGCTTGCTTCTCCTGAAAATGAATTTTTTTATTAAAAATAATAATTATCTATGTTTTGAAACAAAAATAAATCAAACACTATTATATATATGTTTACATATACAAATTCATATACAAATGTTTAAAAAATGCAGTAAATGAAAAGGCGGAAAATCCTAAAATTCAAGGTTTTGTGAAAAACCTCATTTTTTATGGCTTACTTATTTTCAAATATAAACTTAGTATTATAATTACCCATGATCGTGGCTTTTGATTACTTTGAATTTGTCTTAATTGATATTTATTTTTACTTCTCAGGCACAGTTGAGAGCAAGTGTTTTTCTTGCTCTTGATGAAGAGGACAAAGTAAATCATTTTGATTAATTTTTTGTAGTTGTGTTTAAGGTTAGGGGCCGACCATGAATGAAATCACGCTATTTTGGCAGTTTCTTTTACTCTTTCCCTCATCATATTTTGTCACAAAGAGTCTGACAATTTCCCAAAAAAAAATTACACCCTAGGTTGTTTTTAAACAAAAATTAAACTTAAAATCAGTGTTATTCAATATGGAATGTATGAATTGTCTGTTTATTTGACTTATTTAAATAATAGTTGTAAAAATTGTTTAATGTGATATCACATTTATCAAACCCTTTACCCCCCACACATCATCAGAAATGTCTGACCTCCCCTCCTCTTTTAAGTGTGTTATGTAATTTTTGTGAATGCCATGGACGACTCCCTAAGAAATATGAATTGGTTTTAATTAGTTGCATTGAAAAGTAATGTTTTTTAAATAAGCTTTAATGAAGTTTACTTGATTTTTTAAATAATTTTGTTAGGAATTAGTTTTACAATTATTAAAGATGTTTTCTATGTTGTAGAAAAATCCATTGATAAACGATAAACTCAGAACTTTTACCCAAACTGCAGAAGGTAGTTAAAACAGTTGAATAATTATGAACTAAAAAATTTAATCGTTAATTTTTGGACTTTTATCCATTGGCACTAAATTTACCAAAAATGGGATGTTATGCTTGGTCTTAAGAAATTTTACTAGTCAATATGAAAGAATATATATATATATGCATCAAAATTTTGGTCAGGTCGTCAAGTAGTTTCTCTGTTTCGGGAATTTTTGAAGTTTTTTAATCTCGAGTACACACTGGCCGTGTTCGATCCAGAAGCCGATGTGGTAAGCATTTATTGCTGCTGATAATTCTGTAAACAATTTTTACTTTTGTTCATATGTTATTAAGAAATTGTTTCTTCATAAATAACTTTATTATGGTTTGCCAGTAAATAAGAAATTTTATTTTTTCAGAAACAAAGTTTCGAATTTATATTTTGTATTTTTAATTTGATCCTTATTAGGTTTTCACTGATACTGATAGAGAATCATTAGTTAGAGAGTTGGGATTGAAAGATGTCGGTGAGACAACCAAACGTCCAATCATATGCAATCTTTTAAAGAATATTGGAAGCTCTCCAATTGTAATAGAAGCAGATCTGGTTTGTGTCTATATTTTAGAATTACATGGTTCATTCAAACAGTCTAAGCTAAGCTAAAATTTAATTAAGTTGGCTTATAGAAAGCATTTAGGATTACTTCAATGATTGTTTTTTATCTGAAGCAAGTAAATCTTGTTTTACAAGTATATGTATCAGAAAATTTTGTAAAATACTTATAGGATTTTTGAAAAAAAAGTCTTCAATGTTCACTTTTATTTTTTCTAATATTTTGCACAATACTCTTTTCAGGATAAATTATTGCCTGAAAAGGTACTCAGTAAAAAACCCGATCCCCAAATCATCATGAATGAAACGCACTCAGAATTAGAAAAACAAAAAAGGTTTTGAAAAATTTGAATCAATTTGGATAATTCTCAAACAAGTTTTTTTATTGGCCATTTCAATCCAGAAAATCTGCATTTCAACCATAACCTATATATTTGGTGATCTGATATAATCGAATAAAATTACTTCTTCAGCTTGAATAATTTATTCTGGTAAATAAACAGCTGTATAAAAAACACAATTAATAATAACCTAATGATGCTTCTTTTAATTGATAATGATGTTCATTATATTTCTATTAAGCCAATCGAGAAGAAATTCAGAGGACAGCTCTGAAACTTTTGCATCGGGAAAAAATCCTTTATCAGGTGATGAATTTAACTAATCACTTAATAATTTTCTTACATTTAAATGTAATTTTTAATTGTATTGCTCTTGTTTGCTTTAGTTTTTGAAGTTGGTTACTATTAAACATTTAATATATTGACAAGTTATTAAGAGATTTCAGTCTTGTTGTATTTTGAGACAAGATTTTTTAAAAATTGTGTTTGAATATTTAAATTAGAGATGGGAATGGAACCCAAAATCTAAACTTCTAGTTCGGTTCAACTGTCTTTGGATTTGGTTGCTTGGCTCAATACTGCCAACTTATTTTTACTAGGTTTCATCTGTTGGAATGTTTTTATATATAATAAATAAAAAGTTGGATTCCAGTTCAGTTCGAATTTTGACCGCCATTGGGTTCGAGTTTGACCATCATTTGGTTTGAGTTCAGCACATAAAAATTAGGGTTTGTTTGAATTTGGTTCAAAACACTTTAAACATGGGTTCGAGTTCGGTTTGGTTTCCATCTCTAATTTAAATGCTTGAGAGTGGAGTAACTTGTAAGTTGTGGCAGCACTTTGTGTATAAAATTAATAACTTTTTTCTGTTAATCAGAAAAATAATAAATTTGAGCAAATTAAATTTTTGTTGTGCTAGTAATTATAGTTATTAATTAAATTTAGTTGTGTGATTGTATTCACTTAGGAGACTCCGTGGAGGCAGGGAAAGGTTTATTTTATCTGTTGAATTGTGATCTTTTATAAGAAAGTTTTATATAATTATTATTATTATTAAAAATGAATGGAAATTCTGAATTGGAGTATAATTTTATTTGTTGTTGGTTATTTTTTCCAGCCAAAGAAGATGAATATGATGATGATTTCTACAATTCCAAGTAAGTTCAAGTCTTAAGATTTAAGGTGATGATTACAAAATTATAAAGAATTGTTAGAAAACGAAGTTTTTTATGGTTCACTTGTTGAATCCTTTATATTAACTTCACTGTGTTTGCCTGCTTATTTGCTTGAGCCATACATTGGGACCTTTTACCACTTAAAAAACCAACTCCCCGCTATCCAATTGAGTTGAAATTTGGTGGGTTTATTTGATGCTGTGAAACTTTACATTCTATTAAATTTGCAGATTGATTGGACAAAATTTGAGTGAATTATGGAATAAAATTAATTATACCTTTAAAAAAATTTAAAAATTACAAATTTTATGTAGAAATACAAACCATCAATTTTTAGTTTAATTAAAGAAAACAATATTTAATTTAAAATTAAAAAATTTATGATAAAAATTTTTTTTATTCCACATTGATTCGAAAGTTTCTTATATTTTCATTCCTCACATACTTCACATATTACTTCACATATTAAGTATTTAGAATAGAATACTGTTGTCAATGTTGTCATATTTTATAGACTTACCGTCATGAAAAATTTTTTTGCAAAAAGTTTCTAATTGATAAATTGAAAAATGTTAAAGGATTTAAAAAAACAAAGTTTTTTACGGTTCACTTGTTGTGCATTAATACAGGAAACTTTAAGACCACTGAGCTAACAGTAAATATAAACAATGAAATAAAAATGTGCACAATTACTTTTCTTTATAAAAGGAAAAAAATAGGGGGTGAGGCCATTAAAATGTTGATAAATATTATTTGCCTGTACTCTGTGGCACCTAATACACATTATATACAATGTATTTAATGGCATATGCGATTTGATGAATGTAAGTATGCAATGTTATCAGTGATTTTATGAATACGAATATGTATTATATATAATGTATTTTCATATATACACTCACAATTAAATTCTGCTCTCCAAAAAACCAGTAAAAGCATGACTCCTCGTGATAAGAAATCAAAGTTTTTAAAGTCATCTAAAAGTCCTCGCGTGGTCGGTGATGATGATGATATTGAGGAAGATATTTTAGAAGAAGAGGAAGATGGATCATCTATGAACAGGAGTGACAGCATCAGCAAGGTTCAATATTAGTTGGAAATATGTATAAATAATAAAAATTGTAAAGTAATTAGCTAATCTTCTAACAATAGTTTATATTTCACAGCAACATAATTTTGATTAGTTTTATCGGTTATTACGATCCTAGATTGATGTTCTTTATGAGCTGATGATACGTGTAATCTTTGTGTTTTGGCTTCGTGTAGCACTCAATGTTCTTTAAACAGTGGAAAGTATTTTGCACCTCTCATATGTATTTATTGTATCTCAAATATTAATTGTTTTAGACATTTTACTCAGACAATTGCTATCTTGGTATCTGTGCAGATATATTTGCTACCTGGTAGAATTATGTTATTGCTTGAATAGGGATATCACGGGCACCCGACCTGAACCCGAACATCGGTACTACCTGGTTTTCTTGGATACCTGGACCTGAACTTTTGAAAAATTGAAACCCGAAGTCGAAATTTTGAAAAAGTAAGACCCATACCCGAACTTTCGAAAATTAAAACACCCAAACCCGGTGTTTTGAAAAATTAAAACCCGAATCCAGAATTTTTCATTTTTATACAGTTATTGAAATCTAGTATTAAAATTTCAGACATTTTTTTCATGAACAACATGTTTTCTGTATTCTGGTTATATAAAAAGACAGTTGCTTGAATAGAATGCTGGGTAGTGGGTCAGATAAATAGCATTTAGTTATAATCACCAAGTTTGGAAAATTTAGCTAATTTTGTCTACCGCTGGAGTGGATCTTCATTATTCTTCATATATGGAAAATTATTTTGCACAGAAATTCATAAAATACCAATCTTTAAAAAAACAATAGAGTTATAATACAAACAACTACTACAACAATATTTTGATACATTTTGTAAATTTTAATGACTTGATCTTATTATTGAAAAAAGAGCCTTTAAATTAAGGTTTGTCTATTGTTTTAGCTCTCAAATAGACACTTTGAGAGCACTTAAGAATTATGTAGTTTTTGTTATAGCTACGGAATTCATTACGAAAAGCTTATTTAAAGCGACTCTACGTTTCGGATGAAACTTCAGATAAGATGTAAGATATGATAAGTACGGGAAGTTTATATGTAATGTTAAAGCAATTCCAGAAAACTGTTCACTTTTTAACAGAATTAAAGAAAAGATTAAACAACATAAGTATTTATTATAGTATACTACTTCATGTTGTTTATTATTGTAATAAAGAACTTTCCAAATATTTTGCTAAATCCATTAAGCCAATCATGAAACATTTATGTGCGCAAAAACCACTTTCAGGCGCTTTCCAAAAATAGGAAAATAGTATTACCCAAGTTTAAAAGTTTTCAATTTTGAAACCCGACCCCAAATTTTTTTAAATCGAAAACCCAAAGCAGATTTTTGAAAAATTGAAAATTCGAAAAAGCCAAAAAGTCAAACTCGTGACATATTTATGCTTAAAAATTATTATACCAAGATATTTAGTGATTTGATTAGGGTTAGGGTTTTAACCAAAAATTAATTTAATTTGTTTTTAACTCAGGACGAAGACATGACTTCCGATCGAACGATTTCACCGACTGAGAAAAGTACAGCTGGAGATTATGTTGAGGATATTTTAAAACCTTGAAAATTTTCTGAAACAGCTTTTATCATTTTTTTAAAAATCTTGTTATTTTTCCCACTTCTCAAAGTTAGGGTTTTTTTTTTTATTTCTGATCCCCATTGTCTCCAATATTTTCTAATGTGTTGTTGATATAAGAAGCTGTAACAACCTTAAAGAAAATAGTTCCAGACAGAGGCGGCGATTCAGCCAAATCTTGGGGAGGGCAAAGATTTTTTAAATTCAACCTAGATAATTTTCAAATTCAAATGACCATGCCAATATACACTAGTATGTTGTATTTTCATGTAAGACATCATATTAATTAAAATAACAGTATACAAAAATATTAACTTTTATGTAATATTTAACGCAGACAAAAAAACGTTTAAAATATGAATGTAACAAAGGGTATCTAAAAGAATGAAAAATATTTGCAGAGATATATGATATAACTAAGTAGATTTAATTCAAAATGTATAAAAAATACTAAGTTTGTCAACTAATCTAAATGAATGAGCTAATAAAGAAATTTTTTAATATTTGGTGGAAAAAATCTTGGGGGGGCGGCCGTTCCCCTCAATCGCCGCCTCTGGAGTTTCCAGAACTTGACACAATATGTAGGTACAATGTGAAAATTTATTTATAAAAAGTACATGTATATAAATAAGTACTGCAAGAAAAAATCGTGGAGGGTCATGCGGATACAATAGAATGTATCCTTTCAATAGATCGTTTATGACTTTCTGGAACACTATGCCCAATGCAAAAAAGTCAGTCTATGTACAGCAAAAACAAGCCATTATAAAAACAATGTTTTAAACCAAATTCTTTTATATAATGAAAAAAAAACTACAATTTTAAAATGAATTTGTTTACTTTTTTTAATCACAATATGCAAAATTAAGATTAACTAAATTAATTGACTTATTGCAAAACTAATTATTGAATTAGCATGTTACAAAATTGGAAGAAGATCTATCATCAAGAAGTGACCCAAAAATAGATTGAAATATTATAATAGATATTGATAATACTTTACCAAATTAAAAACACCAGTTTTTAGTTTTTTCAAACTTCCCTCTATCTATTAGCCATCGAGGTATATCTCATATACTTATTTGAATATTAGTAATTAATTTTTTAATTGATATCTAGAAAAAAATTATATTTTAAATTTCATATCGAAAACATACTGTTAAACTCGCTGTTTAATGAGTCAAATAGTGGTTAAAAACTTTGTCACGAAATTCAATGGACATGTGAACTTCATGTTAAAAAGTAATTTAAAAACGAATTTTTAAAACCAATGCTCTTATATGTAATTAAAACACAAATTTTGCAATCAATTTTTTCTTATATTACTCTTTTATTTTATGTTAAAGTCGAAATATCTTAATTATATCGAAATTAATTAAAATTATCTAAATTAATTGACTTATTGTAAAACTAATAATTGAATATTGCATTGTCTTCTATTTTGAGCATGTATGCAAAATTTGAAAAAATCTATCATCAGGAAGTGACTCAAAAATTGATTGCAAGATTTGAAACAGACAGAGAAACAAACAGACAGACAGAGAAACAAACAGACAGACAGAGAAACAAACAGACAGACAGAGAAACAGAGACGACGAGTTAATAAAAGCATTGGTAATAATAATAAAAATATCATCAAAAAGCATCGAATTTAAATATCTCAACTATTTTCATGAAAATTTCGTACACGCTTGAGAATCGCGGTCAGTGAGTGTGGTTCGTGTTAACTTGGTAAAATAGTCTGCCAGTCGGTTAGCGTTTTGTGGTCAAGAAAACCCTCAAGAAACCCCTCGATAAAATCCTCAAGAAAATTAACTAAATTAATTGACTTATTGTAAAACTAATAATTGAATATTGCATTGTCTTCTATCTTGAGCATGTATGCAAAATTTGAAAAAAATCTATCATCAGGAAGTGACTCAAAAATTGATTGCAAGATTTGAAACAGACAGAGAAACAGACAGACAGAGAAACAGAGCCGACGAGTTAATAAAAGCATTGGTAATAAAAAAACATAAACAATGATATGTATGACTCAATACATTTTCAGTTGATTGGAAAACATTTTGTTTTATAAAAAACTTATTTTGCTTTTGCGGTGATACCGCAAAAACTCGTCCCCATCCCCGCGGTAGTCCCGCAACGTTTGTTTCCATCCCCGCGGTAACCCCGTAAGTTCATCCCCATTACCGCGGTATCCTTGCATCAGTCGTCCCCATTTCCGCGGTAATCCCGCAAAATCTGCGGGATTCCCGCTGTCCCCACTACCGTGCACACTTCTATTGTGAAGCTAAAGAAAAGCGTATAATAATAACAAACAAATAAAGATAAAAAATAAATGAAAAAAAGCTTTTATTTGCCTCTTTATCTGAATCAACGAACTAAAATTTTTGAATCTAAAACAACCATTACGCTCAATCTTGTTAATTATTTTGGACCTCTGGCGACTTATAAATAAACGTCCGTACTGCTTAATTATTTTGGACCTCTGGCGACATACATGAACAACTTATTACAGTCGCTAGATGGCAGGAATTAATTTGATTTGATTAATATTTATTGATTTAAGGCCTAATTCATGTCGGAAACATTAAATTCACGTATTGTCATCCAGAATAATAAGCTTTCCTGAAAGTTTTAGAACTCTAGGTTGTCGAAAAATGGGTGAATTTTTGCTTCTAAGATTTGATCACAGACAAACAAACAGAGAGAAAGTGAAGTTAAATGAAAGCATTTAAAAAAATAACACCTTATGAATAACTAGCGGCATCTTCGATGATAGAACTGGTTAAAATATGTTAGACTTTCGGTGCCGTGACCCGTGGATACTACAACCCTATCCCCCTAGGGTGGGGACAAGCTTTAAGGGAACCAAAATTATGGTAGACTTAATTTAAAATAAAGAATTATATTCATAATTAATTACTATTACATTTTCATTACTTCCATTAATAGAGGTGCTCTCACACTCCCTCTGGCATTCGACAGGGAGCGAAAGAGCAAGCAGGAAAGGGAAAGTGACCGGGAACGGGAGAGCGACCGGGAACGCTAAAGGGAGCTAGTGAAAAACCTCTAAAACAATCATGTAGACTTCGGGGGCAGCGGGGCAAGCTGCCCCTGGACCAAATCTTGCCCCCCCCCTGGGAAAAATGTTTGTCCCCCCCGGGAAAAGTGTCTGCCCCCCGGGAGAAATTATGATTACTGCATTTTTAATAATTTGTGGATGTGTTCAATATAAATAATTAGTATTAATCTGTTATATTAATATCTATCTTTTTTACAAACTTTTATTTAGGTTACAATCATTACAATCTCTGTTTGTGTGTGTATGTATGTGTGTGTGTGAGTGTCTTTCTCTGTACGCAAATCTTGCAAGTAAAATTTAACCAGCTTTTTGACTAGCTAGGAGGCTTAAACTTTAAGCATAGCTTTATATTGGATGACAATACATGATTCAATTGAAAAAAAGAAAAAAAGTTTGTGTTGAAAAACTCGTTTTTTCTTTTACTTGTTATTCGACCTTTCGGGCTACGGGTCTAAATATTGTGTTCTTAAAGTTGATCCAGAAATTAAGGTGTCAGTTTTGTGGATTTTCACAACGTGAATGGACATTTCTTCCCTAGACACTTTTTCTCATTTTCTTTCTAAGCATTTCTAGGATTAGAACACGTTGCCTATATTGCTTTAAACATCCACTCATTTGCAATGAAATGTCCGTTTGTCCAAAGTTGTTAAATTTTGCATAAACTTAATTTTTTAAATATACGGTTACATTTCTATCAAATATAAGAGACACGTTTTCTTACAAACACATGCATATTTGTGTAAAATGAACTTTTGAATATGGTACACACATACACAGATGCACGTACGAACCTCACAGACAAACACTGGTAATTAAATCACATTCACACGATATGGAAGGCAGACTTTTTATGACGCGGAATGCTTTCAGATGGTTCTTAACGTTAAGCAAGCCGCAAACGCCGATTCAACTTATTTACCAATTTCAAATCGTAAACATTGAAAACGCGAGTATTTAACTCCTGTTATGAAAATCTGGAACTTTAAAATCTGTTGGAAATTAATATGACTTCAAAACCTGAGAAGTGTCATGTTGAGAAAACGGATGGAGATGAGGATACGATAACTTCAACGGGTTCTAATAATCAAGGTGAGGAAAGGGATAATACAGGTACGGGGTTCATCTTTACAGAGGAACAGATTGCTTGTCTTTGTGAGGTAAGCCCAAACGAGACTATTTATAATATTTAATATTCAATTGAATTTTAAAGAGCACTACAGTACGTAATGAGTAAAATCCGTCATAAAAAAAACTTTTGTATCGACACAGAAATATTTTACGATATTTTATTCAATTTGATTATTTAAATTAATTGAAAATTTGTGTGATTTAATTGCAATTTTAATGATGGAATACCTACCATGTTGAGGTTTTACTGCGCTCTAACGACACCAGCCCACTCTACCGCCTCCTCAAAACTCTACCACCAGCTCCGTTCAAGGCCCACAGTAACGAGAGTGTCATGAAGGCAAAGGCTTATCTGGCTTTCCATTCTGGTTCCTTTAAGGAACTGTATACCATTCTTGAGAACCACCACTTCCAGCCTGCTAGTCACCCTTCCATGCAAACTTTATGGACTACGGCTCATTATATTGAGGCTGAAAGGTGGCTATTTGTCAATTGCTGATTATTTATAGAATACTATTTTTATCAGTAGCGTAGCGAAGGGGAGCAGGGAGGGACATCTGCCCCCGGGCGCCAGTTTCACCAACTTTTAGTCATTTTTGAACATGTAAAACATGTAAAATTAACAAACTGTTTTTTTCACTAGTTCACGCAAGTGTTTTCGAAAAATTTTTGGGGAGGGGGATCACGCTTTTGGTTCTCTCGGTTTTAGTCGTCCAATTGGGTGGACAGTGGAACACAGGGGCGCATTTTTTATATATATTGCCCCCGGACGCTAGATACCCTCGCTACGCCACTGATTTTTATTGATGTCTTTTAAATTATAAAATGTCCATACGTACAATTCTTTTAATACTATTTCCGTATGTTTCAAGTCATTTTATAATTCTTAAACATTTTACTGGTATGTTATTATATTATTGTTATTAATGGGAGAAATTATAGCGCCTAATTTTATTTAAGCTGGACATTATTTTAAACAGAGCAGCAAGTAATTGTCGCTGTCGTCAACTTTTTCCGTAGTAAAAAAACTAGAACTTTTTCCAAAATGTTGCCAACTAATACAGCTTTAAACTTATTTCTAGTTTTTATTAGCATTTTGTCTCAAGCAGAGTCAGAGGTAGACAGCTGGGAGCAGTTGGAAAGTACAGAATCAGACGGAAGTTTCCACTGCCCAGAACGATATGGGATGGTGAAGAAACCAGTTATTGCTTTAAAGATCGCTCAAGACTTTTACTTAGAGACTGGTATTTTAAGAATCAGTATCCCAATCCAAAAGAGAAAAGAGAATTAGCAAGACTGACCGGCCTCAGCTGCACTCAAGTGAGCAATTGGTTCAAAAACAGACGACAAAGAGATAGGACAGCTGCAGATCTTAGGCTCGTCTACGCCAGGTAAGAATGTCCACATTATATCATCACTTGTATTTTTGGTCTATTTTTAAATATTTATTTTTATTTCACTCGCCGTAATTACTAGCTAATGTGAATTCATTTTTATTTATTTCAATTATTTATTTCCTCAAACAGAAATAAATATCAGAAGAAGTATACCTATCTATATATGGTAACACGCATAGGTATGCTTGTAAATCTATGGTTATATGAATATGAATGTCATCATGAAACTAGTTAAAAACCTTCATTTAATCGTCTGAATCTAACATTTTCCGGATAAAAGAATTGTTTTAACAATCTCATAACTTGAAATTGAACCATGAACTGTCAGACAATAGAATTAGTAATCAGCCGAAGGGCTATTCAGTTATGAAAGAGCGTTTCGACCGACATAAAATTTAATGACTTATCAATTATAATATAATTTTACAAAATTTTTAACTAATTTCTTCAATTTCTACATTTTCTATAATAGTTTATAATCTTTTACACCAGTAGTTTTAAGGCTCAAATAGCAGTATTTAGGAAATACCGAAGTACTTCCTGTCGCGGATCATAATTTGATCTTTTTTACAAACTTTTATTTAGGTTACAATCTCTGTTTGTGTGTGTGTGTGTGTGTGGCTTTCTCTGTACGCAAATCTTGCAAGTAAATTTTAACCATCTTTTTGACTAGCTAGGAAGCTGAAACTTTCAGCATAGCTTTATATTGGATGACAATACAAGATTCTATTAAAAAAAAACAAAAAAAACTTAATTTGAACATTTTTCGTATTTCTAAATCGAGTGTATTTGAAATAAAAGTTTGTGTTGAAAAACTCGTTTTTCCTTTACTTGTTCTCTTTCCTTCCTGCTTGGTTTGAGGCTGGGTTGCAAAAACAAGGCGGAATTAAAAAATCAATTTCTTCTCAAAAAAATGTTATTTTAATCGATGGTGTCTTCCGACAACACAAGGTGAGAACATTCTCAAACCAAAACATGGTTTTGAAGACGTGTAGGAGTTATTGATCACTTAAAAGAGCTAAGTTGTTTCAGTTTGTAATAAATTGAAATTTCTCAAACAAACAATCAATCAATCAATCAATCAATCAATCAATCAATCAATCAATCAATCAATCAATCAATCAATCAATCAATCAATCAATCAATCAATCAATCAATCAATCAATCAATCAATCAATCAATCAATCAATCAATCAATCAATCAATCAATCAATCAATCAATCAATCAATCAATCAATCAATCAATCAATCAATCAATCAATCAATCAATCAATCAATCAATCAATCAATCAATCAATCAATCAATCAATCAATCAATCAATCAATCAATCAATCAATCAATCAATCAATCAATCAATCAATCAATCAATCAATCAATCAATCAATCAATCAATCAATCAATCAATCAATCAATCAATCAATCAATCAATCAATCAATCAATCAATCAATCAATCAATCAATCAATCAATCAATCAATCAATCAATCAATCAATCAATCAATCAATCAATCAATCAATCAATCAATCAATCAATCAATCAATCAATCAATCAATCAATCAATCAATCAATCAATCAATCAATCAATCAATCAATCAAATCTGTTTCAAGTGCTCTTCCAGATTCCCTAACTGGTGGGGAAGAAAAATTCTTGGCCCCTTTCAGCTCCCGCACTACGATTACCTCTCGTGTGTCTATAGTTACTTATGTGATGGCTCACATAAATTCAAAACGCCTCTCATTGTAAATGTAAATGTAGAACATTAGGGCGCTACTTCGTATTGTTAATACCACAGCAGCGCCGGGAACTGCTCGTGTATATGGGATCACACAGCGTTACCTGCCACCCGCACGTGTATCCGAAATCGGAATGTGCCGAACCCTATTTACACCCCAGTCGTGAAACTGGTACTTATTTGTCGACCAGTGAAGGATGAGAAGCTGAGTTGGCCTGAGCAGTGTGAGTGAATTCCTTGCTCAACAGAATTACGCCTCGCCGTGACTGAGATTTGAACCCACGACGGCAGGATGATAGCATAACTGCTTTCACCACTGTGCTACTGCGCATACAGTGGATGCGTTTAACTTGTCCAACTGTTTATCAATTCGTAAACACGGATATGTTGCAAAAATATCTACTAATTTGTTCAAGTCAATAATTTTTGCTATTTTGAATTCTATGCGAAAAGTTTAAAACAGCACTCAAACGGGTTTCTTTTACTGTGTTACGATTTTAGTAGAGCTATCGTTTCTTGGATATTTTCCGACTTTGAGCACTGCACTATAATTAATGCTTGTATAATTAATTACTATGCAAACATTTATCTGAGATGACAACGTACCTACCAGCTCTGCCTAAGTGGTATGCATCAATCAATGGCTGCAGTAATTTCAGGTCTAAGAAGTTTGTAGAGATTGGATGGCAAACATCGATACTCTTGAGCTGTTGAAGTTTTTTATCATTGAATCGACGTTCCAATTCATATACAATTTGGTCCATTATCAGAGAAAAACAGTTTATTGCATTCATGTGCTTAAATTTAACCTCTATCAAGTGTTTTAATTCTTACTTTGTGATTATTAATTTGTATGTCCAACAATTTTGGTGGGGCTCAAATTTCCGTTTAAGAAGGCTGAGCCCCCTCAAGCCCCCTTGCCACGCCACTGTTTGTCGATCGTATGAGTTACAGTTGCAGCAGCAACGTAATTATACCGCCATTACAACATTATTATACCGCCATTACAACATTATTATACCGTCGCAACAACGTAATCATTACCCGCTTTGAAAAAAAGTTTACAAAAATTGATATAATAAACCAGGATTAAATCAATTTAAGTGTTTTTTGCATCCTAGAATAGAGCGAGAAAGACATTTAAAAGATCCGAATAACATCCTCGATAAATTGAGGTTGTTGAATATTCATGATGAGGTTGAATGAAAAGAGACACAAACGTCATTAATGCTCATTATATATTCATATCGTATTCAGCACTTGGTAAATTATTACCACATTAAGAAGGGTTGTTTTTTGAATTGTTTAGGTTTTTTAAGTTTTGTTTGGTTTGTTTTTTATGTGCATTTTAGCTTGCATATTTTTAGAAATCGAGGCTGGGTCCTTTCAACTGAAATTTTCTAGGTCTAAAACATCATTGCTGGAAAGGAATTCTTTCATTTTTACAGATTTAATTTAGTTACGAAAAGAAATAAACTTATATAACGGAAGATGGATGTGCAGGGTTTGAATTCGTTCGCACACCCGAGAGAGTAGTAAGAAGTTCCTCAAACAGCTACCAGCCATGCTGGTTGCTAAAACATAACTTTATGAAAGAACAGATACAAAGTTGAAAATGGTCGCGGAAGTCTTTCACGATGGTGTAGTGGCACGTGTAATCTTAGGTTTGTGAAGAAAGTTCCGTACAACACGGGGGTGGTTGGTAAAACTGTGTTACCCCATGCACACACCCTAATGTCGTAGTATACAACTACAACTTTTTTATTCATTGTATATATATATCTATATATATAAAAGGAAGTCGGGTTTGTGTTACGACACTTATAACTCAAGAACGGCTGAACCGATTTTAGAGATTTTTGATTTATTGGATTTCCCTCAGCTCCTATTAACAGAATAACTAATAAAATTTGACATTGAATCATGGAGTGGCCCATGGGGACCGCAGTATGTACCCCGGTAGCTATAGAGCCTTAACAGTGCGTCCTAGAAAAAAACTTCAAATGGCAAAGTTGTAGAGCACCCTTTATTTGGTCTTACGGACAAAATAAATTTTCAATTTGGAGTTTGAGTTATCGAGATATACAGATGTTTAATTTTCCGCGACATGACATTTATGCGCAAATGGGGTAGAGCGCATGTTATCAAATTTTCTGACTATTTCATTGTTTACAATTGAAAATCTCACAGAAAAATTAAGTAAATATCTTTTTCAATCAAAATATAAAATAAAATAATTGTTTATGGGCCATAAAAATATAAAAGATATTTTTAGCATAGATATATGATTTTTAGTTTCGCATTTTCCGTTTTCCATTTGGCATTAACAAAGTGTCAATGCTGTTCTATCAATATTATATTTTCGTTCGTTGGAATTAATTTGCGAGTTTTAAAGTTTTATTACTTTTAACAAAAACATTATTAATAACAAAACAATGCCGCGACCCAGAAGATCTAATCTTTCTCAAAATAGCCGTCAGGCAATTAGGCATCGGAACAATAATAACCAATCCACCGCGGAAGAACTGGAATTAGCGCGAGAAAGGCGCCGCGTTAGTATGGCCCGGCTTCGTGCTTCTCGAAGACAAGAGCACCGAAGGAGATGCAGCTAACATTGGTCGATTAACTATTCTACCGGCTACTTTTATAGGTAGTCCGCGTCATATGCATGAATATGCGCAGGATGCAATGACATATGTTCGTCATTACGGTCGGCCAGATCTATTCATTACCTTCACCTGTAATCCAAAGTGGATTGAAATTGTTCAAATGCTGCTTCCCGGACAAACATCAAGTGATCGGCACGACATCACCGCACGTGTCTTCAAACAAAAAATTCCGTCGCTGATGAACTACATTGTAAAGCAACACGTTTTTGGTGATACTCGATGCTGGATGTATTCAATCGAATGGCAAAAACGAGACTTGCCTCATGCACACATTCTCATTTGGTTAGTGGAAAAAATTAGACCTGACCAAATAAATGATATCATAAAAGCCGAGATTGCTGATCCCGAAATCGATCCAGACCTACATGATGTAGTTATGAATATGATTCATGGACCGTGTGTCGCCATCAGCCGCCAATCACCGTGCATGGTCGACGGCAAGTGTTCCAAACGTTATCCGCGAAAATTTACGACAGAGACCATCACTGGCACTGATGGCTATCCATTATATCGACGTCGATCACCCGATGATAACGGTCGAACTGTCACAAAGAAAGTGAAAGGAAACGATTTCGTGGTTGACAACAGTTGGATTGTTCCATATTCGTCACTTCTTTCCAAAACATTCAAGACACATTGCAATGCTGAGTATTGCAATTCTGTAAAGTCAATTAAGTACATCTGCAAATATGTAACGAAAGGCAGCGATATGGCAGTTTTTGGCATTCAAAGCTCAGATAATGACGAGATTAGACGCTATCAAATTGGTAGATATGTGAACTGCAATGAGGCAATTTGGCGTATATTCTCATTCTCTTTCACGAACGTTGTCCATTTGGCTGTGCATCTGGAGAATGGTCAACGAGTTTATTTTAACGCGTCGAATATTATTCAACGTGCTGAAACACCTCCAGCAACAACATTAACGAGTTTTTTTTGCGATTTGCCAAAGCGATCCATTTGCACAAACGTTGCTTTACTCAGAAATGCCACGTTATTACACTTGGAACGCTTCATCAAAGAAATGTCAACGTCGGAAGCAAGGCAGTGCGGTTTTAAAAGAATTCAATTTCCGATTCGCCTAGCATTTGCTATGACGATTAACAAATCACAAGGCCAATCTTTGAGTGTTTGTGGTCTGAACTTGGATAATGCATGTTTTTCTCATGGTCAATTGTATGTGGCGTGTTCACGTGTCGGCAGACCATCAGATTTATTTGTTTTTTCGCCCGATAATAAAACAAAAAACGTAGTGTATCATAAAGTGCTGGATTAAAGAGAATCGACCCGAGTTCAACCAATGTTTTTCTAATAAACTATTAAAGTGAACGTTTTTTTTATTTTGTTTCCTTTTAAACTTATATATATATATTTGTAATTATTGTTCTTTATTGCTTAAAAAATACACTCTTTAAGGTGAAACGAAGTTCGCCGGGTCCGCTAGTATATATATATATATATATATATATATATATATATATATATATATATATATATATATATATATATATATATATATATATATATATATATATATATATATATATATATATATATATATATATATATATATATATATATATATATATATATATATATATATATATATACATTGCTCTTCTTACTAGAGCCGGCATATCAAGGTTATCAACTGTAATATAATGTTTATAATTATAATAGTAAAATGTTATTTTAATACTATTTATAAATGTCAGTTGTTTATTTAAACTTAATACATCAAATATCCGCTAGCAGTCATCACCAGCAAACATTGGATGACGTCACCCCAACGACTTTTCCATTCAGCAACAAACGGGCCTTTTCCAACTTTCAAATCAACAGGTGCGTTCAGAACACGAGTATAAATCAGCACAATCAATTGGCCAATCACTGCTACTCATCCGCTGGCTGTTATAGGGATCAGAAAGTTGACGAGAACACGTGGCATGGGCACCAGTATTCCATTCTACCGTCAGCTTTCGGTTTCAAATCTCAGAGAAATAGCCAGCACAAGCATCAATTTGCTTACCTGACACCTTATCAGGGCGGAATTTCCAGCCACGTGAACACGACGAGTTTCGATTTCTCCGAAGCGTGCAGCGCCGGTGAAAACTTGAAGGGATTGAAACGACGATTCTGAGATAGTTTTGAGGAAAATATATATCTGTTGTTGATTTTGTTGATATCATTCTTGTTGTTGTTAAAACTAAATATCATTTAAATAAAAATTAAGATAATTATAAAAAAATTATTCCTCGCCCCTCTGATATTCGGCAAATGGGTTTTGATATGTTTGTTTTATTCATGCGGCTTTTAGATGAGATTTAAGATATAAATATTATTTTGTTAATGTTTTTCGTCGTTTTATTTTCTTGACTACATTTATAAATTCCATATTCTCCTCACTCTTCTCTCCTCTGCCCCGATGCATTTCTTCTCTTATGTTCTCTTCCATCTCTCTTCCATCTCTCTCTCTCTCTCTCTCTCTCTCTCTCTCTCTCTCTCTCTCTCTCTCTCTCTCTCTCTCTCTCTCTCTCTCTCTCTCTCTTTCTCTTTCTCCAAGTTTTTTTTATCCCTTCTTTTCTTTTCTTTTTAAAAATCTCCTTTGTTGTAGAAGCCGCTTTTCACATCTAATTAATTATTCACGAGCATGTTTCGCAAAGTAAATTATCATTCCGTTAAGTCAGAGGTCAGACGAGAAGTAGAAAAGAAAAGTTTCGGCCTCTAGGCATTTTTGGCCTCTGTGAGGTGGTGATGCTAGTTAAAATGAATGGTGGGGGAAGATTATGATAATAAAGTATAACGATGCTGATGATGACGATACTGATGATGACGATGCTGCTGACGATGACGATGCTGACGATGACAATGATGATGATTATGATGACGATAATGATGGTGACGACGACAACGACGATAATGATGGTGACGACGACAACGACGATGATGATTGTGGTGGTAGTAATAGTGGTGATTATGATAGCCATGATGATGGTGGTGGTAGTAGTAGTGGTGATTATGATAGCTATGATGATGGTAGTGGTGATGACGATGATGGCGCTAATTGTAATGATTACGATGATCGATTGATGATGATGATAGTGATGGGAGGTCCTTGAATCATTCAAGATTTGGCGTGGATTCGGGAAGGAAGCATTGGAGTTTCACAAAGCTAATTTGGCGGGCGGGGACAGGAAAATGTCCTTCTTCATCTGTGCCTCAGTGAGCCATCAAAACTCTAATTGTGATTGATCGGATCTGCCTCACCGACGGTGCTATGTCGGGAAATAACTCCTATGGGATCTTAGCGCTAAGTTTGCATCGAAGGGATAGAGCGAGCGAGCGTTAATTAAAACCGTCAGAATTTCTCGAACCAAGACAATTTCAATAAATTAATGCATTTAACGACGACTGCATACAAATTTCAAAATAATTATAATAAAAAGACCAAAAAGTAAAATTATGAATGACCACTTTGCTAAAAGAGAAAAAGTTATCATCATTGCAAAATGCTGAGTATTCATCCATAAATGGAGTAACGCAAACACCATTCCGGCAAACAAAAATGAGCATTTGCATATAGAAAACACGAGTTACGTTGTCTGTTTTGTCGCCATGTTTAACTTTCAAGACAGAAAAAGGGCAGAGTTGCCCTGAATAAAACGTCGCCTTAATTAGAACATGGTCATTACTCAGTCATTACTCAGCTCAGAAACAATAAAAAAAATTATTTAATTGTCTTTAAGTATAAAATGAACCAGACATTTTACAAATCTGCAAGTTATCCGAGAAAATCTGTTTAGGCGGCTAGCGATCTAATTTTCCATCTTCAGTTATTTTTAAATTAAAGGTAAATAAAATTGTCTGACCAAAATTCTTTAGATGCTATTGTTTTTACAACACTTATACTAACTTGCAATGTTGTTTGTTTGTTTTGTTTGTCTCTCGGTTTGTCTCAGCGCAAAAGTTGTTTTTAAAAACACCACTACTCGTCCGATCAACGACGAGCTCGCTTAGTACTTAGACATTAAATACATTAATCCGTTTTTAGATTGTGAAAAATATTAAAAAAATGATATTTAGATTTATAAAAAATTAAAAGAAAATTAAACACTAAAAAACGAAAAATAATATAAAGTATAAAAAATATTTTTTTAAAACAACGCTATTATACTAATGTAATAAAAGATAAAAATAGAATATTTGATGCAAGGTACGGAAGAGGAGCCATCTTTCTAAGACACTTAAAGATCAGTAATGCCAGTCTGAAGTCGATCCTGTTCGATTCTTAGCCGATGGAAATCACTAAGGATGGGAGTGATGATGATGTGATTGTGTTTGTGCCTTTTCGCAACAAGCCTGGCAGCCACATTTATGATGGATTGTAGCCGACGAGCTAGAGTTTTGGGTAGCCCGACTAAGGCTGAGCTGCAATAGTCGCGCTTGAGCTATCTTCTGGGTTGTTATTGTCAGAATATGATTTTTAAAAACTGTTTCAAAACTTTTTGTGACGTTTCGCATGATGACTAACATTTATTCTTAACTTGAACAAATAGTTTTGTGAAGAAATTAAGATACTAAACAACCGCGGAACCTGAAAAATACATGTTTTGGGAGACATGACACTTAAACAAACTTTTTTATTTTGTCTGTCCAAGTATAACAAACAACATAAATTCCCAGTTCGAACTTTGATTTCATTGATGTGTTTTGGAAGACATCACTCTTTGTCTCCCCCATGTTCTCCCACAGATCACAGCTTATGACAGAAGGTGAAGATAGCACAAAATTCTCAAACAGAACTTCAAAGGTTCAGCTTATATTTTTTTTGCTTTCATCCTTCAAACAAACAGGAGATGCTTTTTTTCATTGACTTGAAGATTTGTTGACCTTTGATTAGCAGATTATCATTGACTTAAGAAAAGGCGGGCTTACAGGCTTACACTGGCAAAGACTGACTGGCGCCAAACAAAACTACACCTGCATTTTTGACACTAATTAAGATTACACGTGCATATTTTAATGTGAATTTTTGGTGAAACTGTTTTGGTCAATAATGATTGCCTAGGTTATTTTGTTAGCTTCTTATTTCTGTTACTATTTTTTTCAATCAATTTTTGAGTAATTTCTTGACAGTAGATATTTTTTCAAATTTTGTATACTACTCTTTCTTAAAGACAATGCAATGTTTAACATATTTTTGCAAAAAAAGGAAAACAGATTTTTTTTAAATTTGAGTTTTAATAAAATTTGGCTTGAAAATTTGTTTTTATATTGTTCTCTTGTTTATATATAAAACAATGCGCCAGCGACTTTTGGCGCCAGTCAATCTATGCGAGTATAAACGCGTCTTTAGACGACTAAATGAATGTAAACTGTTATATAAGGAATAACGAGTTATTTTATATAAGAACTACCGATAGATTAAGAAACTCAAATCTGATATGAGTCATTCCATGTATAAAATAAGAAGTTGTCGATAAAATCTCTACTGTTTGTTTTAAATAAATTATCAAAATTAAGAAAACAATTTTAATTTTAATTTAAACGTAATTATTGCATAGAAAATGCAACAAGAAACGGAATTAAACGGTGAACAATTCAATTGAATTTGAATTTATGCATTGATTTAATGTTTACCTTATTTGAGTCATTTTAAAAACTCTAGCGATTTATTTTCTTATAAATTTTTAAAATTTTTTGTATACATCTCATAATATGTCTTTTTAGATCACCAAGGACCAGACAATTTGGTTCCAGCAAGCAGTAAAATTTCTTGGTCAGTCGAAGAAGGAGTGCAGCTGAGAATGGATGAAAATGAGAATGAATTGAGACCGTTATCTGTTATTACTGCATTTAGAGAAACTGTTGAGAAGTTTTCCAAGAATATTGCTATGGGTTAGTTGACAGAAATTAAAAAAAAATTTAAGTTTCTGTCTGAAAAATATTTAGAAGAAGAGAATTTTTTTCAAATATATCGTTAATCGTATAAGGACTTATTAGAATGGTTTTAGATTTATTGGACCATAATAAGCACTTAACTAGACTATATAAGTTTTAATTATTGCAATTAAAACTGGTCTAATTTAACACTTATATAGCAATGAAATTATAATTTCATTGCTGTTATAAACGATCATCAAATGAGCAGCTTTTTATCTATAAATTTATTATCTTTTATCTATCAGAACGTCGTAGGTCATTCTTGTATAAAAATACATAAACAGATATAAAAATAGATTTCCATAGATATAACAATATTTATGAAACAATATTAAATTTTCAGTGTCGTAGCGAGGCTTTTTGGCGATCGAGTTTTTGCCCCTCCCTCTCTTTGCTACGTCTCTGCAGATTTTACTTAATTATGTTCAAAAAATTTTTATTTTAAATTTAAAGATAGTTGAAAAACTAAACAAAACAATCATTCCACAAGCGTGGTCAAGATGAAGTTATCCATGAAAATTTTCCACTCAAAAAACTTCAAATTCGAACTGACAGTAGCTCATGCCGACAAGCAATTAATAACATCGGTTCATGAATATATTTTAAGATGAACAAACATTTATATTTTTAGTTGACATGTACGCTGATAATTATTACCACATTTCGTACACGTATGAACAACTGCACAAGTCAGTGATACATGTTGCCAAAGCATTCATCAAGGTTGCTACAATTTGCCATTCATTTCTTGTTGAATTTTTTCATATTAATCAACTTTTTTAATACAATATTTTTATCAATCATTTTTTTACGGCTTCGTTGATAATGAATTTACGTTGTTCTTGTGTTTCCAGCTTGGACTGAATAAGCACCACGGCGTTGGCATCATGGGCTTGAATTCTCCAATGTGGGTTACGTCGCACCTTGCTGCTATTTTCGGAGGGCGAGTTTAAATTTGAATATTTTTACAGTGAATAAGTTTTTAGTATGTAAATTTTTTACAATAAATCAGATATTATTTATTCGTTTGTTGAAAGAAAAAAAAATAAAAATCAACCATGCCATGAAATTTGCATAACGTTTAGCTTAGGATTTTAAACCAACAAAGTTATTTTCAACAATCGAAATTATTGAATTTCATTAGTAACAGTTTCAGTTACAGTTCATTAACTGGTATACGCATGCGCAAGTTAATAAATATACCACGGGTTATTGCTTAACAAAATTCAAATTTAATTTGCATAACAAAGATTAAAAAGTGTTTAAAACAAGTATATCAAGAAAACCTTGGTTTTAAGCAATTTATAACAAACTAGCAGTGCCCGTAGCGGCTTCGCTCGCATGAAATTAGAGAGTTTGAACCGTGAATCCATAGTAGAGATCAATTTTTTAGGTCTCGGCTCGGCCCGTCGACAACTTAGCCCAGCCCGTTTTAAAAACCCAAACTCCTGGCCCGGCACAGCCCGTCTGAATTAGGCCCGGCCCATTCTTACAGGCTTAGAAGTTCTATATACTTGATGAAAAACTTCGGCCCGTCCCACCTTGACTTCAGGTTTGGCCCGGCCCAACTGAAGACCCTAAAATCACTAAAATATCTATATACTTGGTGAAAAACCTCGGCCCGTTCCACTTTGATTTAAGGTTTGGCCTGGCCCGTGTGAAGACTCTAAAATAACGGCTTGGCCCGGCCGGTGATAAACTGAACTTAGCTACTTTTAACCGGCACAAAACTTCAAAATACTAATTTTTACATTTGTAGCACTTACAGTTTTTGAGTAGCAGTTATTTTGAAATCAAATACCCCTTTTTTCCACCCCACATTTATGTCCTGGAAACCAAATTTTTAAAAAAATGTTGAAACACTTATATCATAATTTTTTGAGTAAATACTAAATACTAATTTTGACATCTGTAGCATTCACAGTTTTTGAGTAGCAGTTACTTTAAAAACCAAAGAAACCTTTTTTCCACCCCACATTTGAGGTCCTGAAAACCAAAATTTCAAAAAATGGTGAAACACATATATCATTATTTTAAGAGTAGAAACTAAATACTAATTTTTACTTTTGTAGCATTAACAGTTTTTGAGTAGAAGCTACTTTAAAAACCGAATAACCCAATTTTCCAACCCACATTTGAGGTCCGGGAAACCAAATTTGTAAAAAATGGTGAAACACGTATATCTTTATTTTTAGAAAAGAAAATAAATAATAATTTTTACATCTGTGGTATTTACTGTTTTTGAGTAGCAGTTACTATAAAAGACAATTAGCCCTATTTTCCACCCCACATTTGAAGTCCTGGAAACCAAATTTTCAAAAAATGCTAAAACACGTATTTCATTATTGTTGGAGTAGAAACTATATACTAATTTTTACTCCTGTAGCATTAATAGTTTTTGAGTAGAAGCTACTTTAAAAACCAAATAACCCAATTTTCCAACCCACATTTGAGGTCCGGGAAACCGAATTTTCAAAAAATGGTGAAACACGTATCTTTTTATTTTTCAAAAAGAATCTATATACCAAATTTCAGAAAAAAATTTTAGAAAAAATTTTAGAAAAAAGTTTGTTTTCCAGTTTTTTCCCCTCAGGAGCAAAATTTTCAAAAATCCTTTCTTAGCGGATGTTTACGCTATAAAAGTAATATAAGTTCCAAATTTCACGTTCCTAGGATGAGGCGTTTGAGCTCGGCGTTGATTATCAGTCAGGACATGTTCTTTTATATATATAGATCTGCTATTTATTTCACGTTTACCCAGTGGTGGTTGCAGCTGCCAGGGGTGGGCAGGCCAAGCGCCACATAGCCCCTTTCCAGTTCCTTGATGTGTGGCCGTTCCGAAAGTTCCTAGGCTTCCTATATTTAATATATAAAAAACATAAAAAAATAATAAAAAGTGGTTGAGAGTATGGATAAAATTTTCACTGGTTCGAATATAATCTTTATTTTTTGTACTCAACATGCATTTAGTAATTGAAACAACACAGGTCTGTATATTAAACATTTTTAATGATATATTTATATTATGTTTTAAATAAACTTCAAATGAAGAAGTTGATAAAAATGTTATATTTTTTTCTTTTTTTCTCTACCAGAGGCGTATCAGTCGGTTTATATCACGTATTCACAGCAGACACTTGTGCTAAACTAGCCAAGCTGACCAAATGTGACATTATTGTAGTTGAGAATAATAATCATCTTCAGAAGATTCTTCAGGCCTGGACTGAACTGCCCCAATTGAGAGCAGTCATACAATGTAGAGGCAAGCCTAAAGAAAAATACCCAAACGTTTACTCGGTGAGTATCTATATATTGAACTTATTGTAGTAGAGCAGCTGTTTTGTTTGAAGCAGTACACAATAATGTTAACGTTTATCTGTCATATCTTTATAGGATTATTGCAAGCATGAAACTTTAAAAACTTGTTTTAGTAAGTAAATCTGTGAAGTCCGACTAACTGATCAATTAATTATATATTCAGTCTTGGAATTTTTAAAAATAGTTTATTAACAATTGTTAATCGTTGAAATTTTTGCTAAAATATCTATTTTGTTTTTTAAAATTAAAATTTTAAAAAAACTAAAATTGCAATAAAACTTTTTATTTAAATTAATTTAAGCTGTTTAGTTAATGAAGGTTTACAAATTAAAGAAAAAAATTGATAACTTATGGCTGACTTTATTCTTACTTGCTTTTAATAAGCGTCATTCGTCTGTTGTCTGTTGTATGTTCAGACAAAATCTTGTTATCAATTGCTAGCCAATTTCTCGATTAGCAAAAAGTTTTATGTTGATAATGAACGTAAAATAAATTACAGCACATTTTTTAACAATTAAAACATTTTCAAAAAAGTATGTTTAAAAAAATGATTTACTCGTTTGTCTCACTTCTTCGAACAAATTAAAAAATAAACGATTTTTAATTTAATTTGTTTATAGTAACGTCTTAAATCAAACTTAAATTTATTCTTTTCTACAAAATATTGTTCTCAGTGGGATGAACTGATGGAGATGAACGTAGATGGTTGTAATGATGATCTTGATCATCGAATAAAAGAAATTGCTCCAAACAAATGCTGTGCTGTTGTTTTTACGGTAACATTTCAACCAAATCGGTTTTCCTTGTTTATGGTATTGGTGACTGTTTTTAAATTGAATTCTTTTCAAAACAAAATATATAATATAATAATTTATCTCAAAAAAATGTTTTTTTGTAACCTTAGTCAGGAACGACAGATGAAAACAAGGCCGCAATGATCAGTCATGACAACGCAAGTTGATTTAATTGCTATAAATAGAATAGTCCTTTTTAGATATAAATAAAATATATAAATAAAACAAACAGAGCAAAGTTTGTTTGAATTTATCAAAAAGTTAAATAACTTTTTTTGGTCGATGTCATACAAATGATATTAGTAATTTTCTTTGGCCATAATTCTAATTTTGTATTTTTGATGCAAATCTTTATTTAAGAATAATAAATGTTATTATTAAAAATCCGAACAGTAAATGTATTTTTGAACAAAGCATTAAACATTCGGTTTAACTACAATTTTATTTTTTTACTGTTATATTTGTTATGAATAATAATAGATGAATATAATTTGAAAATAACTTATTGGTTCACTCAGGTGATTTGGTCGGCACGAACGTTTGAAGCCTACGTTAAACAAGGGGAGGAAAAGAGTTCAGAAATCATCGTATCTTATCGCCCGATGAGTCACATGGGTGGCTTTTCGTTTGACATTTATTTCTCTCTTATTATTGCAGGAAGCACTTTATACTTTCCAAAATTTATAAGTAACAAGGTAACGTTTTATTGAAATGTTTCAATTGAGATTTTATGCAGTTTAATTAATGGTCCAGTCTAAGCTCTATAAGTATCTATCGTTTTATTCTAGGCAGCCAATATTTTGTCCAATTGATTTAGTTAGGAGACCAATAATAAAATTAGAAAAATAAAAGATTTTAGTAAACTATTTGGTTTAGATTATTTGTAATTTTCTGGTATTTCCTATAAAAGTTATTTAGCAATTATTTTATAACATTCACAGTAAAACATTTGCTACTGACGAAAAAATAATTAAAATATTATTACCTCAAAATAAAATTTAAAAAGGATATAATGATGGACGTAAAAGAAATAAGACCAACAATGTTCATGTCTTCACCATTAGGCTGGGACGCTGTGATTAATTCAATCATCGAAAATGGAAATCAAAGTGCATCAAGCAACTACAGGTCAATAAATCATAGTTTTTATTATTTTAGCAAATAAGAATAATTTTAATAAATTTAATAAAACGAGTGATATCGCCTATCAGTTCTAAACATAGTGAATGTTTTAAAAAATTCTTGCATGGTACAATGAGTCAGTTTAAAATCTCCTTATTTGTAAGAGTGAAAAAAAGCAAAATTTATTTAGTTTGATAACTCAATATTTTTAAGCAATCTTTTAAACCCTATAATAAAAGCGTAACCTGCAAAAAAAAACAAATTAGGTGCGTCGTCAGTCTAAAAAATATGTTTAAACGTTTTCTTTTTGTTTGCATGTTGTTAGTGAGATTGGCCAGAAAACATCGTAAATTCGGATAAAATTAATGCGTTTAAAAAAGGAATGACTATTTTTGAGATTTTCAAAACTCAGAGTTAGGTCAACAATAAAAACCAGAGTTTTAATTTTTTTAAAAACGACAATTGGTATAGCGCCGTGTGCAGCAGAAGCCTCTGAAAGGGCGTTTTTTTGTCAATGGGTTGATCCGTTGGTTGGACTTGACTCGATCGAAAATTTTTAACTTGAGATGGGTTGGATTGTGTTGCGCCAAAAACTTTCAAATTGCGGTGGGTTGGGTTGGGTCAAATTAAAATGTTGTTACAAAAATTTTGAATAATTTCGTACTAGATAATACGAGGGTCAAGCGCTTAAAATCAGAGCAAGAATGAACAGGAGAATAAGGGAGCTTGATAGCAGACAGGGAAGGAAATGGGAATGAGATAGAAAAACAATAGAAAAACCACTAAAAACCCCGGACAACGCCGGGTAACCCCCGCTAACATTTAAATAAATAAGTGAATATATATCCAATACACACATATATAGGAGAAACCTGGCACCCTTGATAGCAAGGCACCCTTGATGCTATAACGTTTTTTCATTACTTACTTATTAAAACGACTCAAGTACGGCACCAGTCTATTGAAAATATAAATTCTTCCCTCCTCTTGTGTTTTTTGTTTTAATTTTGGAGTTGTGGTTTCGATTTTATCGATATAATTCACTTTTAAAGGTAAAAAATAATATATATATATATATATATATATATATATATATATATATATATATATATATATATATATATATATATATATATATATATATATGTGTGTAGATATGTATATATATAAACATATATATATATATACATATATACATATATATATTTATATATATACATATATATATATACATATATATATATATATACATATGTTTATATATATATATATATACATATACATATATATACATATATATATATCCATATACATATATATATACATATATTATATATATATATATATATATATATATATATATATATATATATATATATATATATATATATATATATATATATATATATATATATATATATATATATATATATATATATATACTAGCGGGGTTACCCGGCGTTGCTCGGGGGTTTTTAGAGTTTTTTTTATCGTTTTTCTCTAGCTCCCGTTTAACTCCCCGTTTTCTCTCCCACTCCCGGTCGCTTTCCGTTCCCGGTCCCTTTCCCGATTTCGGTCGCTTTCCCGCTCCATCTATCTCTTAATAATTTGTAATAACGCGCAATCGGTCACATTATGCAAGACTGGGAAGCAAGTCATAGACTTCTTAATATTGAATAAAAACATTATCAAGTAATGCCTGTTACGCAATTGTAAACAGTGCTTCGAAAACTTATGCATTGATCATGTATGGGCACATTCGGCCCGGAAGGTTTTTTGGCCCCCTGAGCCGGGGGATCGGAGAAGAAGTCCAAACCTTCTTAACTGTTTCCCCTACTTAACTTTCCAGGCCAAAAATTCCTATGTACGACCATCAAAGGTAATTGCGTAATAAAATTCAAATTTTGTTTAGGTAACAACGTTTGAAGGCTTCAAGCAACTTTTAGCAAATCTATTTTACGTTTTATGGGCTAAAATAAGTTATGAAAGAGTGGAAAAGAAAAAATGAGCGCGAGCGGGAACGGAAACGGGAGAGCAAGCGGGGAAGGAAACGGGAGCAAGAGAGAAAAATGATAAAAAACCTCTGAAAACCCCGAGCAACGCCGGGTAACCCCGCTAGTTAATAATAATAATTGGCGTTAAATAAATTAGATTTGATTGATTGATTGATTGAGTATCAAAGGCCCTTGAATTTTTTTTTATCAAGGTTACCACCAAAAGCAGGATGATAGAATTTTTGATTAATCAGTGAAATTGCTTATGTTTTACAACTGAATAATTGTTTGTCCACCTCACTGTAGCCACAAACTTCAACCACTTGATAGATCAGTCTACGGTCCATTGAAACGATTCTACAACGCTGCATGCGATGACTGGGTTGTTTCAAATACAAGGCCTATGACGATATTTGACATTGTTGGAATTGTAAACAAGGCTAATGAAAAAGCTTTCAGTCAATCAAAAATCATAGCAGGATTCAATATATATATATATATATATATATATATATATATATATATATATATATATATATATATATATATATATATATATATATATATATATATATATATATATATATATATATATATATATATATATATATATATATGTATTTATATATAAATAAATTTATATATATATATACATATATTTATATATATACACGTATATATATACGTATATATACATATGTATATATATATACGTATATATATATATATATATATATATATATATATATATATATATATATATATATATATATATATATATATATATATATATACCTGTTTTTATTATTGGTTTTCTAACAATTTCCTATTAGAACAGCTCAACAAGTTTTCTAGCAAGAAACTAACTATAGTACGATCTTTTCCAAGTTTAATTGAATTAGTTTAAATCATCTTTTCAAGCAATTTAAAATGAAATACGATTGGTATCAAACTGAAACTCATGTTGTTCTTACAGTTTTTGTAAAAAATGCAAAGCAAGAACAAGTGAAATGTGACATCAAAGAAAGACATCTAAATTTTCATGTTGATCTTCCTTCAGTGGAAGATTGTTATCTGCATTTGCACTTGGCTCATGAGGTCTTGCCATCACAATGTCAAGTTAAAGTTATGTCGACAAAGATTGAAATGAAGTTGAAGAAAGTTGAAGGAATAAAATGGAGCAAGCTGGAATATGAGTGTGGAAGTTTGCAGTTAAAGCAAATAAACCTGGATGTTAGTACTGGAAATGAAGTCTCCGTTCACAAATATCCAACATCTAGTCATTATACCAGGGACTGGGATAAATTGGAGAAACAGGCAATACTGGAAGAGAAACACGAAAAACATCCTATAGAAAATATTTTTAGAGAAGGCTGTGATGATTCCAGAAGAGCTATGGAGAAGTCCTTCTATGAATCAGGTGGAACAGTTCTTAGTAACAATTGGAACAGAATGAGAAATGAAAAACTTGAAGTGAAAGCTCCTGATGGTTTGGAATACAGAAAGTGGCAATATTAGTTAAGACAGTTTAATTTGTCAAGAGTATCATTAAAAGATTTTGTAAACTTTTTGTTTTTTTAAATAAATGTTTTTTAAGTTAATCAACTTTTCTAACACACATAGTAAGGTTAACTGACCAATTACTGGCCACAAGCTTTTGACACTATAAAACCACATACGTTTGTTTATGTAAAAACTGTGCAGTTTCAAAATCTCTATCAAACAATTGAATAGCGCCTAATCAAATGATTATTTGATTTAATTGATTTGAAACAAAAGTCATGGATTTTGCATGTAATACATTAAAATAAATTTTTAGAGCCTCTTTTTGAAAAAACTTGATTTTTACTAGTCTTATATTAACTTGCTTTGTGAAGTTGAACAGACCATTTTTGACGTTGATCGGATTTTCTGTCTGACAATGGGAAGTACATAAATTTAAATATATATATATATATATATATATATATATATATATATATATATATATATATATATATATATATATATATATATATATATATATATATATATATATATATATATATATATACAGTGCCTGATCTAGACTTCTTTGAAGGGGGGAGCCAAACTAAATGGCGGGAAGGGCCAAAAAACGGCGGGAGGGGCAAAAAACGGCTACATTTATTTATAGCAACTTTTAGCAAATCTATTTTTTGTTTTATAGGCTAAAATAAGTTAGGAAAAAGTGGAAAAAGAAAACGAGCGCAAGCGGGAACGGGAACGGGAACGGGAGAGCAAGCGTGAGCGGAAACGGGAAAGCGACCGGGAATGGGGACTCCACGACAAAACGTTCACAGACAAAATGTTCAACGACAAAATGTTCCAGACAAAACGTTCACGACACAACGTTCACGACAAAATGAACACCGACAAAACGTTCACAGATAAAATGTTCACAAACAAAATGTTCAACGACAAAATGTTCACGACAAAACGTTCACGACAAAACGTTCACGAAAAATGTTCACGCACAAAATGTTCACACACAAAATGTTCACAGACAAAATGCTCAAAGACAAAATGTTCAACAACAAAATGTTCACGACAAAACATTCACGACACAATGTTCACAACAAAATGTTCACACTGAAAAATACACATCTTATATATAAAAATGAAATGTTTGTTTGTTTGTTTGTTTGTTTGTTTGTTCGGACATAAAATGTAAACGGCAAAACAGATTTAAATGAAATTTGGCACACTTATGTATCTTATTCAAGCGGTGGTTCCTGTAAAATTTTAAATAAATTGGTTCCTCCGTTGATGTTTTATGGACAAAAAACGTTTTGGTCAGCGGTAGTAAGTTGGAGTAAATTTTTTTTCTACAAAATAAAAATAAATTAATTTATAGTTAAATTATACAAAATATTTTTAATTTTTTTTCTTAAGTTTTAAAGGTTTTAAATATAAATATTAAATTAAATAAATATGTGTGTTGTTTAGTGCCGCCCATAGATATCTATGGTGCCACCGGATACCTTTGTTTTGATTTCATAGAGCTCATTGAGGCTCATTCTCTTCCGAACCTCCGACACGACAGCTCTGCTATCGGTAAACTTTATATTTGATTTTAGCAACTTATTTTTTAAATCTAGATAACTTTGGATTTCAGGACTAATCAATAAATTGCGGGTGGAATTTCTTCTATTTAGAGATATTTTGTGCTTCACAAAAAGAGTTCCAGACTTAACAAATTAAAATTAAATCAAATTAGAAATTCATTGTTCATATCTCCCATTCATAAGTAAGTGGCAAAGCTTTGGTAATTTGTTTTTAGTTTTTAAAATCATGATTTACTGTGTATCTTTCAATTTGTTTCGTTTGTTGCACTGCACGTGTTTAATGATGTTATATTATTATTATTATAAGATTATCATTATGCTCTAACATTTTGTGTTTTACAAAAGGAGTTGCAGATAGGAAAAATAAATTTAAATTCATTGTTCATATTTATCGTTCAAGGCTTCTGACTTCAATTGTTCCTTATCTAATATTGTTGAGCGACGAGCTTCTTATCGGTAAATGAGAATTTTTTTTGGGCAGGTAAGTTTTTTTTTATGTGATGGCATTACAACCATTATTATTCATGAGTAGTTATGACTATAAGATTATGAATTAATTTATCGGTCTTATTTTATTTTTTACTTTTCAGAGGAAATTAGAAAATTACATTTTAAAGAAAATCTTACATGCAACACCAATTTATTGTAAAAGTTTCACTGATATATGAGGTGCATGAAATTTGAAAGAAATGAAAGCAAGTGCAGTTATTTTTGTGTTTCAACAAAATCATGAACAAAGTTCTCAAGCCAGCCTATCAATCTGCTGCTGTTTTGTTCAATTTATAATTGCATCATTTGCTAAATAAAAGTGGTACTCTTCGATTGTTCCAAATTGATGATCTCAGAAAACTCTCGGAAAATTCATTAAGTTAATGCTTTGAAGGTTTTTAATATTATTATTACTTCATGTTTTATTTCAATCTGTGTTTTATATCACATTTTTCAAAGCCACGGGTCAACATTTATTAACATGCCACATGTAGCGTTATATGCTTTCTGTAGACATGACACTTAAAAACTAAGAACAACTCAAAAACTAAGACTAGCGATTTTTCGAAAAGCAGCTGTTGAACAGTGTGTGATAAATCTATTGTAAGCATTTATAATCTTACAAGTATTTAAAATAAATATAACCTGTTGAGATATATGAGCGGATTTTAACATTATTGCAGCCGTTAACTAATGAATTCTTTTTTTTTCAGCTTCAGTCAATCATAGTAAGCCTTTGCAGAAGATCACACTTGCAGAGTGGAACCAATACATTAAAGAACACTAATTAAAATTGAGGAAGTTCAGACGTAACTAAACGAGCAAACCAAACAACAACGTGTTAACGAGAGAACAGATCAATTTTGATGACTGTGCACAGCATTCCGCTACAGCCCATCTAAGCCACATTGGGAAGGCTCTAAAATTTAATGGAGGAACAGAAGAGCGAAAAGAAGAGCAAGCTGGAGCGGTAAAGCGTAAAAGCAACCGGGATCGGGAAAAGTAAAAGAGACTGGGGCCGGAAAAGCGACCGTGAGCAGAAATGCGACCAGGAGTGAGAAAGCGACATGGAACGGGAAAGCAAGCGGTTAAGGAAACGGGAGCCAGAGAGAAAAAACGATAAAAAGCCTTTAAAATCCCCGGGCAACGCCGGGTAACCCAGCTAGTTTTGTTTTATTATGTCAAGATCGCTTGCAAACTAATTATTAAGTTATTTTTTGTGGTGTTTATATTCACCATTTTTTTTACCTAAGCAGAGTATGTGTGTATGACAGCATGAAACTAATACATATTGGCAACAATCAACTTATCAAACATTTATTTTAAGTAAATCGTAAAACCATACATGCAAAAAACAAAAAATAAGGATCGAGACTTATTTCTGTTCACTTAATTAAAATTGAAACATCAAATGATCTTCAATTAATAAATAATTGTATGGAGTTATAGCTATTTGACTTTTTTCTTTTTCATCAGAGTAAGTAAATATTCCATATTTTGATCCTTTTTTATCGTCGTTTCATTTATTAACTAGTTAATGCCAATTAATTTGCTTTTGAATACCCTAACTTTATAATCGCTAGAGAGGTATTTTCAATTCAAGTTGAAAAAACGCAAGTGGCTGCATGCTGCTTATTGAGTCGCTACGTTAATTTGGTAATTAAAGCCGGCTATGTTGCTCTTGGAAGCCGATAATTTCTTAATCGCTAGGCTACCACGATCAAGGCTTATTTCTCTCGCTCACTTAATTAAAATTGAAACACAAAATAAATCTCAATTAATAAATAATTGCATTTCTTTTTTTTTCGATCGGAGTATATAACGATTTCATATTCTGACCCTTTTTATCATCGTTCCATTTATTAACTAGTTAATGCGGGTTGGTTTTTTTCTCTTAGATAACCTTAATTTTTTAATCTTTAAAATACAGGCATCAAGCCTTATTTACGTCGCTTGCTTATTTGAAATTGAAGATTCAAGCGACCTCAAATTAGTAACCAATTGTATTTTCTTATTATAGCTATCTCATCTCATCTGTCATTTTCTTTTCTTCTTGCTGAAACAGTTTACAGTCCTCCGATCCAGACTCATCTAGTTGCCGTTTAAGTTAGGGGTTTCAAAAAGGATATTAACATTGCATTTACTATTGTTAACGTTTTATTTGTGCTCATTTCGTGAAACACAAAATATTTGATCATTTAAAAACTAAACTAAAATTAAAAGTTGCAATTGTGAGTATTTTGTCGTGAACGTTTTGTCGTGAACGTTTTGTCGTGAACGTTTTGTCGTGAACGTTGTGTCGTGAACGTTTTGTCGTGAACATTTTGTCGTTGAACATTTTGTCTGTGAACGTTTTGTCGTGACACCGGGAACGGGAAAGCGACCGGAAGCGGGAAAGCAATTGGGGAAGGAAACGGGAGCAAGAAAAAAACGATAAAAACCTCTGAAAACCCCAAGCAACGCCGGGTAACCCGTTAATAGATGTATAAATGTTGCTTTTTATTTTTTTCGTTTTTGGTTCAAGACCTAGCTATCAACTAAAATTTGAAGAGAGGTCGTGTCGCCACTGGTTCTTTGTGAAATGACACTGACAGTTTTTCAGTAGTTTCTAGATTTCTACGATAAGCTAGACTAAAACAAAATGATACAGGGGTACTGGAAATCCGGACCTCCCATTTTCCTCTATAAAATACTTAATAATTTAGAATTTTACAGGTACTCACATAATCCAAAATCCTAATTGTAGCAACTTGCCTAGGGTGCAGAGTAACAGTTGTGATAATGTCTCCTAATCTTGTATTTTTCATCTATTTTATGACCTCACTTAGTAAATCTAGGTCTAGGTCTTAGACAAAGTTATTCTGTTTTACTGTTATTTAAATTTTACAAAATGAATAAATACAAATCTTAAGTTCATTGATATTTTACTGAGAAACTTGATGAATCCTTTAGTAATATCCTATTACATATAACTATGTTTGGAAGTAAATCATTCGCTATAGTTTGTTGGTTTATACAGATACATCTTTTGCCGAAGATCTGATCATGCCTCTATGTTATATAAGCACAATATAAATATATAAGTATTACATTTGAACGAATAAACGTCTCATAAAACACAGAGTTTTACTGGGACTCGAAAGGTGCCGATTGATTCTTACTGGAGCATCACCAATTAGAAAAGAGTCTCTTCAATTTATACGTAACCACGGTATACCACTCACCGATGTTTATGGTGCAACGGAATTTTCAGGCTGGTGATATCCATTAATTTCATGTTCTCGTCCCATTTTTAACAAATTAGGTAAATTTTTTTGAAACAGGCCCACACACAGTTGGTATTGAAAATTGTTTCAGACTCGGTTCTGTTGGCAAAACACTACCAGGTGCAGCAACCAAAATCAATCAACCAGGAATAGATGATGTCGGAGAGGTAACTTACCAAATCTATTTGAACAGTATTTGACAGCTAAAATCAATTACCATCCTTCCTCGTAAGTCAGTATAAACAAAAATCGTCAGTTTAAAGTTTAGCAGATAACTTTAAAACAAGCAAGTAAGCCGTAAAAACGGGATTTTTCCACAAATCTCTTATATTTCAAGATTTATCGGCTTTTTATTTATTGTATTTTGTTTAAATTTTTTTAAAATTTATATACGTAAAAATCTATATAATTGTGTTTGATTTGTTTTTTTTTGAAAACTAGATAACTAATATTTTTAATTAAAAATAATTTGTTTTCCAGAATTTTTTTAAAATTTTAATGAAATGCAATGTCACAAGGCACGAGCTCATATTTAAAATTTGAGCTTGATTGGATTACGAGAAGTTAGTTAAATTTTAAGGTTTGCAAGCATTCAAGCAGACTAGCAAGACTGGCGATAAATTTAGTATAAGGGAATTAAAAACAAACAAACTTTGTGTCGGTTCCAGATTTGTGTTTACGGCAGACATATTTTCATGGGTTATTTAAATATGGAAGAAAAAACAAAATCAGCTTTTGATGAAAACCTATGGTACAAAACAGGAGACTTGGGAAAAACTGACGTCGATGGATTTCTTTATATAACTGGGCGCTTAAAAGGTTTGTAATTTGAAATATTTTAAATGACTATTATGTTTTTATTAAAATGTAAGGTTTGCAATTTTAGATCTTCTCATCTTGTCAACTGGTTTAAACGTTTCTCCATTCCCAATTGAATCAAGAGTCATAATGCGACTTCCTTGTCTTAGTTATTGTATGCTTGTTGGAGAAAGGAAACCACATCTCTTGGCGTTGTTGTCTTTCAAGGTTATGTTGAATCAAATGTTATTAAAGGATAACTTATGAAACTAAAAAAATTTAAACCATTGCTGCTCAGCCAGATTCAGATAAATTAGAATTTATAACAAACTTTTATATGTAGTAAATTTGATTTCTATTGACTTTGTCTTTGCAGTGATCAATCAAAAATGTTTTAATAAGTAATATTAATATTAAACATTTAAGAAACTCAAAACTCTTATATAGGTTTATATATCTATATGTTTTATTCAACTTTAATAATTCTAACAATAGTTAATAGCTCAAACTCCAAGTTAAGTGTTTAAATCAAATTTAATTAAAATTAAATTAAAAAACATTAAAAAATATTTATGAATAAAAAAATTGAATACTACGTATTTCTAAAACAGATTTTGGAAATTCTATACTATTTTATTAAAAGTTATGCGTTTAAATAAACAATACTTTTCTCTATATAGCGTTTAATTGAGAAAGAGAGAGATAGAGAAAAAGAGAGAGAGAAAAAGAGAGAACGAACAAGTGAAGCAAAAAACAAAGTTTTTTAAAAACACACTTTTATATAATCGATTGTGTAGGCCACATTCTGTTACATAAACAACGAGCATATTAGCATAGACACTAAATAGTTCGACGAAAATATCAGAAATAATAATTTGATTAAATTTCGTCCAATCGATCCGAAAATTTGAAAGAATGCATTGTTAATCAGTTCGGAGGTATGTTTAAATTTTTAAGTTCATCGGGAAGTTACTTTAAAATCGATTGCAAAATTTGACGACAGACAGACAGACAGAAAAGTCAAGTTAAGTAAAAGTGTGTAAAAAGAGGACACAAGATAAACCAAGGAAGAAAAATAGGAAAAAAGAAAGAAAGATATGGCGAAAAAAGTATCGAGAGAGAGAGAGAGAGAGAGAGAGAGCACAAAATAGGGAGAGCGAAAATTAAAAATTGAGACTAGTGAGAACTTTTATTACTCTACTGTTCTGTTTTGTAAAGTAAAGCCATTTTTGTGATTTTCCAATAGAAACAGAAGAGAATCATTATTAAAGCCAATATGCAGCAAAATTTCGTTTTAAGGATTTGCAAGTGTTTTCCCTGATACAGTAACATATTATTATTTCTCTATGTATATTTAAATAAATTAACACCTTTAACAGACTGAAAAAGACATTCATTCCGACAAGCCATCAGATAAGCTGTCTTTAACCTCTGTCAGGTGGTGCCGCGAGAATGGAAGCAACGCTAGGTGAGTAGCACATGCAAATGACTAAGTTATTAACTTTTGAAGCGCTGGTGGTATAGTGGTAGGGAATTCTCCTGTGGACATTAGGGACGGTAGTTCGAATTACGCTGGCGTCACCAGCGTCTGCATGGGGTGTGGGTAGGCGCCAATAAATGGCTGCCTCTGGGTGTTCTGTAAAAATGGGCCCACATGTAAATAAAAGTTGGTTGAAGTGAGTTTGTGGCTTTGAACAATTAACGTCAGGTTAAACAAATCCGGCATACCATGCAAATTTTGTGAAACATGTTGCCCAAACGCCGCCTCACATGTGTCATCACCACGAACCTCACTCATGCCACCACCACCGAACTCGATAATTTCTAAATCCGATTTTCCAACACGCCAGGAGTTGTCTGTAACTGGGCGCCGGCACCACCAGGGACCTCCAAAATTTCTCTGACGGATCCGACGACTTCCAAATAACTTGTCAGAATCCAGTAACACTCAGCTATAGAGCCCACGATGTCTAGGATGTTAATCTGGTTGCCATTAATTTGTCCAAATTCATCAGATAAAAAATAATGAAAAGTCTCAAGTGGATGAACAGTTTTTGAGAATAACTGGTGAAAGAGTATGCGGTTCACAAGAGATATCTTTCTAGTCTTTTGAAATTTGCTCAGTTGACTGATAACATTAATATTACTATTAGACGAAGATGTGCGAAAATTTCACGTAGATTCGAGTAATCAAAATTTTACTATTTTTTATGAGTTTTGACTCAATTGGTTTTGGGGTTGCTAGATTCGGGTTTTTTGTACAATTATTCTGTAAGTTTAGCAATATATAAAATGATTCTATCTGTCAATTTCATACAATGGAGGAGCCAACACCACATTTTCCGACTTATTGACTTACCCATCCTTGGCTTCAAGAGAACGTAAAAGTTTTTTCTTATTTGCATCATCATTGCCCATAAAACGTTGTAAAATAAATTATTTTATATAAATATTTATTTAAAACTAGCAAAATTACCCGTCGTTGCTGGTGTTTTAAAGGTTTTTATCGTTTTTTTCTCCCTTACGTTTTTCCCCGTTTGTTTTCTCGCTTTCTGCTTCTTATCGTTTGCTCTTCCGTTCCCGGTCGTTTTCCCGTTCCCGATAGCTCTCCCGTTCCCGTTCATTTTCCTGTTCCCTCTCGTTCTCCCGTTCCCGTTCGCGCTCATTTCTTGTCTACTACTCTATCTTAATTTTGTTTAGCCCATAAAACGTAAATAAAACTGGCTTAAAATTGCTTGAAACCTTTAAAAATTGTTACGTAAACTAAATTTGAATTTTATTGCGCAATAACCTTTGAGGTTCGTACGTCTTACATAGGCACTTTTGGCCCGGAAAGTTTTTTAAACTATATGAACAATTTCGTTGTTACCCAAATCCGATAGTGACTGTTTAAATGGTGTTTATTTCAAATCTAGAATCAATAGCAAATTCAAAATCTGAAATTGACAGAAAAATTGGTTTTAAAACACTTTTTGTTGTATTTTCCATGTATTTGTACAAATATAATAAATTTATATTGCATTTACTTTTGTTCATCTATTAGTACTTTATCTGAAATTGTGAACAATTGTGACGAGAGAGTAATGAAAGCAATTCAAAGTGGCATCGACGACGTTAACAAAGAAGCACCATCGGTAGCCCATGGTATTTACAAATGGACAATTCTTTCAAGAGATTTCTCTTTCGCTGGCGGAGAGCTCGGTTAGAAAGAATATTAAATCTGTTTTTGTATAAAAGTGATTTTTTTAATTTCTAAGGTGGACTACTCTTTTACTAGGGGATTTTTAAATCGGTTCTTAGCTTGAAATAAGTTCTGCATATGATTTTATATGTTTAAATTGCAGTATTTCTTAAATACAATTGTTTAAAAAAAACTTTGGAGTGACTCTGAGCTGCATCAGGAATCATATGAACAGTAATTGATCAATTCCACAATCATTAATTTTAAATAATAAAATTAATTTTTAAGTTGGAAACATTATCAAAATTATAGTTTCAATTTTTAAATTTAAAAACAAATCTACTACAAACTGATGTTAAAACTAATGTGAAATCAATCTAGATATGCAACCAATCACGCCATTTGTTTGCATCTGCAGACGATTTCTTAAATAAGTTTTATTTCCAATTTTATTCATAAAAAACAATATTTTCGTACCATAAATTTTAAAAATTATTTCTAAATTAATTTAAAAAAAATATTGGTAAATGATTTTTCAAAAAAAACTTAAAGTTTAAAATAAAGACTTTTTTTTAAAAAACCTCAATTTTAGCATAAATTTTAGCTCATATGTTAATTTTATTTTTAACTAAAAACTGTTTTCTTAAGCAATGAACAATAAAATATTTATTTGGTTGTCAACTAATCGATCAGCAAGATGCAACCAGCGTAACAAAAATTTAGGGATGTCACTGGCACCCAACCCGAACTCATAGTTCGGTACTACACGGTTTGTTGGATACCCGAACTCAAGCGTTTGAAAGCCTGAAACCCGAACTCAAACCCGAACTTTTGAAAAATAGAGACCCACACCCAGACTTTTGAAAAAATGAAACCCGAACTCAAACTTTAGAAAAAGAGAAACCCGAACCCAAACCTACAGTTGTGAAGAAAAACCTGAACCCAGAATTTAAAAAATTAAAACTTTAACCTGAGCTTTGAAAAATGAAAAAACTTTGAGTTTTCTAAATTTGGTATATTTATTAAAATTTTGCATATTTAAACATTTTTCTAATTGTGATAATCTCTGTAGAAGTCGATGCCTTTGACCTAGTTAGATCCGCAACAACTTTTCGGCCAAAATGTAAATCTAAAACAATTTTGGAGACACAAAGATGCAATGTTTATTTCTCCCAAACAACACACATCATAATAAAATGCTGTTTTATCTACAATTCTGCTCACTCACTGGCAAATACTTTGATTAAGTTTCCGCGAACCATTCAAACAATTCGTGATTGAGCTGTTCCTTTCCGATAAAATCGCCATTTTAAAGACTTTTTAAAATAGCACTTTCTTCCCAAAGCCTAAAAATTGTTAGTTTTCAAATCAAAGACGTTGGGGTTGTCATTTTCTTTTGTTTCTGAACTTTTGAAATTTTTTGAATAGATTTTGGTGAAAACCAAACAAAAAATAACGTAGAGTTAATAAGGGATTTTATTTGAATTACACTTGCTTAGCTTAATTCTTATGAAAAAGTCTGATTTTTTGCAACAAATTAAAAATTATTCTTTTTAAATTTATTATAAGACACAGAATTAGCGATCTTTTATTCATTGCTTTATTGCGCGTTTATTTTGTACCAGCACTTGACGCACGCTTCGCGCGCGTGTGAGTTTTTACATATTAATAGTAAAAGATATAATAAAAAAGTAAAAAATAATAGAAAAATCCGGGCCGAATAAATGTATCTATTGCTTTTAACGTCCGATCTTGAGGGTGCTGTTCTGGATGACTTTTACTGAACTACCCAAACCGACCAAACCCAAATCCGAAACTTCAATTTTAAAATCCGAAGCCGGAGTTTTGAAAATCAGAAAAATCAACCTGGAAATTCATAAACCAAAACCGTAACTCGAAACAGCCAAAAAGCCAAACGCGTTTCATTCCTAAAATTTTTCACAAACTAATACAAAGATTCGCAAAGATGTTTTGTTAGAGCTGCGAATTAATCGCGATTATTTCCGTTAATTAACGCTGAAGAAAAAGCGCGCATTAAAAAATTAACTTCGTTAAATATTTTAACGACTAATCTAAATTTTGCACCAAAATATAATATTAATATTTATTTTTTGTTATTAAATGCTTTTATTTAATTTCACTTGTCTTTCTGTTTGTTTTTCCGTGGTGATAAAATCTTAGAAACAAAAATTCACCCACTTTTCGACCACCTAGAGCTCTAAAACTTTCAAGAAAACTTTATTTTGGATGACAATACATGAATTGAATGTTTCCGACATGAATTAAGGCTTAAATAAATTACAATTAATCAAATCAAATTAATCAAGTTGTTTATGTCTAAGTTGCCAGAGGTCCAAAATAATTAAACAGTACGGATGTTTATTTATAAGTCGCCAGAGGTCCAATATACAAGATTGAGCGTAACAGTTGTTTTAGATTCAAAAGTTTTAGCTCGTTGACTCTGATAAAAAAGCAAATAAAAGCATTTTGTTTAATTTATTTGAGAGGGAAAGAGAGAGAGTAGGTACTGTGTCTGAAACAGAAATTTTATCTAAACATATTGCGCTAAAATCACAATTAACTCTCGATTAAAATTTATAATCGTATGCGAATAAACGATTAAAAAATTTAATCGATTCACAGCTCTAGTTTTTTTATCATCACTTGTTAATGCATCTATGATAACTAAAACTATTTTTGCAATGATTTTATTTTATTCGTTTCTGTTTTCTATTTGTAGGTTCGACTTTCAAACTGAAGAGAAAGTTTGTTTGCGATCTTTATAGCAAAAAGATTGACTCATTATACAAAGATAAAAGTAACGAAAAAAACATCCCAAAACCTGGAATTTGGTTATGAAAACTATAAATATAAATTATTTTTGTAAATCATGATGTGTTTTGAACTTAGTTAATTAGATTGTTTTATAGTTTTTCGGGATGTTTGCCATAGTTTTGTTTTCCTGCTTTTTTTTGCAACTCTACAATACTTACATTTAACTTATATAAATTACAACTTAATTTGTTTGCAGAGATGTGTTTTGGTTTGACTTTTGCTTGTATTTTTTGTTTTTTTTTATAATTTTAAATCAACAGTAAAAATATCATAATGTTACTTAGTTTTTGTTTGCGTTTGGATTTTCCATTCAATTTTGTAATCGTTCAACAAATTTCTAAAGCATTTATATATAAAGTCGGTTCAGGCAAACATTTTGTAGCGGGTTGTGTGTAGAGGTAAACACGGTAATGTGGACAGCAGAAATACCACAAAAACGGAACGGAACACCGCAGTAATGAAAATGTAAAAAAAACGCTGTGAGGTTACTGCGAGGATAGGATGAGCCTCTACGGTAATTCCGCAGGAATATAACTATATTTTTTTCTATAAAATTTTAGTTTTTTTCGAATTCATACAAAATGTTACCATGCACTACGTTTTTTTTTCTAAAATTACTTTTTCCTCCTAAACTGATTCAATTGCAGCAGCTCAATTTTCTCGAGGGTTCAAATCGTTGAGCATTACCTCGAATCTTGGTTCATTTTCTTGAAAACTATATCATTTCGTGGCCAGGTTCTCAAAGGTTTTTTTTCACCAGCTGTTTTGCTGCAAATCTAGGCATCCACTTGTTCTCCCTCAACTGATATATTTGATTCTTTACTTTGTTCTCTCTTATTACCACAACTGTTACCATTTTTATCGTCACCAGCATGAAAGACTTCCAGATACCCCTGCAAAGCCGTTTCGCAAAATATTTGCAATTTCCAGGACCATTAAAATTCATAACAGTCTCATCATCCGTACAAAATTTTTCTACAACCCGCACACAAAAATCTCTGAAGACCCCCAAGCAAACTCCGATTTTCCTAACATGCGGGAAGTCGTCCGCAATCGGGCACCGGCACAACCAAGCGTCTCCGAAACTACGACGATGGGTCCGATGACTCAAAGAATGTGTTAGAGTCCAGCTACACGGTCCAGCTTGGCAACATGTAGCTACAAAACTGGATCTAAGTTATTTTTCTGCTGTCGTACTCTACCTGATCCGCGTGGTCTATCCGGCTGGTATCTGTTCCATGTTCCGAAGCACAGCTAATGAACTCCGGTTAACACTGGGTTTTGCCGCAGCAACTCACAACATTTTCTTGACCAGCACCACTGCCTCAGCCGTCTCTACGACCATACTCTCAACAGCCTTGCCATACAGATAACACTTTAACAAACCACAGCCAGAAATACTGGTGTTTTCTGACATCAACGTTGTCATTGCAGGACAGCAAGATGAGGTGATGGAAATGCGTCTGTAGATGGCTGGGTGACTAGTAAAACCATTTTTGTGAATTGGTAAGATGTAGGCTTTTTCCATTCCTTAGGGCCTAATTTATGATTTTGGAAAGATATGTCAAAAATGTGACACAGTGGAGTTGAAATGCAATGTGCACATTTTTTTAGAAGGAGGTTGGGTAAACCTTTTGGGCCAGTAAAACAATAAGGAGGTTTTTCGAGAATAAAAAGCAAAAAGTGAAAAGTTCCGGGAATGAAAAATGTTTAACAAAAAGCCTGAAAATATTTTTTCAGAATTGAAATATTCCAGGAGTACAAATTAAATTACCAGTCAGTTTTTTCAGCAAACTATTAATCAAAACGTTTGAAACAAATCGTTACAAAAACTGAAGCCATAAATCAAAATATGACAAAAAAACTTTGTTTAATAAATTAGGATTGGAAATGAGAACAATGGAAAATTGTTTTAAAAAATGTATGCTAGATAACGTTCTTAATTGCTTCAACATGTTCTAATAAATAGAAACGAAAAAGCAAATATTCTTCAAACATCGGCTGCGTTGTTTTGTTATTTAAAACTATCTAACTCAATTGAATATGAATAAACATTTAATATTATTATTAATGTTCGTGTCTGGATTCTTCAAAAAGGTTAGCAACGACATAAGTGAATGAGATTATTCAGATAATAACTTTTTTATATTTTTGAATAATGCATAGATATCAATGGCTCTAAGTATTTCAATAACTTTGTTTAAATATTTTATCTTAGACTATATTGAATTGATTGTTTTTACAGTTCTATGTTTTGGCTTTCTTTTCATCTTTAGGTGAGAGCCTTACATTACCACCATTCTAGAATTTATGTACAGAGATGGACACAAGTTATTTTTGTTAAGTTAACTTTTTACTTACTTGTAATTAAATAACTTGAGTTAAGCCATTAGTTGCAACTGATGTAAAAAAAAAGTTCCAACTAAACTAATAGAAATAAATAAACTTTTTTAACTTTTCCCCAATTTTTATTTGCAAACTTTGGTCATTTTTATTTTAAATATCGTTATTAAGGATTAAGAAAACTCAATGTTTACATTTTTATTTTCTAACCAAATTGCATTTAAAATTATTATTTCTATTTTTAAAATATGCTTAACTTATTTCAATAAAAACAACATCGGTCTTATACCCTGATAGCTTCTGAGACCAAATTGGGTCGTGGTTTCAATCTTAATTGCATAAAAAATTCAACATTTCAATGGTTTTATTTGTCATTCTGCATCTTCGAGCAGTCCAACATCTGTCCAGCAGCACTAAAATATTGTTCAACAGCAACAGAATTTGATTTAGCGGCATTACTTTTTTTTAAATGCTTCAAGGAGGTAGCACTACAGCAATCGCCTACATTAACATTTCTTAAGGTGTCAATCGTTTCATGTTTGTCACTTTCAATTGATATGGCATCTGATTTGAACAAACTGAACGCCATCTTGAATTTTTCAAAAATTTTCAAATTCTTCAAAGATTTAGGCTAACATGTTACTTGGAGCAATTTTTCTATGAAAATCCTTTGACATTCAATAGAAGACAAAACTATGTGAATGGTTTCGGGTTCCACATAATGAAGTGTAACTCCTAAATATTTTTTTATATGTATTCTTTATTAACTGCTAGAAGTGTAATTCCTAAATATTTCTTTTATATGTATTTTTTATTAACTGCTAATCTATTGAATACTACACTACTACACGAGCAAGTTTTTTCATGTTTCTAATAGCACGAATTCTATCATTTAATGTCGTTCTATGTACCTCACACCTGTTTGCAGCCTGACTCACTCGTCACCTTATTAATTACCTTTTCTTCAGATGTATGCATGTTGGCAGGATCCCAGGTGCTCAACTTATTCTTTTTTTTACTTTTATAACCTGACATCATTTGTTTAGGTATATACCTACAAACAAATTAAACAACTTAACAAGTAGACTTTAAAAATCCTTTTTCATTTATTGCAAATTTTTGTTTCTAAACGACATTTTTTAATTGTATATATGTTTGTTTTGTTATAAAACATAGATAATTGATATTTTTAATTGCAAAATAATATTTTAAAATAATTTTCAAATTTTAATAGAATGCATTGTCATAAAGAGCGAGACTATGTTTCAAATTTCAGCTTGATTGAATGATGGGAAGTTAGTTAAATTTTATTTTCAAGGTTTGCAAACAGTCAGCAAGCAAGACCGGCGGTGAAGTTAATATAAAGAATTTATAAACTGCATTCATTTTTAAATCACTTATATTAACTTCACCGCTGGTATTGCTTGCTTGCTTGATTGTTAAGTCTATCACTGACGTCCACCGATCATTAAAACCGTGTTCTACAATTTACAGTCATCTAGGGCCTACAAATTCACATGATGCCTACAAAAGTAAAGTTTGCATTAGCAAAGTCAAATATAATCTCTTAGTGTCATCTGCCGCATTAAGTCATTTTCAAATGCTGTAGTAATGTCAGGGATGTTAATGACTTTGATTTAGTCACTAGTTCATCACTTGACAAAGATTTGTCAAGAAGAACATTAAATCTTTTATACAATAATACACGCTTTTATTTAACTCACACTGTCTGTATGTCTGTTTTTGTATCGATTTTTCGACCACTTCTACAAGTCTAATTGACTTGAAAATTTCCTAACACTTGTATTTCCGCTAACAATTCAATATTTTAATACTTTCATGTCATAAAAACACTTAGTTAAACGATAATTAACTAAAATACGCCAAAGCATTTAATACGCATGCTGTGGATTTACGTCTACATAGTGGGCGATCTGTCTGTCATTGCGACGTATCACGCACACATATAAACGCCCATACACCAGCGACAAGGGAAGTGGGTTAAGTCAACCTACATTAATAGCCAATACAAAAAGGTTTTTTTAAATATTTGAATCTACAATTGAAATTCTTTTTGAATATTTGAAATTACAATTAAATTTTTTTGAATATTTTGACCACCAAACCCACGTGGTTAATGGTAGTGCTGTACATGATTAGACGCACCCAAAAAAGAGTTTAGTAAACAACCAGAGTTGAGCAAAGACGTGTTTTTTTGTACGTGTTTTCACCACCGCAACATTGATATATTTTGCAAAAATGTTTTGACAAGACTATCAAGTAAAAATAATAATACGAAAAAAAGAAACTTTTTTCAAAATACACGCTTTTATTTATGTGTGGAAAATGCACTAAAAAATATAAATTAATGTTTCGTCTTTGCTGTTATATCTTATCAAAAATATTTATGACTAAAATTAAAAACGTTGGCTGCTCATCATAACCCATGGATTAAGATGGAAATGGATTATGATGAGCGCCCATAACAGATGATAGCCCATCGAAAATCTACTGCTGCATCTTCTGAGAGACGTCGCCTTGAATAATCTGTAAATACGTATCTCAGTTATTTTTTTTTAAATTTTATATTCTATATTGCGCCGACCAAAACAACTTGCATGCAAAGTTCTGTTGGCATTTCTTTGTGCCGACCACCTTGTTACTGGAGACTTTGTAGAACAAATGATTTTTTTCGTATCCCATGGCATTCTTGAAATTTTGACCATCTCTGTAGTGAAGCTGAGAGGAAATTCTAGACTTACTTCACAGTACCAAAATAGTTAACTGCTGCTGAACAGCACTTCTACATCAGCTGAACCAATTAAGTTTACACTGTGAGACTGTGGCCATGATTTAACAAATGACGTCAACACTCAAAAATAGTGTTCACATAATTTACAATAAAAATAAATTAATTTAATGAGACCAATAATCTTCGAGCTTCAAAATGTTTGCAAACATCCCATGGACATCCGGACATATATATATATATATATATATATATATATATATATATATATATATATATATATATATATATATATATATATATATATATATATATATATATATATATATATATATATATATATATATATATATATATATATATATATATATATATATATATATATATATATATATATATATATATATATATATATATATATATATATATATATATATATATATATATATATATATATATATATATATTTATATATATATATATATAGCTCAGTTTGAATTGAATGAACAGATCTGTATAACTTAGCGAGCACTCTAGTCTTATCATAAGACTAGTTTTTAAAAAGTTCTTTATTTATTTTTATTTAATTTTCAACGTGGTATAATGTCAATTGTCTTTCAAGCCACAAGCTACAACACGTGAATGTTGTTGATTCACTAACTGGTTATTTTAGCTTTAGAAGAATACGAAATTAGCTTAGAAAATCAAATCCACTGACACAAGCTACGCAAGTATTTCAAAAAATAATGAAGCAATAGCAACATCCGTTTCCATAGTCTTAATATTTTTTGAGAAGACAAAGTGGGGGCGCACGACGTTGGTTCCCCATAAATCCACCACTGGCTACTACTTACCTCCTTATCCGGTCATCAGGTTTTTTTTTGGGGGGGGGGGGAGGGGGGAATAGTGTATTAGGTTCTGAAATTTTTAGAAAAAGTATTTACAGCTACCCCCTCCCTCGGCTATTAATTATTTTCTATTTTGGGAAGAAAAGTTGTTGATTCGATGTTGTTACGAAGATAAACTTTTTAAATCCGAAGGTTTAAAGAACAAATTTGCTCCCCCAAGGTTTAGCTGAAATAACGCCCTTGGGGGGATATGCTGCTTTATCCAGCTGAAAATTAACAATTTAAAAACTTCAAAAAAGTTCATATCTTAGAATTTTTCAGGGGGGGACGAAATCCGCTGCCTAATCCAGCTATGAAATTGTATGACAGTTAATATGTTTATAAAATTCGAAATAGTAGGTCTTATCCAGCTATGAAAATGTATAACGGTTAAAAAATTTATAAAGTTAAAAAAAGTAAGTAATTATCTTAGAATTGGGGAGAAACGAACAGGTTAACAGGTTTGTAAATTTCAAAAAACCACATATAAATTTTCAAGGGGCATTACCCCCTCGCTCCACCAGTAACGGAAATTTAAAAAAAAATTAAAAATGTTTGTATTGTACGTTTCATCATCATAAACAGGTTGAATCGTCATCCATGAGCAACTCCGATAAACAGATCTTACTTAACATTCACAACTTACTAAGAAGACAGGAAAAAGCTTCAAATATGATTATGCTTGTAAGGAATTTTGTAATTTAAAAAAAAGGAATTTTATTAAAAGGGTTGTTCAACTGTTTTAAAGCCTTCTTTTACTTGACCATTCTGTGTGCCAAGTAAGTAACTTTACTGAAATGAAAAAAACACTTGAAAACAAAATTTCAGACAGCAATGCAGCAATGATTTCGCACAATGATTTTAGTCTGAATTGAATTCAATTCAGACTAAAGTCAGAAATGGTCATGGATTCAAATCCAACGATTGCAATAATAGGGAAACCCAGGTTGCCTTCAAATGCTGTTCAATGTTTGAACCTAAGTGATATTAAACCTAAGTGAACCTATTAAATTTAGAGCAAAATCTTGGTTTTTTAATTACGAAGCTGTGATAATTAAATCAATAAACGCTGAGATCAATTTTAATCTTTTCCCCATTTGCTAAACTAAAAGTATAGAACTACTGTCAATGGCAGACAAAATTATTCACGTTATTGAGTTATTATGGGTCCTAATAAAACATTTAATGTTGAATAAATATCTTAAATATACAAAACAACTCAGACATGGAACGATGCTTTAGCCAAGTCGGCTGAAAGCATTGCCAGCAAGTGCAAGTCTGTCCACGGGTTCTTTGACGCGGACAAAGCTCAGTTTGACAGCATAGGTCAAAACATTTACTACATCAAAAAGGGTAAAATTGACCTTAAAAAAGCTGTGATGAAGTGGTATGACGAGAAGAAATATTACAACTTCACGGCAAAGAAGTGTTCCCTCAACTCCAACGGCACTGTTGTCGAGTGTAACCATTATCTCCAGGTCTTTTCATTTTTGCATTATTTTTTTTAAGAGTTGCCGTTATATACATGTGAGAATTTATGAATTTATGCGCTAGTAATTACAATCATTTGATTCATTGTTGATTTATTATGTTTGATCAATCAGTTTGAAGCCGCTTTATTAAGACTTAGGATAAGCAAAAAATGGATTTTCAAATGTCGTCGCTAAATTTTAAATATTTAAAATTATAATATGTAATCTGTTTATACAGAATTAAATTAAAATTTTTATATTTATTTATTCAGTTAGTTACTGCCATTACTTGCTTTATTGGTTGTGGAATCGCTAACTGTCCAGACTCAATGACCATGTTATTCTGTAACTACCATCCTGTGTTAGTGATTACATATTTATTACAAACTAGCGGGGGCACCCGGCGTTGCCCGGAATTTTAGAGGTTTTTCTAATGTTTGCCTCACTCGCTCCCGTTTCCTTCTCCGCTTTCCCGTTCCCGTCGCGTTCCCGGTCGCTTTTCCGCGTATATATATATATATATATATATATATATATATAATATATATATATATATATATATATATATATATATATATATATATATATATATATATATATATATATATATATATATATATATATATATATATAGTTCCCGCTCGCTCAACCGCTCCGCTCCGCTCATTTTGTGTCGGATTTCATTTTTTTTTCTATATTTGATTCCCCTTGACTCTCAAGGTTGTGTGAAAATTTCATTACGATCGGATGAATGGTGTAGCAATGCATGAATAACATATATATATATATATATATATATATATATATATATGTATATGGTCTGGGCATAAAGGTTTCAAAAAAATTATAAGCAGGTCTCTAAAAAATTAAACAAATCTCAAAAAATTCTATTTAAATAAATTTATAATTTAATAAATTTTTTTGAAGAGGTTTAATATTATAATTTCTGGTGATGAGGGAACATATTTTTTGTGGATATTTGTGCAAGAATTTTAAATTGTCTTCCACGCAGGTCATCCGCTCAATTAAAGTCAAACGTTTTAAGAATAATTTCAAAAGGCAATATTCAATGGTCCACAGATGAACTTTCTGAATTTTTTTAGAATGACCACACATTCAAACTTAATTCATTTGCTCACTTATTTATTTATTCATTCAATTTATATAATTGTTATTTTGTTCATTATTGAGAATCAAAACGAAGTGCCAACTCGTTTAGAAAAGCTCAAAATGTAAGAGAATGTCCAATAATTTCTTTCGTATAAGTACGTTTTCAAGCATTCTCATAATGTAAACATACAGGATTGTTTAAACTGTTAATTTATTTAAGTCAAGAGCTCTCTGACTTCTGTGAAGAGCTAATGTAGCAATATTGATAAGTATTTTTTTATATTTCTTGACTGTATCACGTTTATACAAAATACAGAAACGGGAGCGAGAGAGACAAACACTAGAAAAACCTCTAAAAATCCCGGGCAGCGCCGGGTACCCCGCTAGTAACCAAATATATGAGTTTCTTTGTTAATCATTATTTTCCATTTCGTTATAACAACTTGTTTATTATTTATCGGGTCAATGTATATTGCAGTGAGTTGGGTTGGCAAAAGTGTATTCGTGGATAACTGATCCAGAATAAATAATTATATTATAAACTACAAAAACGTTTGTAACATATAAACAATATAAAAACAGCATAAATTATGAATCTAGAATTATTAAATGTTAGTCAATTTATTTTTGCAGGGAAAATTTGAATGGAAAACTGCCGTTTAAAATTGGACCTCCTTGCTCTAAATGTCACATAGGTGCTAAATGCTCTGACAAACTCTGCAAGTCCAAAAACCCTCCATAATGCCAAACAAACAATTATTCTTAAAGATATACATTTTTGGTGCCTCAAATAAAAACTCATCTGTTATTGATACATTTATTTTTCTGAGATATCATTAAATTAGTTAAACTTTTTGTCGCCATTTTAAAAACTGATTAAAATATTAATAATATAAAAAAAGTTATTAAAACAAGCGTGTTTTAAACAAATATAACTCTATTTGCAGTAAGTACTCCTTATCACATTATGATAGCTAATAAAAACAAACAAAGTATGACGATAAGATTTCAAGTAGTTTCAGTTTGTTTGTTTCAACTAAAATGTTGATTTTAACAGAAAAAGTGAAACGAGAAAGAAATAGAAACGGGTTGACAGATTAATGCACCTCTGAGATAAATTATTAACAGTTATATATCGAGCTGTGGATCAAAGATCAATCGGGAAAATTTGATTGACATTACCTAATTAACATTCCAGGAAAACGCATTTTTTAACTCCCTCCTAGATGATTATTCAAGGTGCGACCATTGATTAGTCATTAACTTTTAAGAATTATAAAATTGGTTCTATGATAAATTAAAAAGTAAACATTTTAGATTCGTGAGAAATAAATTTTAATTATTTTCGGCAAATTATTTAAGCGAGAGCTTTTTTAGCGGCGCAGGCGGGTTAAGTAGCTCTCGAGTGCTTAAATAAAGAACTGAAATTCATCTCAATAAACTCAATTGTTCTCATTAATGGAGATATTAATAGCACAGTCATGTGGATCTAAGTACCCCGGTTGATTGGTATTGTAGCAGAGCCCAAGTATTTTGTGCTTTATATACGGGACGAAATGTCCTGCAGGAACATGCTTGATCGAATTCTCAAACCTTCTCAAGAGTTTGTAGGTTTTTTATTTTGAATTTTGTCGTTGAATTTTTGTAATGAATTATTTAGATGTATCGAATTAGCTCTAAAATAAAAAATACGTTTGTTTCATATGTTATCTATTAATTTTTCTAAATATAAACAATTGTCGTACACTTGGGTTTTGATAACGATACCAACTTCTTAGAAATTACACACGAAATGCACGGATTTTTCGTAAATGCTTTCTGCTTGTTTACGCGAGCTAATTATTATTATGTTACAGTAATTTTACATCGACGCTGACATGTCTGCCGCCGCCGCCAAACTGTTCGACACCTTCGATGCTGATAAAAGCGGAACTGTCTCCATCGACGAAGTTTCAAATGGATTTAAATTCTTCGATAAAAATAGTAAGCTGCCATTTTATGTAACAACTTTTAATAGCTTTATTACGTTTTCTATTGGCCACAGTTTGTTTTGTTATGACGTCATCCCTTTTGCTTGATGGGAGGGAACTGAGATTAAATGTTACAATTGTTAATTTTAAGCAGCTGGTTCGATCTAAAAGTCTTGTGCATTTTAACTAAAACAAATTATAATAGACTGCTAGACCAATATTTTCTGCTTGTAAATAATAAGTCTTTAGTTTTTTCAAAATACAATCATTTCTAGAAAATGGTGCTTGTAATTAGGTCAAACACTACTCTATGACATCAAGATATAAAGAGACACTGATTAAGCCGTTTTCAGAAAGATACCATGAACTATCAATATGATGATAGGGCATGCAGAGCACCCCTATGAATGTTTATTCAACGGTTGAATAATTGGGTTATAATAATGGGTAGTATAAGGTAAAATGCAAAAAAAACAACATAGGCGTAGGAAAATAGTAGAGCCAGCTGCCTTCTCTGGACCAGGTCTTGCCTCTTGCTCCTTTGGGAAAATTGTTTGAACCCTCAATAAAACTGTTAAATAAAACATTTTTAAGTGATTACGTGTTTAAAATGTGCATTTCAACTATAATTTTATTGGTTATGCAATGAAGTTTTATTAAAAATGGTGCCTCAACTATTATTGTTAAAGTTTTTTTTAACTGTTAAGAAAATAAGTACAAAATTTTAACCCCCCCCCCCCCGCTCGGTCTGCGATTTTTTTTATAGAAAAGTTGCCTTGCGTTTAACCCTTTCCGGGAGATTAAAAACTGTACGCTTCAAAAGACAGCTCCAGTATGCACTGCAGGTCACATCACTTAAAATTCTGGACGAAGTTATTAAGAAATAAATTTAATAGGAATTAATCAGTTTGAATAAAACCTAGTCTTGATGCTTGAGACAAACTTTTCATTGCGAATGCGAGTCCGAAACGTAGCTAATGGCTAATTATATCATAAAACCTTCTTTTTGCTACTTTTTATGGATAGGTAGGTACTCTGGCGTGTTCCTTAGCCTTTATCGATTTCATTGTAAAATGAGTTATTGGTTTCGTTTTAATAGAATATTTATGTTTGCAACACTGGTTATGAAAAGCTCATTTTATACAATAATAACATGTTTGATAAAGTTGATTAAATACAGCGCAGTTACTTATAGTTTGTGATTGTTAAGTTTAATTAACAAGTGACACGCAAAATATCAGATAAAATATAAATATTAAAAAATATCTATAAGCGCCATTAAGTCAACATTTTATCAATTATTTGACATGGCCCTTCAATCTGGAAAAACTCTCAACATGGGAAAGTGTTTTGTTCTTTTCTACTATCATGTGAAGCTATTGAGTCTTGTGAAATGGTGTTATTTATCAGGTTGTTCATTATTATGAAAAAGAGATAGCGATAAGGAAGTCCACTTGCAAAAGCAATAAATCACCAAATCGTATAATTGTTTTCATTTTCAACATTTAGGTACCTACCTACGGTGAAAACATTTTCATCACTTTTATTTAAGACTTATCAACCCCGTCGCAATAAAAATTGTCAGGTGCATATTTTGTAGTTATTCTCAACTTTTCTCAATTTTAGAAAAAAAATCTCTTATTGAATTTCCCACACTGTATTTTTTCCTAACGGATAGCGTAATATACTTTTATATCCCAACCTATCAAAAGCAGAATTAGAAAAACAAAACACTACTGAGAGACTACTGAGGTTCTTTAATATTTAACGACTTAGCGTATTTGCAATAATTTCGGTCGATCGGGTCAATTAGGACAGTAAATCTGTGAAGTGCCAGCTCATTCTTATCTGATTAACACAATGATTGTCGTTGCTATGCCAAATTTGGTTCCAGTTTGTATGTTATAACCTACTCAGGTTGTTATTGCGGCGTTTTGCGGTTATCTTTCAGTTTCAGGGGTCTTTAATTTAAAAATCTCCCATAATATGTAACCCTCAATTGTTTAAGAAATGGTTGACTATGACAACGAAAATCAATTTATTTCAAATTTTAACTCATTTGTAACTATTGAATATGATTGTGTATTGATTGAACTGATTGAACTTAGACGACGGAAGCATATCGGAACAAGAATGGACCGACGTCTACGTAAACCAGTTCGGCGGCTCAGAAGAAGAAGCAGTTAAATTGTTCCAAAAGATGACACAAGCAACTGGGGGAGAATTGGTTCCAGATTCTTTTATGACAATATTCAAAAAGATGGATGCTAATGGTAAGTGACTAAAACGTTACGTACCCACACCATTGTACATTCTGGTTTCCAATAATATAGACATTTTTGAAAGGACATTTTCAGAGTGGCGGTATACTTGTATGCAAAACTACATTTAATAACACCAGAAAAAATAACTTTGTCGTTCTAATTTTAAAAGTCTCAATAAATTAGATTAAATTTAATTACTTGCAGGAGATGGAGTGATTTCTAAGGGAGAATTTGAGACTTACTGGAAAGGGGTGAGAACATGAATTTCCGTCTAACTTGCTCACACGTTTACTTAACTCAATCTTATGAAAATGTCTCACTAAACATGTCAATTTATTATTTTAATTTTTCAGCTCACTCTATGAACCATCACCTCTATTTTGGAACAGGAGCTGTAGCTCAATTAGGACACTTTATTACAATTTGATGTTATAGTTTTTTTTTTAATAAATTGATAAATACACAAAATATGTGTTAGCCATTCGTTAATCTATATATATTATATGCATATATAAAAAGCAATATAGGAAAGTGTGTTTGATCGCTTATCACATCCGAACCGCTGGAGCAATTTGAACAAAATTTTGCTTGATATCTTCATTGAGGTTTTGAGCAATTTAAAAAAATAGATTATTTATTAGGTTTTATTGTCAAAAAACGAGACAAAACCTAAAAACCCGGGCAATGCCGAGTTACCTTGCTAGTCTAAATATTTAATGCAAATTCTAGAAAGTTTTTCTTCCTTATTGAGGTTATACTGCTACATGGAACAATGTCCCCACTAGAGTCCGACCGAAAATGTTTTTTTCATTTTCGGCCAAAATCTAAAGTGGGGCCGAAAATCAAAAGTCATTTTCGGCCGAAAAAGAAAACTTAAACGAAAATTTGGAGGCATTTTCGGCCAGAAACGAAAACCGAAACCGAAAAAAGTCAAAGTGTGCAACTTTTTCTTCAGTCAAACTGTCAAACTTTTTTAAATTGTTATTTAGTGAATATAGTAAGGCTGAACACTATGTTAACCAATTAAACAACTAATTTAAATTCGTTGTCCAGAAGTAACATTAGTAGACTAAACAACGTCAATCAATTCAAATCTAAACAGTTTAAATCAGTAGTAAAAGTTGAATAAACGAATATTATATGCTAGAAATAACAGTTTGTCTACGTTCTCTCCTAGCAAATTGCTACGGCGATCAGCATCAATTTGACCCGTAGCACTGAACATCTGTTCACTGGCAACGCTGGTCGGAGGAGCAGACAGATATTTTCTCACTGCTGGCTCAAGAAAGTGAAACTGGCTGTTGTACCAATATCCGCAGATATTGGTAGAACGCGGAACACGAGGTTGTGCAAGATAGATGGATAACTGCTGCTCGACTGTATCCAGAGTCGATGAGTCCAACGCTGTTTTCGTTAATTCGTCAGATGCGTCAAAGTTGTCATAGACCTCCCACAGACTCGACGAAGCCGGTTTTCTGTACCAAAACACAATCAGCGAACTCATGGAACTTTACTTTATTAGTAGTATTGATAAAATGTTGATTCCCTCACAGCTGTCTTCATCAAAGTTATTATTATTTATTACACAAAAATTCTATATATATGGAACAAATGTAGCTGCGTAAAATCCTGAAAATAAGTAGTAGAGTTGTTCGAGATTGAATTCTTGCACATGTCAAAAAGCGATGTTTCGGCAACAACTGAAAGCGGGTCAAAAAACACTACGACTGATTCATAAAAATTTATTTATCTAGTGGCAAAATCATTTGGAGACGTGTTTATCGCCCATCGTCTCCTGCCTAGTGAACCACGTCAGTTTTCTCACATGCTTTCAATCTTCTAGATATGGCAATCGAACCCAAAATTGAAAGTTCGAGTTCGGTTCGACCGTCTTTGAGTTCGGGTCCGGATTAGTCGCCTCTGGGGCTTTGGGTTCGAGTTTGGTTCGTTAAATCCACGGCATGAAAAAATCGGGTAACATTTATTATATTTCATTTAACGTGTTTTCTAAAACGAAAAATTTCTCAGAGCACAATTCGACGGTGCCAAAAAAAACCGAACGAACAGAAACACACATCAAAAGCAAAGTCAACAACCTTTGTCATACGAAGAAAAACATGAGTTTTAAGTCGTTTTTTGAAAACAGAAACGCTGTCGACATTCGCCAGATCAGTAAGTTCAATCAGTAAATTGTTCCAGGTGTTTGGACATAAAACTGCGAAAGCCCTGGGTCCAAATGTCTTGGTCACACAGAAAGGAACATGAAACGGACTAGAAGAAGCCGAACGAAGGTGAGATCGGCCAGGAAGCTGAGTCACTGGGATGCACAGACCGGAGAGGTATGACGGCGCAAGACCATGGAGACATCGGTATGCAGTAAGAGACAGCTTGAAATCGATGCGCGCTTGCATGTTCATCCAGTGTAGTCAGTCGTGTATCGCTCTCGTAACATGACCTATCGAGGCAATCGAAGAATCAGTCTAGCCGCCTCATTAACAGATCCGGTATTCCAATAAGTAGACCATTACAATAATCTAGCCTAGACAAGATCAAAGCGCGGGAAAGTGCATGCAAAGAATCGACCGCGAAGGATTTGCGAACTGACCTCATCTGTCGTAGATGGTAGTAACTGGTGTTGACCAATTTTGCTATGTGTTCACTGAAAGTCAGTTCGGAATCTATGATGACCCCAAGATTGCGAACCCTGTCGACGAAACGGATGATGTTTCCAGCTATGCTGATCTCGTTGAAGGAGCGGCGATTTAGCGAAATCTTGGGGGGGGGGCAAAGAATTTTTAAATTCAACGTAGAGAATCTTAAATGACTATGCCAATATACACTAGTATGTTGTATTTTCATGTAAAACATCATATTAATTAAAAAAAACAGTATACAAAAATATTAACTTTTATTTAATATTAAAGGCAGACAAAACAAGTATAAGAAAAAACGAGCTTTTCAACACAAACTTTGATTTCAAATACACTCGATTTAGAAATACAAAAAATGTTCAAATTTAGTTTTTTTTAATTGAATCATGTATTGTCATCCAATATAAAGCTATGCTGAAAGTTTCAGCCTCCTAGCTAGTCAAAAAGCTGCTTAAATTTCACTTGCAAGATTTGTGTGCAGAGATCACACACACACACAAACAGAGATTGTAACCTAAATAAAAGTTTGTAACAAAAAACGTTCAAATTATGAGTGTAACAAAGGGTATCTAAAAGATTAAAAAATATTAGTAGAGATATATGATATAACTAAGTATGAAAAATAATACGTTTATCAACTAATCTAAATAAATGAGCTAATAAAAAATCTTGGGGGGCGGGTCGTCGCCCCCCCTTCCCAGCCCCCCTCAATCGCCGCCTCTGCATTTCATCCAATTCATTATCTCCGAAATGCAGCCGTCCAATCTGTTCCCAAACAGACCGTTGTTCTCAATGCCGCAAATATCGCAGATTTGTAGATCGTCAGCATAACCATGAATATTGAAACCATGTTGAACAGCCAGAGTAAAAACATCAGAAGTGAATGTGAGGAAGAACCCTGTGGAACACCATACACAACCGAGGACAAAACCGGAAAGCAAACCTCCATAACGAACACGTTGCTTCCGATCGTGAAGATAGAACCAATCCACAGAAGAGCGGTAGAGTTAATGCCAAATGTACGTTTCATTCAGGTCACGAAAACCACATGATCAACGCAATCGAATGCAGCACTAAGATACAGCATGGCAGCAATGTCACCATCCCACGATCGGTTGCAAGTAGAACATCCGACGTAACTTTGAGTAAAGCAGTCTCTGTCGAACGGCATCTCCGATAGGCAGTTTCATTCTCTGGTAGAAGGTTGCAACTGTCCAGATGACGTAAAATCTGTTTTTTTCACAGCCCGTTCCAAAACTTTTGAGATGAACTGAAGATTCGAAACTGCAGTTGGCGATAACTGGCAGGCAGATAAACATCCAGTGTAGATTTCTTCAAGATGATTGGCGTGATATTTTTAAAAACTTTTATTTAAGTCACAATCTCTGTTTGTGTGTGTGTGGCTTTCCATGTACACAAATCTTGCAAGTAAAATTTAACCAGCTTTTTAACTAACTAGGAAGCTAACTTTCAGCATAGGTTTATATTGGATGACAATACATGATTCAATTAAAAAAAACAAACTTAATTTGAACATCTGTAGTATTTCTAAATTGAGTGATATGAAATTAAAGTTTGTGTTAAAAAAACTCGTTTTTTCATTTATTTGTCTTAAGCTTTCAGTTATATATTACGTGATTACTGTTGTTAAATCGTCTCCGCTTATTGAAAACAAGTAAAGAAAAAACGAGTTTCAAATCGCCTTTAACGTATTGAATAACTGGGACAGGTTCAAGGTTTCAGGAAACAATTACCTACACAGGAGCACCATCACAGTGCTCACAGAGCCATTCATCTATGGTTCGGCGTGAGAGCTAAAGGCTGCCGCTAAATTGTTCCGTTGTTGCTTTGAGTGTACGGAAATGAAGCCCACCTACGCTGCCACCAAATACCGCCAGAAGATTCCACAAGTTCATAGAGACGCTGCTACCAAATACTCTCAGACAAATTCACAAGTTAACAGATACACTGTTAGTCAGTATGATAACAACCATGAAAAGCAACTCATTTTACATGTTACAACTCCATGTTACAACCTCACACTTCTTGATATCTGGAAGAACATTTTCTCTTACATATTGAATAACTGGGCCAGGTTCAAATTTATTATCACAGCCGAACCGCTAGAGCAATTTGAACGAAGTCTTGCATAGAGGTAGTTTTGTCTTCATGGAAAAAATTATTATTTTACGTTTTATCATCAAAAAACGAGAAAAAAACTTGAAAAAAACCAAGCAACGCCGGTAACCTTGCCTGTGTAAAATAAAATTGAACAAAAATACAGCACACGCATCTTAATTAGCAAGAAAAGTATGCATCTTTGTGTAACTGAAAATTATAGGACAGAAAACATTTAAAACAGAGATCAATCAATTTCACTATATATAGCGCTTTTTTCAACGAGGTGTTCAAAAGCGCTCAGCTACAAATTGACTGAAAAGGAAGGTTTTCAGTCCCTGGTGAAAAGAAATGAGAGATGAAGACATAGTGAGAAAAGGGAAGAGAAATATATACTCAAGACATGATAAAGTCAACAATTAAAAAAAACTTGTTACATCAGTTCAAATTGTCAGCAGCTTTTTCAATGAAATTAGCAAGAATGACATCTCTTTGGGAAAGGCCGTTGACATCGTGGGAACTCAAAGTAACTTGAAGCTGGGAACAAATAAGTTATTTGTGATAATACATTCAGCTAATGTATAAATTTAGAATGTAAAACTATACAAAGAAGAAAAGTAATTGTGAACTAACTTACAGGAAATTAAAATTAAAACTTATTTTTACAACAATCCAAAAATGATTTACTACTAAAATTACAAGTTGGAAGAACTTATTGATACAAATTCAACCATAAAAATAATACATATAAATTTAAAAAATTACTTTGTTGTACACATTAAACCATTCTGGGTGATGATCCATTTTTTCAGCCTGCATTGCCACTCTTGTCATCACTCCAAATGACTGAAAAAAATCAATTATTACTAAAATATCTTAAATTTAGCTTTAGTTGTCTTAAAAATCAGATCGCTAAATCTTTAATTTTGTCTGCAAATTCATGATTAAATAAATATTACAATCTAGTTTTACTGCTGTATTTGCATACACAAACTTGGAAAAATCATCTCAAATATGGTTTATCAAAATTTGTATTCATACAAGAAATTAGCTGAATTTTTCAGAAAAATTGTAAAAAATAAACCCAACAAGTTAAGAAACCTGGTTAAAATTTTTGAAGACAAATTCCTTATGTATGGCATCTCTGTTTTCCACCAGTTTCCATCCGGCTTCCAAAAGTGGTGTCAAATGAGTTTTACGCTCTTCCTCTGTAAGTTTTCCTGGCCTGCTAGCCTTATAAAATGACATAATTGCAAAACAATCAGCTTCACATACAAAAATACAAAAGAAAAGAGTGAGTATGCACTACATTACTACATATTAAAATTGAATTAATATGCGGAAATATGTGTGCCTTCCTACCATTTTAGCCAAATGTCTCACAGAATAAGCTGTAATTATGAAGTTTAACCTTGCACTGTACAAAATACTCATAACAGACCGAAGTTCAAAGGGTTACTTTGAAGTGAACCCGAGATCAGAGATGTGTTTTCGTTTACTTTTACATACTCTGCCATTGTAGGGATGGATACAATTATTTTGATATTTTTTATAAATCTTGAGAATTACTTAAATTTTAAATTGATCTTTATGATAAATAAATTTGTTTTAACAAAAAAATTAAATAAATATTATGATATTCACTTCTCATTGATACCAGTAGAGTGGACAATGGAACAATTTAAATCTTATCCTATATAACAACCAATCAAATAAATTGCATTGCCGCTTTTTTTTGAAGTTCAATAACGCTCGGTCATAGATATCTATGCGCTCGGTTAACTTCTGATGTGAAGCAATTAGGCCTTATAGTCATAATGTGTGTCCTCACGTTTCACCCAAAACAAAAGATGCCTACACCAAAGTTGTAAGAAAATGTTAATGCTAAAACTGTTACAGACATTCACTTTTTGAATAACTAAATATTGACCAAAACCTTTGAATCCGACACAGTGATGAACAAATTTCCTACACACCCGTTTTGGACCCTCTCCTTATAATTATAACAAAAGGAGGGTATCCAAAGCGGGTGTGTAGGAAATTTTTTCATCATTGTGTCGGATTTAAAGATAATCCTGTATCCGCCTCTGAGAAATAATACAAACTTGAAATATCTTCTCAATTAATATTAATTTACATCAATATTAGTTCCATGATATAATACTTATTGTTGCATGCTACCGAATACAGTAATTTACGGTTTATAATTAAACTAGTGGAAATAATATAGCCCAGTTGACTACTTTTTTGAATGAACAGAAATAGAGTGCTGATACACATGGGAGAGGCGCTAATTGTAAAACAAAGTTAGCCCATCAGTCAAGCCACATTGGCACTGTAGTAGGTGATCCATTCAGGTGCATCTTTAACTTTTTTTTATAAAGCTCTAATATTATCAGCCATAAACTCAAAATAATTACTATAAACTTATTATTACCACATATTCGATAAAAAAATGCACAAACTTCTTATTCTCTCTAGTTTAAAGAATGATTTGGATTTAAAAGGACCAAAAATGGCAGCAGACAGGTGATATCAAAGTATTTCCTGTCATGAATCGTAATGATTTTCTGTTTACCACCTCCTTTATACAAACGTAAGACTGGCTCACCATAAGCAGGACAGAGTTTGGTTAATCTGGATGTCAGCATTTGCTATAAATTTGGAGTTCGCAACAGAATGACTCAGCAAATCACACCCCAACAAAATACCCCAAATATTCTTAAACACAAAAAAGAAAACGCTATTTAACCAAATTTGAAAATTAGTGAAATTGCAAATGAATAAAGAAGAATATATTAAAAGTTATATTTAAAATTATTTAAATATTTTAAATCATACAACAAAACAATAAAAATAACAAAAAACTCAAGTTTAACGGACACCGAATGGTTAAAAAAAACTTTTTCTGTTGAAAAACTCATAAAATAAACAATTAATTTCTTGAATAAATTTTAAATCCATGACACGATATTGAAATGATAACTTATAAACCAAGAAGATGAGTTCGCGAAGCAAAAGAAACTAGAATTAAATGCCGAAAGACAGCTTCTTCAGTTAAGATTCATTTGTGACAAAAATATATAATACAGCTGACAGCAGACACTGTGTCTTGCTTTGATATAAGTGGAAATTATTCAATATTTATAAATGTGAACAATATTTTTGAAAAAAATAAAAACTCTACTTCTGTAACAAAATAATGTTAAAAAATATAAATAAATTTCTTATGAAATAGATTCAATTTCGAAAAAAATGCACAAGTAAATTGATAAAGATTCAAGTTTCAGGTGTGAAAATGTTGAAAATCTGAAAATATGTGAGCACTGATAAAATTTCAAAAGCACCATGGTTTAAAACTAAGCACATGTATTTATTTTATCACTGATGATGATGATGATAATAATGACTGGCTGTTATGACGAAAATGAGTGACAATGATTACATGATGGTGCTGATGACAATGACAACAACATTAGAACAAAGAAATGGTGAAAAAAGCCACTCGGTTCAATTAAACCAAAAGTGGATGGACGTCTTTCTTGATTGCATGAATTATTTATTCATTCAAATTCTCGCTCTTACGTAACAACATAACGAATAAAAACAAAATTGCATAGACTTGATGAAATGAAAACATCAGGAATGAATTAATGAAGTCTTGATTTTCATAGTCTTAAGCTCTTATCCTCATTTCAAATACAATTCAAATACTCAAAATTTCTCGCTAACAGAAAGACAAAGAAAAGTTGCAAGGTTGTTGAATAATTTATAGGGTGGAAGGACTTATAGGTGACGTTACAAGGGTGGATGTAATGAAATACCAAAAATTAAATGTAAAAAAAGAGATAAAGGATCACGATTCACTTTCTGAAGCTTCCTCGATGATATTTATTGATTTTTTTTCAACAACTGAAGGAGATGAGCAAGAGAGGGAAAGATTTTGTTTCTCATTTAGAACTGCTCGTAACCCTTCAGTGAACCTGCATAAATTAATTAATAACATATATGTATAGACTTAATTATTAACATATATGTATATACTTAATTATTAACATATATGTATATACTTATACAATATATAAACTTAATAAGCAGCATTTTTGTACCCTTCATTATAATGACACAATCTTCAGATTTAATATTATTATTTGAACTCAACAAAGAGTCGAAAAACAAAACAATAAAAAAGAATATCACAAAATTTAACAATACACCACATTATTGAAAAATTCAACAAAATACTACATTTTTGAAAAATTCAACAACATACTACATTATTGAAAAATTCAACAATATATCACAACATGGCCATAGTCAATATTAGCACAAAACTCAACGATATGGAACATTATAAAAATAAGCACTTGTCGAACTGTTCCTTGTCCGGAGCTCTGAAGCGCATGGACTTCTTGTTTTTTTGCGACAAGGTGAAGAGGTAAGAATCGGTCTGCTTGTTGGAATTATTGTTCGGCAGTTTCAGTTTCATTTCGTCGAGAGAGATGACCACGACATTTTCAAATTCATTTCCCTGTAGAGATGTCATTCAATAATCAATATTGTTAAGCAAAAATGTTCAATCTGCTATAAATGGTCTTAATTGATCATCTTTTAATCATCGGAATACACATAAAATATTATTGAAAATTAATAACTGCTTTTCTTTTAAAAACCAGTGGCATAAAATTTAAATCATTTACATTAAGGAGGTTTAATAAGTAAGTAAATATATGAAATCAAAACTGAATTCAAAATAACAACGAAAACAACATTCTCCATTAGCCCCAAGTTCACATAACGTGTGTGAAGTTAGCCTCGAGGCTGGCAATGCTAATTAAAAAAAAAAAAAATTTGCTTGCACTGGGGCTATGCTATACATTGTTGGATGGGGTATAAAAAATGAAATCGAATGGTATATTTGGATTGTCTTCGGTTCAACAAATAAAAAAGTTATAAGCGAAAAACGACGATTTTCCGCCGAAAATTGCATAAAATCAACATTGGCTCTTCTTTGAGAAAATCGATCTTTTTTTAAACTTCTGCACTGGGTATATCCGAGACGCTTGTTTTTAGATAATTCAATATCAAATCCAACAATATAACTTTCGCTTCTCAAAGTTAATAAATAAAAAAGTTATCGAATAAAACGTCGGACCGTATACCAAAGAAACCGAGAAAGCGAAACATAAACAGACGCTGCGATTGGACAATCGAGTCTAGCTCACTGTGGCTAATTATGCAAAATATTCAAATATGCAAAGTCGCTACTCGTTAACACGTTCAAATTTTATTTTTAAGAAACCTTTATTTAACTTAAATAATAAATATATATATATATAAATATATAGTAGCGAAATTTTTTATTGTTTTTCTCGCTCCCGTTTCCTTCCCCGGTCGTTTTCACGATCCCGGTCACTCTCACGATCCCGGTCGCTCTCACGATCCCGGTCGCTTTCCCGATTTTTAAGAAAATATATTGAAGTTTACGATTAAAAATTTTTATTAATGAAAATGTTTGTAAAACAAATATCTATTTAATAAAATCTAAGCATAGCATGCAAGTGAAGTGTTTCGTTTTGAACTCTTCCTTCGAATACATTAAAAATGTGCATTTTTGGTGAACCCAGCTTCTACATTTTTCACACTCCACCCAGTCCCCACCTGCACCCTCTCCACCGGTCCCGCAATACAAACAATAATTTGTCATGCTGTCCGATGCCAGCATGATTTCTTTTAGCCACTTTTCCCTTTCACTATCGGGATTAAAAGAACCACTCAGATCTTCTCCACGACCGGGATCGTGAGAGCGACCGGGATGCGATTATTGAATCGACGGAGTGGCGAGAGCCAGCTCCTGTTAAACCAATACGATTGGCCGCCTTTCAGCCAATCCGCGCGTCATGCACATCTGACCTGACCTAGTTCGTGGTTAAACAGTTAAAATTCAAAGATCTGCATTTTGATTTCAAATTTAATTACAATTATTACATTACATTAGTTTCAAGAAACTTTTAACCTGCACGCACAATGTCCAGAAAGGTACAATCAGTGTTCGCAAACACACAGGTTAAAAGTTTCTTGAAACTAATGTAACGCCGTTCACACTTTTCTGTGTGAGCAATCGTGAATTGACATTTATTTAATTGTTCAAACATTTGCCGCCACTGATCAAACTCATTAGAAGTGGTTATATTAATTGTGAAGTTGCTTTTGAAGTGCCTGACACTTTCATTTTCAGCATCAACAGAGTTGATAGATTTTAGGGTGTACTCAAACTCTGATGGTAACATTTGCAGAAGCTGAAGAAAAATACAAAATACATTATGACATGAACAATAATAGACAAATACAAGCACTCAAAATTCAAGTAAACTTGCAGTTTACTCAATAAAACTTGATAATAATAATTACTAACCATGTTACGACTCACATCTTCCGATACTCCCGATATACTCTTCATATCGAAAGTCATAGTCACAAATGTTATTGTTTATTATTTTTGTTTATTTATTTAGTTATTTTGATAGTTAAACTCTTGATAGTTATTTTGTCCTTGTCACTTTTACATCTAGCTGCTAGCTGTAAAAGTATTAGGAGGCAAGCTCAATTTGTTGAATTGTTTTTTTGAAAATTTGAGATTGTAATTAAATTTGAAATCAAAATGCAGATCTTTGAATTTTAACTTTGTTTAACCACGAACTAGGTCAGGTCAGATGTGCATGACGCGCGGATTGGCTGAAAGGCGACCAATCGTATTGGTTTAACAGGAGCTGGCTCTCGCCACTCCGTCGATTCAATAATCGCGACCGGGATCGTGAGAGTGACCGGGATCGTGAAAACGACCGGGGAAGGAAACGGGAGCGAGAAAAACAATAAAAAAAATTTGGCTACTATATATTTATTATTTAAGTTAAATAAAGGTTTCTTAAAAATAAAATTTGAACGTGTTAACGAGTAGCGACTTTGCATATTTGAATATTTTACATAATTAGCCACAGTGAGCTAGACTCGATTGTCCAATCGCAGCGTCTGTTTATGTTTCGCTTTCTCGGTTTCTTTGGTATACGGTCCGACGTTTTATTCGATAACTTTTTTATTTATTAACTTTGAGAAGCGAAAGTTATATTGTTGGATTTGATATTGAATTATCTAAAAACAAGCGTCTCGGATATACCCAGTGCAGAAGTTTAAAAAAAGATCGATTTTCTCAAAGAAAAGCCAATGTTGATTTTATGCAATTTTCGGCGGAAAATCGTCGTTTTTCGCTTATAACTTTTTTATTTGTTGAACCGAAGACAATCCAAATATACCATTTGATTTCATTTTTTATACCCCATCCAACAATGTATAGCATAGCCCCAGTGCAAGCAATTTTTTTTTTTTTTTAATTAGCATTGCCAGCCTCGAGGCTAACTTCACACGCATGTTCACATATTCAATTATTTAGAATATTTCATTTTAAAATACAGACACCTACTCAGAAATCAATGCATCTAGCCTCAAAAGTACTTATTCTTAGCGAATAATATTACAGGTAAATAACAAGTAGCTTTAAAAAAAACACAAATTAAACTCAATAACATGTAATTTAATTTATACTAGAGTACATGCAATACAAAACATACACCATATACAATATAATATGCATATTTATAATATAACAGGGAGCCTGTCTTAGATACAATAACTTACTCAACTCAAAAAGTTAACTTCACAAGTACTAGCCTCTAATCTAAAAGTAAACTTAGCAGATAGTAGCTAAAGAATACAAGAGAGCAGATTTTGTTTACTTGAAATGATTTGTGAAATAACATAGCTGTAAGAAATTATTTAGTGAATAATGAATTCATTATTGCCAATAATGGAATAATGATAAACGTACTGTTACAAATTAATGTTTTCTCAGCTATCAAATAAGTTTATCAAATAAAGGTAGCTAAAACTAAATAAAAAAAGTATAATCCAGTTTGCAGGGACAATTAAATTTAGCGTGAATATGTTAAATCCAGATTACTCAATATTCATTAAAATAACAAATTTGACCGCAATAAGATGTCGTGAGTTTGTGACTTCGAAAAAAATTAGCATTCAAGTGAGAACTTACACAGATTTTAAATTAAAGAAAAGTTACTATTATTTGAAAAAAGCTTCTAAATATAATATATACACAAAACAATATACAATCAACGTACATAATTTCCAAAGTCTGTATATGTGTATGTAGGAAATTTGCGCTATGTTGTTTGGTGGCGCTGCAATCATCGCTAGTTAAATTCCTTAATTTTTTAACAGGTTTGCACTATTTTATGAAATACTTCCATTTAAACTCCAACCAGTGAAGGCATGGAAGCATGGATGGTTAGCAATGATGATGATGATGATGGAAAAGAACAACCATTAAAAAAAAGTCTCACATCGTCTGACATCAAACATAGTTTTCCAGCAGAGTTGATAGCAAACCAGGTTTCCACCCATTCACCTTTTGAATTTTTCTTTTCTAAAATACCTTCGATGAGCTTTAAACTTCCTTCCTGTCAAAAAACAAAACAATAAAAATTTAAAAAAAATCTTCCTAATGAAGATATTTATACAAAAGAAACATGTTAATGACGTTATAATTCCTCATAAATATGAATAAAATTAAGTTAATAGCGATTAACAACCAGATATCCAAATTTATTTCAAATTTATTAGATTTGAATGTACTATGATATGAATTATTGAGAAATATTGCAGAGGAAGTGGGGTAAAAACCTGTCAACAGATTTAACTACTGCCGCCATGCACCACACACATATACAATAATACACATATGTACACATGCACAGGTGAAGTTAACAACACAGATAAAAAAAAAGTTCTTACAACCCTCAAGTCATTCGAAACTTGCTTCTTGATTTCTCTGCAGGATGAACACAACCTTAATTTCACTGACGTTCCGTTTAGTTGTTTAATTTGGAAACACTGTTTGCAGTAGAACTACAAAATAAATGTGTTATACGCATTACTTTACGAAGAAATAAATTATATGCTTCAAGACATATTATAAGCCTTGAGTGTTAGGTTATAAGTAGCTCAAAATACAAACTGTTGAATTAATAATATTATACAGAATATTTACTTCCTGTTCTTTCATTGTTCACCTTGATTTGTGACAATAAAGTTGGATTATTTTTCATCAATCTAACACACCATACAATTTTGCACAATCTTGATACTTACTATATATATACAGGTCTTAGCAGATGCAAATACTTTTGTAAAAGACTATAAACTATAATAAAAAAAGATGCAAATACAACTCTGCCTTGCTTTTGCAAGTCAGTCTCATGCTTGGAGAAAGGAGGAGGGAAAGTTAAAAGGATCAAATTATCAAATGATCCACGACTGCAAGTACTTATGTGCTTCCTACATACAACTATTTCAGTCTTAAAACACCTGGTGTAAAAGACTATAAACTATTTTTTTAAAAGATGAAAATACATATGCTTTCTTAAACCTCCTACCATCCATCCAAGCTAAAATTTGGTGTGTTGGATTGTCTTCACATACCTCACAAAAAGGTCGTCAATGCTTTTCTATTTTATAGACTTATAATCACAACATGATTTGCAAAAAATTAAAACCTGCCGAATTACAAAATATAGATTTGTGAAAACCTAAGCTTTTACAGTTCACTTGTTTAAAATTTATATCTACACATGGGATTCAATAATGCAGCTGATTCAGTGATTCAAGAACCAGTGATCCAAGTCAGTGCCACCTATTTTATTAAATGTGTTTTATTTAATTTCAATCAAATCAAATCAAGCCCATTCATAAAACAAGACGTTCGGGGTTCAAATTCCAGCAGAACTCTCTTTGTTTTTAAATCCCTTATATTAACTTCATTACCAGTCTTGCTTGCTTACTTGAATGCTTGCAAACCTTGAAAGTGAAAATTATCTCACTTCTCATCATCCAATCGAGCTGCAATCTTAAATATAAGCTCGCTCTCCATGACAATGCATTCTATTAAAGTTTGAAAATTTTCTAAAAAATATTTTTTAATTAAAAATAATAATTATATATGTTTTGATTGCAATAATTGAAAAGCCGGCATATCTTGAAATATAAGGGATTTGTGAAAAAAACTTGTTTTTACGGCTTACTTGTTATTTCTTTCTTATTTATTACTTCAGGATATGATTATTCCAATGACCAATAAATGATAACAATTATTACATTAATATTTCATAAGGAAAGTATGAACATATATATATGTATACCAAGGAAAATATAAACTAATATAGCAATAACAATAATAATAATTATAATAATAATAATGATAAAGCATCTGGTGACTCATCACAATTGATATTATTTACTATATTTACAAGCAATTGATTGAATAACAGGCCTAGACAGGAACAAGAAAGTTAACAAAGTAATTTCATTATTCGAGAATATTGTAACAAACCTTTTGACATTCAGAACAATGCACATGCTTATTTGTAACATCTCTGCCACACTTAGAGCACAGCAACTGAGGCTTTAAAAAGCTGCCAAGTAAACTGAAGCCATTTTTCTGAAGAAAAAAACACAAAGATAAATAAATAGACATATACAAAATATTTATACAATACATTCTGCTAAAGTAAAGTAAAGTATGACAATGTTAAATGTGGCATTAATCCTTTAAGCCACGAATCCTTTTATCTAGCTTTTACTCACTCGTGGGCTCATTTTTACAGAAGAACCAATGGCAGCCATTTATAGGCGCCTACCCACACCCAATGCAGACGCGGTTTTTAACCAGTTTTTTCAAGATCACAGAAAAACAACCGGTTCTTCAGGTGGGGGGGGGAATTGTCTACAAGATCAGTTTCCTTTAGTTAAGTTTGATTGACTAACTGAACATTGGATAGTGACATAGATGTTTTAAAATATAATTTAAATAAAATAGAAAAATATCGTCTTTTTGAAATAAAATCAGTAATGAAGCAGTTGAATGAAAGAAAAAGCAATAAAGAAGAAAAAACTTGCATTGTTTTTAACAGCTGTGTTGTTGTACTCTGCTACATTTGAGAGACACTTGAGGGCAACTGTAAAAATACAAGCCAATGAATTTAACTTCAAACTCATTCATAAATAGAAAATTCAATTGATTTAAATCTCGCTTCAATTTGGATTGAAATCAATATATATATATATATATATATATATATATATATATATATATATATATATATATATATATATATATATATATATATATATATATATATATATATATATATATATATATATATATATATATATATATATATATATATATATATATATATATATATATATATATATATATATATATATATATATATATATATATATATATATATATATATATATATATATATATATATATATATATATATATATATATATATATATATATATATATATATATATATATATATATATATATATATATATATATATATATATATATATATATATATATATATATATATATATATATATATATATATATATATATATATATATATATATATATATATATATATATATATATATATATATATATATATATATATATATATATATATATATATATATATATATAAGTGACTGTTTGTTTGTCTGCTGTCAATCTTCTATGCAAATCCAAACTGCTGGACCAATTTTAACTAAATTTGGCACGGAGGTATATCTGAAAGAGTAGAAGGCCAAAAGAAAAACATAAAAGAGTCATAAAATTCAAATTCAGTTTACGTAACAATGTTTGAAGGATTCAAGCAACTTTTAGCAAATCTCATTTACGTTTCATGGGCTAAACGAAGTTAGACGAGAGAGGAAGAAAGAAAATGAGCTCGAGCAGGAGTGGGAATGAGCAGGAATGGGAGAGAAATCGAGAAGCGGAGAGGGAGCGGGAAAGCAAGCTGGGAAGGAAATGGGAGCCAGTAAGAGAAAAACTATAGAAAAATCTCTAAAAAACCTCGGGCAACGCCAGGAGCATAATTTATATAAAAAATTAAAATTGTGGTGAATTATATTTTATAAAAAGAGGAGAGGAACAGAAAATAAGCATCACCTGTGCAGAGCATCTGCACGTGTAGAACTAAATAAAATAACACTTCTCAAACTTTCAGTTCTCGAAACTCTTGAAATAATTCAGGAGTTGCGCTAATTTTTGAAGCGAATCGTTTCCATCATGGCAGCATTTCATAAACATTTTTGATAAACTCAAATATCCAAAAGATAGCTCCACAATATTACCACAATGTTGTTCAAAGTCAAGTTCAACAAAATTATTTACGTCCTTTGCAGGTTCACGTGGTATTTGTAGTTTGGTTCTCCGCGTATGAATACGTTCTTGTCTCTGATGTTCATTTTTGTTACTTCTTTGATATCTGCCATCTTCATATCTTTTTGTTTCCACAACTTATTCAAGAGATTCATTAATTTTTTGTTTTCTGTCAGCAGTATTTCCTGCTTTTTTCTATTAGCTTCTTGTTCTGAATCGTTAGCTTCTGACATTTTTGAAAGTTAAATATTTTAGTCTGACAATGAAGCCAAATTAAAGCAAGGAAGTCCAAAAAACTGGCATGGGCGGTGTGGAAGGCATGACAAACATTAGCTTTTAGCTGCTGTAAGTACCAAAACTGCTAAATGATATTTGAAAGACTCTAGAAACTGCAGGGTATAATTTGATTCGGGAATGGAATCGCAGTGAACTGCATCAAGTTCTTGTGTTTTAACACTACAATCAGGACATTCAAGTAGATGTGTAGAATAGAGGGGTGTACCTAATTATATGTAATTATGTGGAGAGGTGGGTGAAGTAAATAAAATTGAAAAATTATTTAAAACATTAAAATTATATAAATTGCTAAAAAATTAAAAAGATATTTAAAAGTATTTATAATAAATAAATAAATATTAACCAAAAACACAAAATTGAAAATAAAACTCACGATTTGCTTCTTTTAAATCGGGCGAGTTCGATGGTAGGTATTTGATATACTCTGTGATAAAAAAAACTTTAATCTACTTTAAATTTCAAAAGTAAATTTAAAAAATAATTGCCATAATTTTAATTAAAATTAATTAATTAATTAAAAATACAGATAATATATTATAATGTACGTGTGATGGAAATAGTAATAGAATAACTTGCATTATATAATATAATGTTTTGCTATAATTGAAACAAAAAACATGAAACTTGATATAAGTAAGAAAACAAATGTATAGGAGGTAATTAGGTTGAAATAAAATTAAAATGAAATAAAATTAAAATCAAGTAAACATTTTTTATTAAACCAATCCCACATATTCCTCCTCACTGCACTAATATGCATAGCACTATGAATACCATGGAAAACTATTATAAATAGACAAATTTGTTTCATAACTAAACTAATCTAACAAAAAATACACATAAATATTTGCTGATTTCTGATTGCATCATTTAGACATACATCTACCACCCCCCTCCTATACACACTTGCACCTACCCACCCTCCCAACTACACACCTTCTCCTACCCATTCTCCACCCTCACCTACCCACCAACTTATGAACACACCTAACCACCAACCTGATAACCTTATACAGATTAACTCATTCAATGAAGAGACTAGTTCTTGAAAAAGTTATTATCAAAAATATGGACTTCAAGTGAGTAGGATTTAAGAAAGCCTTAAGTTCACAATTTTTTGATTAAAAAAGAAACAGAACTCTTTTAAATGAAGAATTCAATATAGAAAAAATTATCTTTATATAAATACATTAAAGTTGTATATATTTTTCAATTTTTAAAACATCTTAAATATTGTTGCAGTTACATTTTCATAATTATCATTATTTTCATCATCATCAGCATTACTAACCAATTATGAGATACTGAAATCACAATTTTAATACAATTTTTTTAATTCAGCTGTCTGTTTCCTGACCTGGAAACCAAACCAAATATTACAGAAATCTTCTCAAATAAAATTTTATAAAAGTAAAACTTAGTGATCTGAGTGGCATAGTATCAAACAGCTGATTTCTAGGCCAATCTATCAAACAGCTGATTTCTAGGCCAATCTATCAAACAGCTGATTTCTAGGTCAATCTATCAAACAGCTGATTTCTAGGCCAATCTATCAAACAGCTGATTTCTAGGCCAATCTATCAAACAGCTGATTTCTAGGCCAATCTATCAAACAGCTGATTTCTAGATCAAGCTGACTCCCAAGCAGCTGTTATTCACTGCTGAATCAGGCTTATTTACCTTATTTACCAGGTGGAGAATGAAAATCAGTGCTGGTCTCCATAGGGAAGCCACTATACACACCACTATTATGTCACTTTCCACTTAACACACCATTACCATTGCTATATATTTAATTGCTTTATTGACAAAAATATAAAAAGAGTTACAAAAACCAACGTTTTAATAGTAAGATGTATCTCGGTATTTGTTGTACTGGATTCAACATGTGGTTTTGTAATGTTAAGTTCCCGCATGATGGGCGAGCCTGTGCAGAAAAAGAGAAAATAATAATTTTATGTTTTAAAAATAATTTTTCTATAAATTATCAAAATTCATATTCAAACAAACAACTGTTAAATGAACAGATTCTTTATGGATCGAAAAATAAAATAAATGGTGAATTATTATTATTGAATAATTAATCAAATATGAAATTTAATATAATAACATTATTTGTACTTATAATATAATATAATATATTATAATATAATAGAATATAACATAACATAACATAACATAACATAACATAACATAACATAACATAACATAACATAACATAACATAACATAACATAACATAACATAATATAATATAATATAATATAATATAATATAATATAATAATATAAATTATTCAAGCTACTATTACTAATTGAGCTGATATTTTGTCTCACATTATTATCATTTCATTAGTAACCGCTGTATTTACTATTTACTGATAGGCTAAAATTTTCTAAAATTGTGTCAATTTATAACTCTAGCTGTAAATCATCTACTTGTAATTATAGAAGTATTTCATTAATAACCTATTTTTCTAAATTGTATGAGAAAGTAATGTGCAATATTTAAAAAAAAATTTAAATGCTAATATGATGATCTAGAATTCTCATTTTAGCATTCTCAACACTTATAAAATAACAGATCAATATTTAGATTAATGTTTTGATTTAAGTAAAAATAAAATAATTTTAATAAGTAAATCACATCATTATAGTCAAATAATAAACTTAAGAATTAGTTACAGTTACTTGTCCAATAGATAACAATACGTTTATTACAAAACTAATTCCTCTGATCTTAGTGAAGTAACTTGAGGTGTGCACCAAATTGCAGTGGCGGATTTACATTTTACAGCTGCTAGGCAAAACGACTATCGATGCTCCTTGTGTGATCGAGCAGAGAATTAAACAATAAGCAATATAATTATAATCAGATAGGCTTCCAAAAAAGTTATTACAAATCAAATGACACAGATAATGCGATTAGGATTAGAAAGTTTTTCACTGGGAGTTGTGGTTGATGAGATCATTTTAATTAAATACAGTTAGCAATTTAAACGGAATTTTTTCAGCAGCGATTTGTTGGCTCAAACTTTTGCCGCGATTAGAAGTTTGCCCTTTCTAGGCAGTTGCCTAGGTAGCCTCGATTGTAAATCTGCCAGTGCCCAGAGTCCAACATTAGATCTACTTTCAATTTATGATATATATTAATGACAATGACAATGTTCAATCAACTCAAATTTTTTAATTTTTCAATATACGGATGATACAAATGCACTAGCAATTGACTCAGTTCGCACTGAACTAAAGATAAGTTTCTAACTGGTTTAAAAGTAATAAACTGTCATTCAATGCAGCAGTAACGAGCTTAATAGTTTTTGGCAAATATTGCACCCATAATAACCCCAACCTCTATCTATAGACCTTTTATTAAGAACTCTCAAATAAATAATTTATCATCTACAAAATCTACTCAACTCACTATATACTATTCCTTATCTATTTTTCAATTACTGTAATTTTGTAGGATGTTGAACATTCAAAAAAGCTAAGAAACGATTAGTAACATTGCGGAAACATCATATAAGAGTTAGATTTAAAGTGACTCATTATGCTTCTGTTTCTGATTTTTATAACATAACACTATAAAATTATATTTATATGTCTATCAGACCTTCTTTTCAAGTGCAAATACTTCAATGATGATAATATTTTTTTTTGTTTATTTTACTCTAATAATTTACATTTAATTAAATATATTTAAATAAATGCCTATAAAACAAATCTTAGAAAATATTTTTTCGATAAATCTTTGTCCGAAATTTGGAATGGAGCCTACAACTGTTTAAATATGTCATCTCTGCTAACCTAAAAGGTATCAGCAGAACCTCTTGAGTCATAACAAGAACTTAAATTGTAACATAAATAACTTGTTTAAACCTGTAAACCATTAAGATTGAATTCTTGTCTTCATATTAATGATTCTATATTATATATATATATATATATATATATATATATTGCTTTGTTGTTCGGGCCATTGCTTTGTGGTTCGGGCCGTTGCTTTGTCGTTCGGGCCGATAGAATAGAACCACCGTGTATCCTCCTATGCGTGTCGTAAAAGGCGACTAAAGGGAGGTTCGCAGGAAGGGCATCCGGGTAAAACTTTGCTCCAAATTCCATATGGGTTACAAAACAAAGAATTTCCTGCCGGCTCGGACGTCGCCCGGTCAAACAAGGTCCACGCTTCCTTTTCTGGGCCTAGACGGAAGTGAAAAGTTAGCTATGGGCTTGAAGAAGAATTTATTTTCTCACATAAATACATTACAATTAATTTAATTACTCTGAACCCTTGTGTGAATTACATAAACATTTCCCACAGACATTTAAAATCTAATATTCAACTAACTACAGTCAATGCTGACTTTAAAGTTTTAAACAGATATCTTGAGAATACTCATATAAAATAATGACTTCTTAAATAAACTTTTGTTAATTTAAAAATTATCCAAAAAATAAACAAAAATACACATGTCACACCACATACACTCAAAGTTTGAGTGTATGTTTGTCTGTTTGTTTGTTTGAGTATACATACATACATACATGCATACATACATAATACATACATACATACATACACACATACATACATACATACATACATACATACATACATACATACATACATACATACATACATACATACATACATATATACATATATACATACATACATACATACATACATACATACATACATACATACATACATACATACATACATACATACATACATACATACATACATACATACATACATACATAATACACACATACATACATACATAATACATACATACATACATACATACATACATACATACATACATACATACAGGAGTTAAAGTATGTGGGAACGCTTGGGAACGCCGTTCCTGGGCCCTCCGAATTTAAATCATAGCGTTCCCATGGCTTTGAGTAAAAAATAGACGCTTGGTAACACAGAGGAACGCGTTCCTAGGACCACACTGTTTTGTATTAATTTCACTTTAAAAATTATAATTTTAAAAAATTTAACAAAAATTTATATAATATATCATTTATATTTATTTTTTAATTTAAAAATGTTATCGTATTTTTTATTATGTTTGGTTATTTTTGTTTTTTGCGGTTTTGAAAATGTATGAAAGGGGCCTATTTTTTTAGAGAGGGGCCCATTTTTCTAAAGAGGGGCTCATTGAATATATGACGTTCCCAGGGCCAATTTTTTATACTTTAACCACTACATACATACATACATACATAGATACATACATACATACATACAAACATACATACATACATACGGGTGCAGGCCAATTCGTCGCAAAGCCGTTTTGTCACAGGGTACATTTATTGACAAAGACAACTAGACCGCCAAATGCAATGGGAATTCCGCAATCTGCACGAGCCATGTGAGCACAACAGGTTTCTGCCCGCTTCCTACCGTTTTTTTATGCCATGTTGCAATACCAGACAAAGGTGTCGGATTAAATGGAAGTCGTTTTGTTATATTCGCCAGGGGAATTTGTTTTTTATCGCTACGCGGCCCTATAATTCTAAAATTATATAAGTTGCTAATTAGCCTCAAATTTCTAGAGTACAGTCATAATTTAAATTGTTGTATAACTCACGTGGATTTGCGCTGACTGTTGAAAGGACGGATGAAAAAAATGACAAAGTATTTGGACGTGTGTCAATCGATCGAAATCTTCGAAAAACAGTGAAAGTAAGTCAATGATTAACTCAGCGTAAGTCCTTGAACATGTTAATTAATATTATTATTTTATCAGCGAGCAGAGGAAGATTTATTCAAACTGGCTCCAACTACAAGTGCTCACAGTTCCATACCTGCCTACCAAACCTATTTACCCCAGAACAGAAAAACATCAGATTGGCTATTATCGAAAAAGGCAAAGCTCAACCACACATAGGATCCAAACAAATAATTATGGAATCCTTGTTGGAACATAATGCCGATGCATCCGTTCATCCAAACTACACCTCACTGAAAAGGTACTTAAGAGTCAAACCATTTTGTGCTTAGTTTGTTCATTTGCTTTAACTCGGCAAATTTGTTTCTAGACTGGTTAACAGGCACAGGCAACAAGACAGACCATCCCAGCCGGCGAGTCTAGAATAAAAGATTTTGATGCATCATCTGCCACAGAATTTCCTTATAAAAAACATACGAATTAAAGGCGAACGCCATTTAGTTTTAGCAACCGATAAACAGCTCGAAATCGGGAAAAATTCCAAGAATTTTTATATGGATGCTACTTTTGAGGTATACTTTAAGTGCATAGTATGGTAAAATTTGAAAATATTTAGTAATTTTATTTATTTATTTAAAGGTGGTTCAACAACCCTTCTATCAGCTTCTATCAATACACACTTTTATTGGTAAAAAAATGAGTCAATGAAGTTTTAGAAAAGGAGGCACGAACCATAGCTCTAAACGAGCAATATGTGAGCTTGAATCGGGTTCAAAAGGCTCAAAGAAAAGTTACCAAAGAGTTTGAAGAAGAACTCAACAAACTCTATCTTAACTTTTTAAAAATTGATTTAATTCAGCTGCATAGTCAGCTAACAAACTTGTTAAAATTGAACAATAAATGATTATATTATGATTTTGTGTTATTTGAATTACAAAGTTTTTATTAAATGGGCTGTGTATTTCGTTTTCTTTTTAATATTCTCAATTTAATTTAAATTATGACTGTACTCTAGAAATTTGAGGCTAATTAGCAACTTATATCGTTTTAGAATTATAGGGCCTCGTAGCGATAAAAATTAAATTCCCCTGGCAAATATAACGAAATGACTTCCATTTAATCTGACACCTTTGTCTGGTATTGCAACATGGCATAAATACAACCCAGTTGCAAGCGTGCAGCAACCTCTTGTGCTGACATGGCTTGTGCAGATTGCGGAATTCCTATTGCATTCGGGGGATCTAGTGGTCTTTGTCAATAGGGTGGCCATCTGTTTCGCCATGCTGCGGATTACTGCCCGCCGAAGTGGTTAGACTTTTCGTCGCAAAGGTCGGCCGTTTCGTCGCGCTCTGGGCCGTTTCGTCGCAAGCTGGAAATTTTCGTCGCAATGTCGCAACGAAAATGTACCCTGCGACGAATTGGCTAGTATCCCATACATACATACATACATTCACAAATACATTCATACACAAACAGACCTGGATGCTAGTGAGACACTCGTGAAATTTTGGATGCTTTTTACATTTCTGAGAGATGGCTTGGATGGCACTGGTGAAGCCTGCCATGTAGTCAGAGTACATGATCAACCGTGACCCCAACTTGTTAAATGTTTTTCCTAAGGAGCTGGTGGATTACAAAATATATTTCAAAATCAGCATTGGCTTATTTTGTTTTCATAAAGTCAGGGAAAATAAATAAACGAAATCAAATAAACACTTATTTACTTCAATTTAATAAAAAAATTATTCCAATCAACTTAAAAAGAATTATTCTTACAGATTTAATATTTTATTATAAATATAATACTACTTTCACAATTGAGAGTATAATAGAAAAAAGTTCACAACAAGACAACATGAGCTATCAAATAATAAAAACAAAATTAAAATTAAATAGCAAAAGGAAAAAAGTAAAAATGAATAAAAAAAATATAAGAAAAGAAAGAAGGAAGATAAAGAGGAAGAACAAGAGAATCGAGAATTTCCTGAATGTAAGCAAGTGAAACTTTTTACACTTAATTCGGTGTTAATTAAAGCTGCTTTTTCATTTCTCAGAAGTAATTTGAATAACTTAAAATAGCACTAAAAAACAAAAATTTCCAAATTGTTTAAAAAATATAAAAGAGCTATTCATGTTGAAATTGAAAAAAAATAAACAGAAATTTTATGAGAAAGTAAACAAAATCAAGTACAAATGCGGCATAAAGAAAAAAAGTAATTTACAAAAGAAATTATATTCTATTTCGTATTGTTACTCATTCTAATGAAACTAAATTATTCAAACACTAATACCACAAAAACTAATAAATTAATTAACAAAATAAAATTAACTAATAATTGAAACAAACATATACCATTCAGAAGAGAGACACGACTTTTCCAGTTCGGGGAGCATCTGTTCCAAGTGAAACTTTAAGATTTCACTAATGTTCATGAACATCGTTGATGCATCTTGCTCATTTATTACCTTCTGATTCAATAATTCATCCTTGAATTCCTGAATTATAAAATTATTTTATATTCCATTTATAAAAAAATTAATACTTTATTTAAACGAATAAAAATATGATTATCTACTTATATAATGTCCCAGCCTTCGATCACTCACTCACTCACTCACTCACATGGTCTGGAATGCTGACTCATCCTTATGTAATCAACAAGCTACTTATGTAATATTTTCTAAGTTTTTAATAGCTTGTCTATTTTATTTTCTATGGAATAAGTTGAAGATAGTCGGCAGGCATGTGTGTATGTTTGCATTAGTGTACTCCATTTTTTTCTGAACTTAAGTTGAGTTGTTTATATAGTTGTGTATATGTATGTGTATGTGTATGTGTGTGGAAGCTCACCTGTTGCTGTTGATTATTGGTTAGATTCAAAGAGACAGTGTGCGTGTTGTTTGATTATTTTTTAATTATGTAGCCTAGATTTAAAAAAAAAAAGACAGGCGCTATCAAACTTTAGTTGAATCATATCGATCATTAAATCAATTATTTAAATGAATTAAACATTTTTGAGTCTTTCAATTTGTTTCTTCCTGTTACAGCATTTTTGAATTGATGAAAACAACCCTATACAAGTTTATTTGATTGATTGATAGTGCATGCAGACACAACAGATTGTTGAATGAAGGTAAAGGTCATGACATTAAGCCACTTCTTCAGTATTAGAACTAATGCTATCACTACAAGTGCCAGAAGAGGTACACTCAACTGGGGCTATATATAGCTTATCTATTGCCTGCTTGTCTTAACTGAGATCTGAGATTAGGAATTTTCTAAACTGCATTGCCCCCTGAGCTGTGAGACTGAACTCCTATTACTGGCCTAAGAAGGCCTGGGTTGGATCATAGATGTCAGCATATATACTGCATTGTTCAACAGGTATTAAAATCCCAACTGCAGCAAGATGGCTAAAAATACATTCTATGAACAATTGTACAGTACACTAACAACCAACAGTTATAAGGTGAAAATTTCTAGAATAACTGTGAATCCTTAAATATTTTCATAATTGGAATATTTTTCTGCTCAATTGCATTTAAATCAATTAAAATACTCAATAAGTTACATAATTGATGAGTTTCAACTTCTCCACATAGTTCAGTTCTGTCTGGTACATCTCTTTTACTGTCATTTCAACTTTAGTTTGGATCTGTTAAATACAATTTTGTAAAGTAATGAAAGAAAAAACAGATAATAAAAATAATAATGATATATTAATCAACAATAATAATAATAAAATATATTATTCAATAATAACATTAACTAATAATAAACAAAACCATTCTAAATGTAAGATGTCCTGAACAGTAGGAAGTAATTAGATTAAAATTCCAATAGTAATAATAATTAACATAGAATTTCAGTGATAATCTTTCACTATGGTTGACTCAAGTTGACTGAACTAAAAAAATTCAAAATAATGATTAAAGATAATTATAATCAAAGCTATGTTGCCACACCCATTGCTACCTTACTAACAGATCTTTACTGTGTCACCCAATCACCATCACCCTTAAATGGCCTTAACACTATCAGAATATAATAATCTCTCATCATAACCACACATATCATCATCATCATCATCATCATCATCATCATCATCATCATCATCATCATCATCATCATCATCATCATCATCATCATCATCATCATCATTTATTGATTTATTTGAAAGTGATTTTTAAAGTGGCTTTAGGGTCAGACCCAAACTCAAAGCTGCTGAATAGTAATGCATGAGTCTCAAAAAGATTTTGAGAAGAGGTGTTTTCAACATCATTATTGTTACCATTGTATAATTTTACATAACCAAAACAAACCCACACACATACACATACAAACACACACACAGTCACATACTACTGATATCTGATATAATGAGTAGAGTAATATTCAAAGATTGTGACTCTCCACATAAGCACTTCAATGAAACTGCATTCAACATCACAATAGTTTTTCAATAACGTACTTACAGTTCAAGATCAAATACTTCCAAGAACCCAGAAAACATTGCGAAATCAATTAATAACTCCAACATATTTCATTTATTACCTTTCCATCAGCAGAAAAATTATACAAAAATCTATTTTTGTTTCTGACTAGTCCCCAGAGTCATATGCAGACTGTTTTGCACTGTTTTGCACTTACAGACTCGCTGAGCTGATGATCGAAACGAAACGAAACCGCCATTTGAATTATAATTATCACAAATAAACAACTATATAACTTTATTTCGAACATACCTCACTAGTTTTTGAGTTGTTCTCTCTACTAAAAGAAAAAGAATCAGGAGAAGAATGTCCATCATCATCATCACCACTGTTTTGATGTTGCACAGGAAGCAAATAGCTGCTGTCAGCATTGTTGTCATCTTCGACATCATCACCGTCATCGCGTCGGACTCCACTCGATCGTACAAATTCATCTAAGATGCTCGAAAACTCTGACGATCTGATCATTGCTTTTCTCTTGTCCTGTCCACTGTGTCCTTCACTACTGAACCTTCTTCGAAGAAACTGAATTGAAATCGACTCATTGATGCTGTCAGAGATGCTGTTACAATTGTCACTGGTGGCAGACGCCGAACTTCTTCTGGAACTTGAGGCACTGATCGATGTGGCTTCATCATTGCACTGCAGTTGTTTACTCGGAGGCAAACTTTTCGAATCACTTGAAACAGGAGCAGTCTGAAAATGTAGGTCATTTTCCTGAAAAACTGGGGACTGTGATGTTCTGCAAGAATCTTGGCTGCTAAGCAATGAAGCAAAATTCTCAGTTTTCTTGAGTATCGATCGGAAGAAGGGCACATCTTCCGACTTTCCTACTGAGTTGTCTAAAGCAGGCGACTCAGACTTCGATGATTCTTTGACCGTTTTCTTTTTCAACACAGATAAATAGTCAATTGGTTCCTCAATTGTTGAAGTCGAACTGGAGTTTCTGTTCTTTTGGTTTTTTTGGATTTCGATTTTTTGTTGGTTGGAAGAAGTAGAAATCTGTCTGGAATCACTGAGAATGTTTGTCATATTTTTGGAATGTATAAAGTTATTATTGACTGTAGAAGATGTCATAGAAAAGTCCAATTCTTTACTGAAAGGAGAAATAATTGAGCCACTAGGCGGAGAGGAGAGACTGTCCTCATATAGAATCACATCAGAGTTTTGGGTCGGCTTCAATACAGATTTGAAATATGGGACCTGATCAAGCACGTTGCCATTGATGTCATCATTTTTTAGAACAATCTCTTTGCCATAATTTTCACTGACTTTGACTTCCTTCTTTTTGAGAATGCTTTTCACTTTTGATTCTGTGTTGAAACTGGATGATTGTTTACTTTTTGAAGGTTCAATAGTTGTACTGCTGAGTGAAGGTTTGGATATTTTGGAATCGCAATCAGAGCTGCTATTTAAACCTTTGAAACTAGCCGGAGCCGATGATGTTTTAAGTTTCGTGGGTTCGTTGGAATTTAAATCAGGAATCGACTTTTCTGGAATTTTATCATTTTGTAAAAATTGATTCGGAAGTTCTGCATTAACGTGTTTGAGTTTTGACTTGGTGGCTAAGTATTTTTTGCCAGCATAGTCGTTGGATAAAACACAAGACTGCGATCTCGGTGATGGTTTTTCAATTATATCCCTGTTCCACTCTGCAGCCTTGCATGGCCTCAGAACAGACAGATAATCTACAGGAGCGATGAAATCTGCAGGAGGAGTGATATTTTTTGGAATAGTTTTGTTATCGCGCTTGGACAGCTTCGACTGTTCATCAAACAAAGTCTTCAACTTTGATACCGGAACTTCACCCGTTACTGGTTCCTCTTCCAAACTAACCAGTTTTTTTAAATGTGTTTTTCTCGGAAGAATGTCACTTTTCTCTATACACATTGTTGCAGGGACAGAAAGTCTGTAATTTGAAGAGAGATGCGAGTCCACTGCTTTGTTGCTTTCCTCTAGCATCGTTGAATGAGCCAAGTTTTTCGTGTTCAAGCTTGTTTTATCTGTAGGTCTCAGAGAAGAAACTGAAGGTACTACTTCTTTATCTACTGAGAAAACAAAGTATTATCTTATCATCGTTTTGAAAACAAAACCATTTGTTAGTTATTTAATATCTATTTAATATAGCACTATTCACTTTTAACATGTCACTTATTATAATTTAGCAATTCATTTAATATTTACAATGAATAACACATAAATCAAATTAGAATTTAAAGTAAATATAGAAAGCAAATATATATAATTATAATCAAAAAACAATTATAGCTAGAATTTAAAGTAGAGATAGTTTTAAAATATTTGAGATTTAATAATAAATAAAAAATGTTAAATAAAGAGATTATTAAACTTCATTTTAATCACTAATTCTTCATAATTCTTGTAATAAATGAAAAAGTTTTTCAAATCTAAGTAAAAGTTCATCCATTCATGTTATAAATCAGTCATTAAAAATAAACACATGTAGGGCTACCTGTGTTGAGCTCGTAAGATGTGCTGAAATCAGCTGCAAATGTTTGTTTATATGGTGGAAATGTTGGAGATGTTGAACTGCTGACCAATAAAGATTTACATCTGGTCGATGGTGGCTGGTCTTTTGCTGTTTTTAATAAGTTATAATAAATAATGAATGATTTATAATGCATGTTGTTTAAGAAACTGTAAACTATGTTGTTTTTTTAGAAGATGGTGATCATGATGATAATGACAGCTAGAAGCACCACCAATGAGCTGTAACAAATAAAACTATTACAATGATAATATTTACAAAATATTAAAAAAATAGAATCCACATCCTCACAGGTTTTATTCTGAAACTTCTTCAAGAGTTCTCGAACAAGTGTGGACGATCTAGCATGCTGCTCAATCCACTCATCTGGAGAATCAATCTTTCCTTTTTCTTGGACACTATTTTCTTGTTGCTGCAGATGGGCCTGTTGAGTGGTGTTATTCGTTTCTAGTGGTGGATTTTTGTTCTACAATAATAAAAATAAAACATAATAAACATACACATATAAAATCAATAATTTCTCATGGTTACAGGGTTTCCATGATTTGAGGGTGTCAAATAAAAATCATGATATTTCATTACTAAGATAATTTCTGCTAAAATCTGACCAAATAAGAAAAAAACACAGATGTACCAAAGAAGGAATGATCTTAAACATCACAACTTTGCTATTGGAATGGTAGTGAAATTTCACTATTGACAAATATCTTCGCTCATTTGAAACACTGATCTGAACCTCATACCGTTTGCATTCAATTTGTTTAAAAGTTTAGTCGGTTTAGTTAGTTGATACATTTTATTTAAGTAGCACTGTTTTGTATTGCTTTATGGGGATATGAATAAATAAAAAAATCATTACCAATATTATTTCATATTATTTAAATATTGCATTACTTCAAAACTAAATATTTCATTCTAGGAACATTTAAATTAAGCGATTAACAAAGTAACCACTAATACTAACTAACCACTAACTGGATGAGCTTTTTGCAGCACCAAATTAGTTAAAATTGAATAAATAAAAAGTTAGAAAACTCGCCGAAAAGTATTCCAAAGCTATATAATTATATAGCTTTAAAGCATTTCATAAAACTTTGAAATCCTAAAAATAAACTTACTAACTAACATACTAATAACTAATAACTCTATGATTATTTCACAAAGTTAGAAACATATTCAATTAATTAATTAATTCAATTCAACCACAGTGGTGAAATGAAATAACATAGCTCGATGGACTTGCCTTTACAAATGCAAGTTAAAAGCTGGTAAAAAATCCACAATAATGAACGAATTCAAGAAAAAACTTAAAGCTTCAGCTTCATTCTAGTTAATATAATGTACTTCAAAACATGACTGGCTCTCCCGATGTGTACGTCAAAACAAGCTTATTTAAACAAACACCCGCTTGCAGGCGTACACTGACCACATTTGGGTTTTTCTAATGTTTGTCTCTCTCGCTCACGTTTTCCACCCCGCTTGCTCTCCCGTTTCCGGTCGCTTTCCCGTTCCCGCTTGCTCTCCCGTTCCCGTCGCTTTCCTGTTCCAGCTTGCTCTCCGTTCGCGGTCGCTTTCCCGTTCCAGCTTGCTCTACCGTTCCAGGCCGCTTTTCGCACCCGGGCACTTTTCCGCTCCCGGTCGCTTTACCGATCCCGTCGCTTTCCCGCTCCGGTCACTTTCCCGCTCTCGCTTGCTTTCCCGTTCCCGGTCGCTTTCCCTTTCCCGCTCGCTCTTTCGCTCTCAGACGACTCTCAGTTGCTTTTCCGTTCCCGCTTGCTTTCCCGTTCCTGTTTCCGCCAATTCCGTATCCGCTCGCTCTCCCGCTTCGCTCATTTTGTAACCGATTTCATTTTTACAAACTGTTATTTAGGTCACAATCTCTTTTCTGTGTGTGTGTGTGTCTTTCTCTGTACTCAAATCTTGCAAGTAAAGTTTAACCAGCTTTTTGACTAACTAGCATGCTGAAGTTTTCAGCATAGCTTTATATTGGATGAAAATTAAAATTCAATTAAAAATCGAGTGTGTTTGAAATATAAGTTTGTGTTGAAAAACTCGTTTTTTCCTTTACTTGTTTTTCACTATATTTTTTTTCTCATTGACTCTCAAGGTTGTGTGAAAAATTCATTACGATTGGATAAAAGACTTAGATTAGGTACATACAGACCTCAACGAAAAATAAAAAGATACGTGTTTCACCATTTTTTGAAAATTCGGTTTCCCGGACCTCAAATGTGGGTTGGAAAATTGGGTTATTTGGTTTTTAAAGTAGCTGCTACTCAAAAGCTGTGAATGCTACAGGAGTAAAAATTAGTATTTAGTTTATACTTCAAAAATAATGAAATACGTGTTTTAGCATTTTTTGAAAATTTGGTTTCCAGGACTTCAAATGTGGGGTGGAAAATAGGGTTATTTGTTTTTTTAAAGTAACTGCTACTCAAAAACTGTAAATACCACAGATGTAAAAATTAGTATTTAGTTTCTATTCTAAAAATAAAGATATACGTGTTTTACCATTTTTTGAAAATTTGGTTTCCAGGACCTCAAACGTGAAGTGGAAAAGGGGTTATTTGATTTTAAAATAACTGCTACTCAAAAACTGTAAATGCTACAGATGTGAAAATTAGTATTTTGAGGTTTTGGGCCGGTTAAAAGTAGATGAGTTCAGCTTATCACCGGAAGGACGGGCCAAGCCGTTATTTTAGGGTTTTCATACGGCCCTGCCCAAACCTTAAATCAAGGTGGAACGGGCCGATATTTTTAACCAAGTATATAGACATTTGAGTGATTTTAAGGTGTTCAGACGGGCCGGGCTAAAACCTGAAGTCAAGGTAGGACGGGCCGAAGTTTTTCATCAAGTATATAGAACTTCTAGGCCTGTAAAAACGGGCCGGGCCCATATTAGACGGGCCGTGCCGGGCCAGGAATTTCGGTTTTTGAAACGGGCTGGGCCAAGTTGTCGACGGGCGGATCCGAGACCTAAAAAATTGATCCGTGCAGTGGGTACTCTACTATGTATGCACGGTTCAAATTTTTTAATTTCATGCGAGCGAAGCCGCTACGGGGCACTGCTAGTATATATATATATATACTAGCAGTGCCCGTTGCGGCTTCGCTCGCATGAAATTAAAAAATTTGAACCATTCATACAGCATACATAGTAGAGTATTGCACGGATCAATTTTTTAGGTCTCGGCTCGGCCCGTCGACAACTTGGCCCAACCCGTTGGCCCAACCCGTTTCAAAAACCGAAATTCCTGGCCTGGCCCGGCACGGCCCGTTTTTACAGGCCTAGAAGTTCTATATACTTGATGAAAAACTTCGGCCCGTCCCACATTGACTTCAGGTTTAGCCCGGCCCGTCTGAACACCTTAAAATCACTAAAATGTCTATATACTTTGTTAAAAATATCGGCCCGTCCCACCTTTATTTAAGGTTTGGGCAGGGCCGTATGAAGACCCTAAAATAACGGCTTGGCCCGTCCGTCCGGTGATAAGCTGAACTCATCTACTTTTAACCGGCACAAAACCTCAAAATACTAATTTTCACATCTGTAGCACTTACAGTTTTTGAGTAGCAGTTACATTAAAAACCAAATAACCTTATTTTCCACCCCACATTTGAGGTCCTGGAAACCAAATTTTAAAAAAATGGTAAAACACGTATATCTTTATTTTTAGAATAGAAACTAAATACTAATTTTTACATCTGTGGTATTTACAGTTTTCGAGTAGCAGTTACATTAAAAACCAAATAACCTTATTTTCCACCCCACATTTGAGGTCCTGGAAACCAAATTTTAAAAAAATGGTAAAACACGTATATCTTTATTTTTAGAATAGAAACTAAATACTAATTTTTACATCTGTGGTATTTACAGTTTTTGAGTAGCAGTTACTTTAAAAAACAAATAACCCTATTTTCCACACCACATTTGAAGTCCTGGAAACCAAATTTTCAAAAAATGCTAAAACACGTATTTCATTATTTTTGGAGTAGAAACTAAATACTAATTTTTACTCCTGTAGCATTAACAGTTTTTGAGTAGAAGCTACTTTAAAAACCAAATAACCCAATTTTCCAACCCACATTTGAGGTCCGGGAAACCGAATTTTCAAAAAATGGTAAAACACGTATCTTTTTATTTTTCAAAAAGAATCTAAATAATAATTTTTACATCTGTGGTATTTACTGTTTTTGAGTAGCAGTTACTATAAAAGACAATTAGCCTTATTTTCCACCCCACATTTGAAGTCCTGGAAACCAAATTTTCAAAAAATGCTAAAACACGTATTTCATTATTTTTGGAGTAGAAACTAAATACTAATTTTTACTCCTGTAGCATTAACAGTTTTTGAGTAGAAGCTACTTTAAAAACCAAATAACCCAATTTTCCAACCCACATTTGAGGTCCGGGAAACCGAATTTTCAAAAAATGGTGAAACACGTATCTTTTTATTTTTCAAAAAGAATCTATATACCAAATTTCAGAAAAAAATTTTAGAAAAAATTTTTAGAAAAAAGTTTGTTTTCCAGTTTTTTCCCCTCAGGAGCAAAATTTTCAAAAATCCTTTCTTAGCGGATGTTTACGCTATAAAAGTAATATAAGTTCCAAATTTCACGTTCCTAGGATGAGGCGTTTGAGCTCGGCGTTGATTATGAGTCAGTCATCTGTCAGTCAGGACATGTTCTTTTATATATATAGATATATATATATATATATATATATATATATATATATATATATATATATATATATATATATATATATATATATATATATATATATATATATATATATATATATATATATATATATATATATATATATATATATATATATATATATATATATATATATATATATATATATATATATATATATATATATATATATATATATATATATATATATATATATAATAGCCTATGTCTGTGTAAGACGTTTTTGTGTGACGATCTGCTATCTATGGTAAATTAATTTATATATAACATTAATAAATAATTATAAAAATAATTTTTTCAGATAATTTAAGTAAGGTAAATTTTTTTAATAGTAATTTATTTAATATTAAAAGTTATTTCGCAATTGTACGCTGTCAGTCCTCAAGATAAAAAAAAAGGTGGCGCTGCAATCGTGAAATAATAGAAAATGAAATTTTAAAAAATCCGTCATTTTTGACGGGATATCTCTAGTCTATAAAAAGGACCCACAAAAACTTCTGAAGCTTCAACTTTACACTTTTCACGTCATTTTTGGAGCCTCATTTTTATCTTTTGGAGGCCAAAAATTACGTCAAGAAGACCTACTCAAAAATCCGGAAAGACAATGCACCCTCTCTCCGAATTGACGTCTCTGAATGGATGGTGACTGTACCCACTCGCTTATGTCGAGTCTTAGAAAACGCACCCTCATTTTTATTTTTAGATATATAACATACTAGCGAGGTTTTTTAGAGGTTTTTTATCGTTTTTATTTCTCGCTCCCGTTTCCTTTCCCGCTTGATTTCCTGCTCCCGGTTGCTTTCCCGTTCCCGATCGCTTTCCCGCTCCCGCTTGCTCTACCGTTCCCGGTTGCTCTTCCGTTTCGCTCATTCTCCAGTTCCCGTTCCCGCTCGCTCTCCCGCTCACTTTGTGAACGATCTCAATTTTTTACCAATGCTTTTATTAACTCGTCGTCTCGGTTTGTTTCTCTGTCTGTCTGTTTGTTTCTCTGTCTGTCTGTTTGTTTCTCTGTCTGTCTGTTTGTTTCTCTGTCTGTCTGTTTGTTTCAAATCTTGCAATCAATTTTTGAGTCACTTCCTGATGATAGATTTTTTTCAAATTTTGCATACATGCTCAAAATAAAAGACAATGCAATATTCAATTATTAGTTTTACAATAAGTCAATTAATTTAGTTAATTTTAATTAATTTCAATATTTCGATATAATTAAGATATTTCGATTTAATATAAAATAAAAGAGTAATATAAGAAAAAATTGGTTGCAAAATTTGTGTTTTAATTACATATAAAAGCAAATGGTTTTAAAAATTCGTTTTTAATTTACTTGTTTCACAAAATCTTTCTCTATTGATTTTCAATACTGTGTGAAAATTTCATTACGATCGAATGAATGGTGTAGCAATACACAAAGAATTCACACACAAACACAGACAGACAGAGAGAGAGACAAATAGACATTTATTTTATTACAACGTTTTTATATTAGGTCACTTTGTTGTCTGTTTGTTTGTTCTTTTGTCTGTCTGCAAATTTAATACAATAGTGTTTTTTAAACATTGTCTGTCCCCGATAGTTCATACATAGATAGTTCAAAAACAAGTATAGGAAAAAACGAGTTTTTTAACACAAACTTTGATTTCAAATACACTCGATTTAGAAATACGAAAGATGTTCAAATTAAGTTTTTTATTATAATTGAATCATGTATTGTCATCCAATATAAAGCTATGCTGAAAGTTTCAGTTTCCTAGCTAGTCAAAAAGCTGATTAAATTTTACTTGCCAGATTTGTGTACAGAGAAAGCCACACACACACACACACGCACACACACACGCACACACACACACACACACACACACACACACACACACACACACACACACACACACACACACACACACACACTGATTAAATTTTACTTGCCAGATTTGTGTACAGAGAAAGCCACACACACACACACACACACACACACACACACACACACACACACACACACACAATCAGAGATTGTAACATAAATAAAAGTTTGTAAAAAGTTTTTAACAAGTGAATCAAAAAACAAAGTTTTTTTAAAAACACACTGTTATAATCTATTGTGTAGGCCACATTCTGTTACATAAACAACGAGCATATTAGCATAGACAATAAATATTTCGACGAAAATATCACTAATAATTATTTAATAAAATTTTGTCCAATCGATACGAAAATTTGATAGAATGCATTATTAATCAGTTCGGAGGTATGTTTACATTTTTAAGTCTCTAGCTCATCGGGAAGTTAGTTTAAAATCGATTGCAAAATTTTACGACAGAGACAGACAAACAAACAAACAGACAAAAAAGTCAAGTTAAGTAAAAGTGTGTAAGAGTATAAAAGTTATAATATTTTAAATTCAACGTGCTAAGGTTTGCCACCTAGCGAAAAAACTAAAAAGTAAAAAAGTAAAAATACATTTAATCTAAAAACTCAAATGCTTACAAAATTTCAGCCATCAAAAACGAAAAAATAGAAAATAATTTTTACATCATAAAAATACATTAAAAAAACAACGTTTTTTGCGCCCTAAAAAGTATAAAATAATATTCCGATGAGCCTGGCAGAATTTTTGAATAACTTGGTCACATTATGGTAACATACTTTATAACAGTTTCTAATTCATATGCAATGAAAAACATGGGCGCATATAGGCTACAACTACAACATCAAAACTTTAGTAAAACGAATAGTTATAAAAAATAATGCGCCCACAACGTTTTCTTTTTGTATATGAATTAGAAACTGTTATAAAGTATGTTACCATAATGTGACCAAGTTATTCAGAAAATCTGCCAGGCTCATAGGAATATTATTTTATACATTTTTATGACGCAAGAAAAACGTTGTTTTAAAAAAATGTATTTTTATGATGTAAAAATTATGTATATATATAGATCTAGTGAAAAGCAATTGTAAAAATTTCATCTCTATGACATACATCATTCGTTAACCCCCTGAAGGCCGGAGGAAGATAGTTCTAGGCTTTAGGCACTTTTTCCAAAAGGTTTTCATACTTTGACACAGTCGTACTTAATTTTCCTTGAAAATTTTCGTTGTGGAGGGGAAACTCCCGGAGACTTTACATGGCTACGCAGCTGAGTCAACCTTATTTCCTTCTTCCATCGAGCTATAGAAACTGAACTGCAACCGATATTATTACATTTTCGTACCAAGGTGACATCTATCAAACCGTAAACATTTCCATTATTTTCGGGACCAGCAAATCGATTCGACCTTTGAATGAAACCAGAAGATATTTTTTTGGAGCGGATTCAGGGGGAAGGTCATGGGGGTCCGGAACCCTTTTTCATTGTAAACAAAAAACCCGAATTAATTAACACTTTATACTGTTATACAAATTTACACTGTTTTTCTTGTTTACGACATTGATTTTTAAGTTGTACAGAATGAATAAATACAGATCTTAAGCTAGCCGATAATTTTCTGTGAAGTTTTATAAATCATTTAGTTGTATTATATAAGATGTAACTATGTTTGGAAGTATTACTCATTTGCTATAGTTTGTGGGTTTACACAGATACTTTTTTCCAGTGTCATGCGTTGTAAAAACTTGACTCCAAAGAAGGTCAATAAATTCATCTAACTAAATTATTCTGCTAAAAACTGTTACAGATATAGTTGAAATTTTTGATTACTCAATATTAAGCAAACGTGTGTGTCAAAACCTATAAATGGATCTCCTCCTTTTGTTTAACTTGTAGCGCCCCTGGCTCAAACGTGTACTTCTAGATATAAATCGTAGATACAAAGCTGGTTATATAAACATTCTCAAATTTTTTCAGTTCTAAAAAAACTATTCCCGTATTTAAAAGGCCACATATTGTAAGTAAACACATTAAATCAGCAACTGTGAGAAGCTACACTGTAGAACATAATTCAACTGTGGTGGGCCCAAACACAAAATTTTTCAAATGATACTGTCAAATTTAGCTAAAATTATATTGTCCCATAATATTTTGAGCAGGGACATTATGACCGGGAACATTTTGAACGGGGACATTTTGACCGGGGATTTTTTAACGGGGACATTTTGACCGGATACATTTTAACCTGAGACATTTTGACCGGACATTTTGACCGGGACATTTTGACCGGGACATTTTGTTCGGGAACATTTGTACGGCCACCTATAAAATGTGCTGACATTTTTTAAAGGCAAAAGTTCCTGGGTGCCCTTATAAAGTTTTTCCTTCCACCCACTGATTCATCCGTCACTGGTGGATAGATGGGGTAGTGAGTGAGTGAGTGTGAGTGAGTAAATGAATGAGTGAGTGAGTCTGTGTGTGTGTGAGTGTGAGTGTGCGAGTAAGTGAATGGTGTGATATTTCTAGAAATAGAAATGATTTGAACTAGTCTGTAAGACGTCTTTTGACAAATGCGGAAGAAGTTTTAAATTGAATGTTTATCATTCTTAATTACAAGTGGTTTTGCCCTTTCCAAGAACGGATGTTTTAAAATTACGATGAACTTTTGATACATTTTTTGGATAAATATAAGTTAATTAATTATTTATTTATTTATTTATTTATTTGTTTATTAATTAATTAATTAATTAATTAATTAATTAATTAATTTATTTATTTATTTATTTATTTATTTATTTATTTATTTATTTATTTATTTATTTATTTATTTATTTATTTATTTATTTATTTATTTATTTATTTATTTATTTATTTATTTATTTATTTATTTATTTATTTATTTATTTATTTATTTATTTATTTATTTATGATATTCTAAAACAAATGAAAAAAAGAGATTAAATTATTAATAATTTTTTATTTTTTGAATTAGTTTAAGTAAGGTAAATATTTATTTATTTATTTAATTTTATAAAAATATATAAAAAAAATATTTATATAAATTAATTTGCCATAGATAGCATATCGTCACACAAAAACGTCTTACACAGACGTCTTACACCGGCGTCTTACACAGACTTGGGCTATTATATATATATATATATATATTAATTTCCACATAAGCAATTACAGTCAAGTTATATATTAATATATAATACAAATTTAGCTTGGAAACTCTCAAAAGAATATGTAACTTACTATAAAACGTCGATAGAAAAGCCTTATTAAAAATAAATTGATCTTGTAACATGAAAAAGTTTTATTTGTACCACAAATACTTCGGCCACCTTATTATGGTCTGAAAGAAAAAGCTTAAGTAGTTATAAAAACACTTTAATGACGCAATGACGTAAAGCATCCTGCTTTCTCAAAAAAGTTTAATACCATAGTGTTTCGATTGAGAAATGACTCGGAAAATCCCATTTAGAAATTAGACTACTGTTACACTTATAAGATATAATAGGGCATGGGCATTAATAGGGAAAGGCATAAATACACACTCGAATGGTACTATTAATACTAAAAAATTCATTCTAATTTATTCACTTTGATCTCTTTTTATAAGCTTTTAATTTTCACTTTTCCAGATGTCCACAGGAAATCCATGGGATGTCCATAATGATAATGACTTTAACTTTAAACTAATTTGATCATAACAGACAGACCACTGTTATTTACACAGAACGACAAATTAATTATTATGCATACAAAATAATAAAAACACAATAAAGAGTAGATGAATAAGAAATAAATAAGTAAAAAGAAAAAAACTTTCATAGTCATAGTAACAAGACAATAAACATCATTTGCTTACCAGGATAATATTTTTACAATACGATGTCCCTATGAAATTTCATCACTGTCTTAAAAGCATGTTTTAATTATAATTACTTGTTTTTAGACATTTACTTCAGCACGAACTAGTTTTTGAGAGCGTGACGACAGCAAAAATCTTGATTTTTTTATAATCAACTGCCAACTGCTACCTATATTATATGTTTTCTTTTACACTTAAACTTTAAGACATTTTTTAAATCTCAGGTATATTAAACCTACTGAGGTATGGATAATCATAAAAGCTATTTGGAGCCATCTACAATAACCTAAGGCACCTTAAACAAAAAACTATGAAATGGTGCTCTCTCTTAACGCTTTCTCGGTATGAATATTTGTAGCATTTATTAAATTTTGAAAAAGCATGTAGATGATTGTTACATCGGACTTTAAAAAAAACATGTAAAAAACCTTAAACTTAGTTTTGGTTTTTAAAGGTCTTATTTCAAAAAAACTTATTTCAAACAGCGAATAGTAAGAAATTAACTTTTTCAGGCAAAGTGGCTTCAAGAAGCCAAGCCGTAAACTGGAGCACAAATTTCAGACACCCTACAGACTCGGTTCATTAAGTTTCTTCAATAAATCAATCTGTTACGAATCTCCAGCTCATATTCACAAATGCTGATAATGTGCCCATAACATGATAATTAATCTTTACCAATATTTTGTGACCCAATTCACTTTCAATCTCTAAACTGCAGATATCCCACATACTTGGTTCGCAAGAACCACGATTGCATTTTGGCTTGTTGTGCTCGTTACATTGACGAGATCAACTGCCTTAAAACTAAAAATAGTACTACCCGAAAGACCTCAATTACGTTAATTTATACTTCTATTAGTTCCGATTATTCATAGCAAAATTTCCATATTCCCTCTCACATTTTCTCTCCCTCCTTCTTTCTTTTCTTTTAGCATTTAAATAGTAAATATTACAGTAACGATATTAATAAATAATAAATATTTATTTTAAAATTTGTTCAATTATCTTCCGTTTGTCTGTTTGATGCTGCTATTCCGCTTTCTTTTAAAAACCAAAACTAAGTTTAAGAAACAATTAGGAAGCCTTATAGTAAACAGGAATTACGCGATGTAAACGCAAAAAAACCAATGTTACATCAAAATCACACATATTTCTTAGGATTAACTGCCCTTGTTGGGAGTATTGATTAATAGCCATATTTATTGTATGGCTATAAATATATATATGGCTATATGTATGTACGTATGTATGTATGTGTATATATATATATATCCTTAAGTTTTGTCCTATTTCCTTTTTAGTTACTTTATAAAACAAAGCAGATGTAATTTCATTAATAATTGACTTCAAACCTAAATAAGTGTTTAGCAACCACAATAGTTAGATTATAATTATTATCGTTAATTTAAAATAATAAAGATATAACAGCCCTATTAATACATTCAAAGAAAAAAAAACTTTCTAATCACTTTTATGGATGGAGAAAGTTTACCCGCAACTTTAAACCCCCGCCGCTTTTCGCTTCAAGTTTTTAAAATAGCCCTGCGGAAAGTTTACACCAAACTTTTTTTAAATTAAAGTCTGTGGTTTCCTACAAATTATCCTCACTATGTCCTCAATAATAACTTAGGTTTGTTAAATGACAGTAATTAAATCTTAATTTTCTCCGATTTATTGACTACTAGCAAAAATCGAAAAGAGCTATCAATTCATAGCCCCGAAGTCTCTCGATTCAGGGGCGGATACAGAATTATGAAAAGAGGGGGGCACTAAGCATTTCCACAAAGGAAGTATGCGTGGTAAATTTTCACTTTACCAACCTTTTTTCAGAGACATAGCTAAGGGAAAAGGAAACACTTGTCCGGGCACTATTTGGAAGGGCACCAAAAGCTTTTTGGAAGGCACGCCAAAATTTTTGGAAAACGTACTTACGATTACCCCTCAATTATCAGCTATTGTTAGAAACAAAAGTGTTTTGGAAAATTTATGGAACAAATACCTGCGACTCCACCTCCCAGTCATCAGCTATTTTTAGAGAAAATGTATACAGATGGGAGTTTCTGAGAGCGCATTTATGGGACCTTGATGGGAAAACCTCTGATTAGTCTTTGCTAAATTTTCTGTTTTTTTTTAAAGAAAATGCATTAAGCGAACATTCCGCTTATACAAACAATTTTATATAGCAATAGAAAAGATGCATAAAGCTATATTAAAATGTTCACGTATTGTATATATAAATAAAAAAAATTATTGGAGGGCTGAATGAGCGGCGCGCGCCACGAGAGTCCTCTCTAAATCCGCCATGTCAAGTAAAAAGAATGAGGAGTTGTTGAATTTTTTCGGGGACAAAAAGTTGGAGGATAACTTTCTCCAAATCGCATACGGATTTTTGACTGCTAAAAATAGAAAAAAAAACTTTATTGCATATTATATTTGCTAATAACTTAATTCAATTAACTTCAAAATTCCAGCTTAATAAACAATATTTTTCAGTTTCATGAAATTTTTTTTAGTTAAGTTATTAAACAATATCAAAGCTCATGCTAACATAATATTACCATTAAACACATTAATTGAGATATTATTTTTAGAGAATAAATTTTTAAAAGTCAAAGAAATTGTGTAGAACAGAAGAATCTTACCTACATATAGTAGCCCACGTCACTCACTCACTCACTCACTCACTCACTCACTCACTCACTGATTCTGTCACGCTTACGTAATTAGTCGTATAGACAATATCCATGGATGTCTTGATATAACAAGATATCCTTGCAATATCGATGTGCACGTAAGAATTTATTGCGCGCAGGCGTGTAATAAAAGTTATTATGTAATTGTACCTATACTATATACACTCTCAGTCTTAGAGATCAAAAGAAGTGGCGCTGCAATCGAAAAATATTATATGAGATTTAAAAAAATCTCAGAAGCAAGGACCACTTCTCAACGATGGCCGTCAATTCACAAGAAATGTCGTGTATATTGAAATTCTTTAATAACTAATTATTGCACTCTTTAATTTTCACATCCTTTGAATTTATATGAAATACGTTAGTAAATTGAAAATTTAAACACAATAAAAAATTTCATCAAATTTGCTTATATATAAAAAAAATTTTTTATGGTTATCAAATGTCATTTTATTTTTGTTGACTATTTTTTATAAAATGTATCCAAAGTACATCGTAATTTTAAAACATCTGTCCTTGGGACGGGCAAAACCACTAGTTATAAATAAAAATCATAAGCAGCGGACATTTAAATTAAACTTGAGTTTGATTGATGCGTTGGGACCTACCTAGTGTACCTACCTAGTGTATCTACCTAGTGTACCTACCTTAGTGTACCTACCTAGTGTACCTACCTAGTGTACCTACCTTAGTGTACCTACCTAGTGTACCTACCTAGTGTACCTACCTAGTGTACCTACCTAGTGTACCTACCTAGTGTACCTACCTAGTGTACCTACCTAGTGTACCTACCTTAGTGTACATACACAGTAACTTCAACAGAACACGTTGTATTTAAATTTCGGCACTAAACTATGCTTGTAAATTAATTGTATAGGTAAAAAGTCAACCAATTATATATTCAACAGCATGAAACCAATTGAAATCGTTTGTTAGGAAATACGATGCAAAATGAAAACATTAAATAATAATAAACAAGGGAGAAGTTAAACTTACACAGCAGTCTCAACAACGACACATTAAACTGATTTAAGTTAATAAATTAATCTCAGTTTTCTATGTTATATTATATACACGTTATCATCACTTAGCCTAACACTAACTAAAACATATGTTTATTCTGCGATAGAAAAATGTCTACTCCAGTTTCATACGCACAAAAAAATATAACAACCTCCAAAAGATTTATTACATATTTTATGTTTATATCATGGAAAAACAATTCTTTTTCTTGTGATCTTATAAAGCGTAAATTTTTAAGGATTATATTAATCAGCTGAGCTTCAATTAACAGCAATTATTTGCACACTCACACGAAACGATTATAAGACTTTTTGATCACCCTAGCCTCAGTCCTAGTACTAGTAATAGCTTATGTTCAGTTATAAATTTAGTATTTAGCACAGTAGGGCAAGATAATTTATAATTATAAAGAGCAGTGTTGTAAAAACGTTTGGCTGTTGTTAAGTACGATACCAATCTTTTTTCTTTAAATAAAATTTACCTGATTGGCAGCTTGATCGACCACCGGCATTTTTGTTGTAAATATTTTTTGTTGTTGAAATATCAACAACAATAATCAATCAATCAACATTGGCACTTCGAAGTCACGTTCGAGTTGCAGACGACACTTTTAACTTCCAACAGTAGTTTAAACAATCGCAAAAAAACTAGCTTGAACCCTTTCTAGTTGAGTATTATGAGTTAATTTAACAGAATCTATTATTTTCAAACTCAATTCTTAGGTTACTTAGATAGAAGATAAACAAGTTCTCCTGATTGCTTACAACTTCTAGCTAATTTCTAATGTTCCTGCTCAAGCCTACATCAACTTGCGTTGGCAGAGCTTAACAAAAGTGTATATAGTTCGATGTTCATTAGAGCTTGCGAATGCAAACAAATTTCAAAATTTTATGCGCCAGTGAATACAGTGTATTGAACCAACCGCCCATTGTGTTACACCAATCAAAATTTCTATTCTAATATGGACCGTTCATTAGAATATTGCCATAGTAACGCTATGGTTTTTCGCTTACTTATGTTATAAAGCCATGACATATGATAATTACTAACAAAAGCGGTTGATTTGTTTTGTTTTTTAATTGCAGGAAATGTGCAATTTGGAAAGCATTTAAAACCAACGAGAAACACTAAGAAAATTGAAGGTTAAGCTCAGAAAGATATCTAGGAGGATGACGTTGAAAAACGGAATATTCATCACAAAATAAAGAAAATTTTTTTTAGATGAAAACAATGAAGAAAAAATAGTTACGCTAATAAACAAATTTCTTTTTCCCGCCACCACCACCTGCGTTACTTGACTTCCCCTTGAAAATATAACTGTCAATCTTCTCAGCACCTGCAAAGCTGACTCTGAGAGCTGTCACCAAGCGAATGGCTGATAGAATGATTATAAAAATGTTGGAACACGGTTTATAAATAAAGCTATTTTTAATTAATATAAACGTGGGACACTAACGCCGCTAATGTGCTGGGTTAGTACTTATTTCAGAAAAACTAAATAAGAATTTGTTATGTAAAATTGTAACTTCTTCGTGCGTGCCCTCATCCAACGGATAAGACTTGATGGATTTTAGAAATATGGTCTTTATGATTCTAAGAACGAAAACTTATATGAAAATTGTTTGATTTCATAAAAGAATGTATTATTATTATTATTATTACTACTACTATTACTACTATTACTAATGTATAAACTATAAAAGAAGACTGTATTGCTACACATCTGGATTGTTCAGAACTTCTAGTCAAAACCAGTTGAAATAATTCTTATAATTGTTGGTGAAATTTGTTCGAATGTCGCATTACAAACTTGCTCAACTTCCTAATTAGTCGTTGGTTTCTTTATTTTATTGTCGTCTTTTAACGAAAAAAGGTTAGTTTTGCGTTTTATATAGTTTAATTTCTAATACATGCACAAATCATAAGAAATTGTTCGCCTTTTGTCACCGCTAGGTGTTCGTGTAGGGTTCTTCGCCATAGCTAGCGACATTAATTATATTTCTTGTTTTTTTGAATAAATTTTGCTGAAATTAAAACGTTTTTGCTTATTTATTTGCATAATAATTTATTTATACATACAATTTTAAGTTTGATTAAGAAATAATTCGTAATTGAATCACGATTATCTCAAATCATATTTGTTGTCGGAGTTTGATCTGCTGGTTCAAATAATTGCATGAAATTCTTCCAACTTGAAACTAGATTCGTAAAGGGAAAATAAACTTTCACGTGGAATTGTAGTGTGGTTTTGTAGTGGAAGTGTGAAGTTTAGTGTGGTGTTGTAGTGGAAGTGTGAAGTTTAGTGTGGTGTTGTAGTGGAAGTGTGAAGTTTAGTGTGGTGTTGTAGTGGAAGTGTGAAGTTTAGTGTGGTGTTGTAGTGGAAGTGTGAAGTTTAGTGTGGTGTTGTAGTGGAAGTGTGAAGTTTAGTGTGGTGTTGTAGCGAAACTGTAAGTTTTTCATTTCTGGACCTGCTTGCTGGAAAAGTCGTAAAAAACAAGTAAGAAAAGTTTGTCATTTTTAGGAAAATAAGATAGGGCTGCCAAGAAATAGTTTGATTCGAAATTATAAGTTAGTTCCAACGACATTTTTTAAAAAAGTTTATTGCACGGAAGTAAATTTCGTTTTATAATCTTCTGAACTTATACTTAATCTTATCTAAATTAATTTTAGAATTTGTTTATTCTTAAATAAAAAAAACTTATTTTATAAGCTAAATCTCTAAAACTAAATAAATTGATGAAAAAACTGTTGTCGGTCGCACTGTTGAGATGTGAAGGTGGTTGGAAACAAGACGAATAACAGGCAACAATCCGTTCGTTTATTTGGGTGACCTGAACTTTTTATTGAACAGCTGATATATAGCAGCTGTTTACCATCTTGTGCTTTACTAGAACTATTACATCTTTATTATAATAAGAGCTTCCACCCCATTCAAATTTCAATCACTGGGACAGTCAACATTTAGAAAAACAACACTAATCGTATGACATCAATAAGAGTTCAGAAAAACTCTACGTCAAAAATGTGTTAAATAATATTGTATAATGTAGATTATTATAGTGTTTTACTTTCAAATTTATATTTTATTACAGCTTATGTCCTACGACTGCCCACGCATCTGTCTTCTGACATCATCATGGGATGGAGTGTTGTCGTGTTTGTGCCCCATCGTAACTTCTACGACCTCCCAAACATCCAAATTGTGTCCCAAGTGGTGCGTGCCAATGGCCAACAACATGTGTGACTGCACGAACAGAAAAGGTTAATTATTTCAAACTATTTTAGGTTGACATCGTGTGAAAATTTTATTTATCGATTGTGTTGTTTCGTAAAAATAATGTTTTTATTAGATTTGTTATTAGGTAATGGGATAAAAAAATTAATGTGAGGAAGTTAAGATAGGATGCACGTTATAACCAGGCATGCATGGGTCTATGGGTCTTTGATATTCATTAATAATTTCAAGCATGGTTGTGAAAACTTTAAAATATTTATATAGATACAATATATCTTCTAAATGAATTTTATTTCAAAACATTAAAATTGCGCCATGTTTTAAATTAAATTCGACGTAAATTTAAATAAAAATTTCAATACAAGAGCTTTCTCGTTTTCTCTCCGTCATGACAATATTATTTATTTTGGTTGAATCCTGTTTCAACCAGCTGTGGCGTTGCGCGAGAAAATTAACTTTGCATTAAACAATATTAAATTCTTCGAAAGACATACAGTAAGAAAGAAAATATAGAAAAATCGTTAAAATATAAGAAGTATATTATTTTTATGCAGTTTTCCATAATGTTAGATAAACCGTTTGAGATTGTTTTACTTTCAGGACTTAACTTCGGAAGTGGCAAAAAGTCCTAAGTTGCACAATAAGACTGAAAAACTGCTTTGAAAAACATTTTACTGAAGTTAAATCATTAAAAATTAATTAAACAAAACAAATAATTTTAAATCATAACAAGATAAAGATAAAGAATCCGATCAGATTATAGTCGTGTTATATCGAAATGAATCGATTTCAAGACCACTACGATGCAGGATGCAGTGAGTCGAGGCAGTCGTATAAGCGCCTCAATCGCTTTATGTAGCAGGCGAAGACATTTTTGACCAAGCCATCATTGATGCCAATTGGGGGGAGGTAAGGGGGCCATTACTTCTTCTGACTTTTGAGTGGGCCCCTGAAGTAGTTTTGGGCCCCAAAAGATATAAATTGTACCCCAAAAATGGGTTGATAAGGGTAAAGTTGAAGCGTGAGATGTTCGATGTTCTTGCAGGTTTTTTTATAAGTAGGCGGGCCCCTTATGACCGGTGAAATGGACCCCCTGTACAACGTCACCGGGTTCCTTAAATAGACCGTGTTAAATTTTTTTTATGAAAAGGGGCTACGACAACCCCCCTCCGTTTATCAGGTTTGTTTGGGAGCAAGAAGTAAAAAAGTGCTTCGAAAAAAGTGATTTTTTTTACAATTTTGGGCCCTCAGAACAAGTTGCCCTACCAGGTTTTGCTGAAATGGTCACCCTGCGAGCCATGGTATATTCGCCCGATTACTTTTTCGCATGATTTTTTAAAATTTTATTGGACGTTTCACCCGAACGATGGAAAATTTGACAGAAGAACTTTTCGCCCTGGGACGATTCCTCCAAAGAACAAAAAAGAGTTATTTCT